>CAWUFW010004554.1:1200000-1516061 GCA_963921515.1 Calotriton arnoldi
CAGAATGCAGACCCACATATTTGCACCAATGGGCACACACATGCAGATACCCTGTGGAGACTGCAGATGTGAGGTGAACAGATACCATACCATGGCAGCAATGGGACACACAAACCATGATCATTGTGCTGACCGATGACCTAGGAGTCCCAGGGACAGCAGGGGAAACCCACCAAACTACATACAGCCAATGGCACACCCAAGATATGCCAATGCAGTGGTGCAGATGCCCAAACACAAACAGGCAGACCCACACTGCACATCATACACAACAGGTGAGGGGGGGTGCCAGTGTCCCCAGGCAACCACACAACACATGAGGAGACCTGAATACCAATCATACAGATGTGCATACAGTGCCACACAAAGGTAACTCATGGATCCAAATCCCCTATGTGGGCAAGCAGGCATTGTCAGATGAGAGGGAGCACAAATCACACATGTCACACAGGCACGTAGGGACAGCAACTGACACAGCAAGACACAGACACACCACAGCACCACCCCCAGGGCCTCCACAATGTGGTGACCCTGGGCTGCATTACAATCCCACTGTGATGACAAAGCTAAATGTGGTTCACACTGTGAACCACAGTCATGTGTCCTGAGCAACTAACTACCATCACACCTACACAAGCACAAATCAAACAGCATGGCCAGTAAGCCAAGGCCAACATGGAGGCAGGGGCCTAGCCGGGCAACAACTCTCATCTGCACACACTCAACACCACACCCCTCGACCTCCAACAATGTGCAGCAGTGAAGCACACATGCACTGGTGACATTGCACATGCACCCATGACTATTCCAGGGTGGTGGGTGGGAACCAAGGTGCAGAAACACATCACACATGGACACTCAACAAGACTCCTGAATGTCTGACACACTGCACACTACGCTGTACATGGACATGACGGCAATACCACACCAACCAATGGGATCCCAGCCACAGTCACACACCAATGAAGAAGCCAAGGTCACCCACAAAGAACACAGATAGACAACAGCCAACATTGCAGCCCGGACCCTGAGGAGTGCCAGCAGTCACACACACAACGTGTCACAATCACTGAAAGATAACACAAACTGGAAATCACATGACAGGGGCAAACAACAAGTGCCAAGGGGAAACCTGACTGTGACCCATCTGCGTCTGCACACAAACTCAGCCCTGACAGCAAACACACCTATGGGTGACACCCTGATGACCAGTAATGTGCCATGCACCCACATCACAGAGAACCCAGGGAGAAGACTTTGGGGGAACATAGCTCAACTCAGCTAGCATCACAAACAGGTACAACACTAGGGATCACAGCATGCACAGCTAAACGGAAGTCAACACACAGACATGCACATACAACACACACCGTGGGCGCAGGGAATGTCACAGGAGTACACACTGCCATGAGGGGACTCCACTCCTGTGTGAGGAAAGCTGTGCCATATGTTGCCTCAGTAGGGCCCCATCATGTCAGCTGAGCACTTGGTCACACAATCAACAATTAGCACCAAATGAGGGCTCCCGTAACATCAGCCTGGTCATGGAAGTGCCAACGGAATCATCAGCACAGATCCAACACACTTGTATAGCAATGTTTCACTGACAACACAGATGAGTCCTTCCCCATTGATGCCCAAACCTGCATGTCCACTGGAGATGGCCACACGGTCAGGGAAGTAGACGAATTGAACAATGGCAGGCACAACAGATGTGCAGGGGTGGAAGCCACAGATGTGAAATAGCCAATCTAAGTAGGAAATCCCATTGCCAAATACTGAACACATGACACCCTCAGATGCTGCTATGGATGACATGGATACACCACAGGATAGGACACATTCCCCCTGGACCACATGGGTTCCTGCACAGTAACACTTCATTATCATGAGACCAAATATCACCATCACTGCAGCAAGGGCATGGTTAGCATCATCAACATCATGTACATCAGAAGCAAAAGCACTAGAGAACAGAAAGTTGCTTTATTCAGCATATGTGGCATTAAAAGTAGAAGTCCGGTAGAACATAAACAAAGGCCAATGGCCAGTCCATCAACAAAGTCACAAGTGGGTGACAGTGTCAGATGCCACCCTACACATGCCTGCACAAAACCAGGGACAATCCACTAGGAGGGGCAACCGGGGGTAGGCCAGGCACCGCAGGGACAGGATCAGGGCTCACCAGGAGGAAGCAGGGAAGGGGTGGTGGGTGCTGGAGAGCCACTGACAACTGCAGTGGAGGTGTCTGACATGGTGTGTGCCGGCACAACTGGGGGCATGGCTCAGATGTTGTGGGTGCAGGCACGACTGCAGTGGACCCTGCAGATGGAGTGGACAGGTCCGCCACTGCAGTGCCCAAGTCAGACAGGGTGGTAGTGGACTCCACTGCAGTGCCTACCACCAGGGGAGGAGAATGGGGAACAGGCAAGGTGGGCTGGACAGAGGGGGAGGACACCCTCACCACATCAGTGGCACAGACAAGCGCAGCGGGGGTGTGGTGCCGGGAGAGCAAGTGGCAGGGGGAGAAGGCCGGAGCCTCTTGGGGATGGTATATCTGTGGGTGGGGGAACCTGGGGCAGGGTGTGGTGGGGGCACCTGTGGAGTGGGGGCCTGAGGGATGGAGGAAGGAGACCTGGTGCTTGAGCTGCAGGGCGGCGGCGGGGTCTTGCTCTTACCACTCCAGGGGGACTTGCGGGTGGGGGCCTCAGTCTGTCTGCACCTGGGGAGGGTGTCCGGGGGCGAGGGGCACTCTGCTCCGTGTGGGGGCTTCCTCTTCACCCTGGATGCTGGAGCAGCTGGATCGGAGGGGAAGAGGCCGAGGTCACTGAGGAAGAGGCGCTGGGTCTTTGGGGTTGCAGGTGAGGCAAGGGAGGGTGCTTTGGAGGGAGAGGCAACTGAGGACTGCGCAGTGCCCGTGGATGCGTGTGTGTGTACCAGGGCCCCATCCCCTGTGAGTCTGGTTTCAGTCCCCTGACTGTGCGTGCGTGTGCGTTTTGTTTGTGGCGTGTGTGTCTGTGTGCTGGACGTGTGTGTGCTGGTGTGTGCCTGTGCCGGTGTGTGTGTGCTTGGGACGGGTAAGGTGCTGGGGAGTGTGGATGGAGCAGAGGCAGGAGGGGTGAGGGACTGTCTGAGGAGGGACACTGCTGCCATCAGGGAGGAGTCCATGGACCTATTGCCCCTCTGTAGGTCAGACATGCCCGATGAGATGCCCTCCATGAACGACACCAGCTGAGTCAACAGTGCGGTGTGCGCATGGAGGACACTCAGCATGGCTGTCTGCCCTACATGGAGCTGGCGAAGGAGGTACACAGACTCCTCACTCAGGGCAGCAGGGGACACAGGGGCAGGGGGTGCGGTGCCTGGCCCAAAGGAGACACGCTCCCGAACATGGGAGCCTCCACGGACCTGGGGAATGGGAGCCGATGGGAGGGCGGTGGTGGTGCTGGTGGTGGCGGGGACAGCAACACTAGCTGGGGTGTGGTGGCTGCTGACACCCGCCTCCACAAGGGAGTCATCCTCCGAGTTGCTCTGGTCCTCAGCTGAGGTGGATGGTGCTGAGGACTCCTGGGTGTGGCTCCCCTCGCCCTCCGTGCCACTGGGTCCCTCCGACCACTCCTCGGCTGCTGACCCAGTCTGGCTCTCTGGCTCCTCCTGGTCCGTGGAGCTGTCCCCTTCCGTGGCCGTGGATGTATCTGCAAACAATGGGGAAACAGACAGACATCAGTCAACTGCACCAAACGCACACACCACTGTGAGCACAGCACATTACAGAGCAAGCCCTGGCATCATTAGTTGTACATTGCTAAAAGTGCCCTAACTGAACAGGAGAAGCCAATTGTCAGTCTGATGCCAAGCATGGCACTCACATCCCACATGGCCTTGCACCCATCTGTCTGGTGTCTGCTGGATTGCAACACCCCAGTGTGGACACATGCATCAAGTACACAGTAGTTGGACAGTGCAGAGGACACGGTGTGGCATGTGGACATGCACACATCACAGCTCTTGCCACTGAGTCAGTACAGGTTTCCGGATGAAAGGGATGCCCAGAGTCAAATAGGAAATGCATGTGATGCATACCAGCGACAGACACCATGATGCACCCATGTCCTGATAGCCATCGCCACAATGGTGTGCATGTAGCACATGTCACTCCCCTGCAGGACCACCAATAAGTTGACACATGCCATGGCAGAGGCATGACTGCTAAGTCATACATCACTGTCTCAGTGATGTATGACTTGGCAGCCAGACAACAACACTATGCACTGTGTCACAATAGTAGGTCATGGGGAATGCAAGTCCTGGAGCTTCACAAGTGCACATGTACATCCCCCACACAACACATCATCTTAACCCTCATCTGTCCAGGTCATACCTATTGGACATATGGGAGACCTGTGACACTACCCTCTGAACCTGAGCCCCTCACAATTTGCTGTGAATGGGGAACAGCTGCCTGAACTTCACATTCGCATACCCCAGTCTGCACGGGCAGCTGATCAAACACCTATGTGACACACAAGTATCGTCTCCTATGGTCACATCTCCAGGGGCATGCTGAGCCCCTACCAAGAAACACCCCAGCAGTCCTGGCAACTAATCCACAGCACACTGACACAGAGGAAGACACCGGAGGGGTCAAATCACTGTGCACAATGTGTCAGCTGATACACGGGAGTGGGAGTACAGAGTGCATTGCATGGCCTGGAGTAGGCATGACTGTCCTGCTCCACATGAATGAGGGATGTGCCCTGGACAGTGGATAGCTGGCTATGTATGTGTGACACACGTAATCTGCACACTCCTGGGGCCCAAAAATTGTTCCCACCCGCTGCATGGGCGTGTGCCACATACCCCAGGCACATGTGGTGGCTCAGCTCAGCAAGTGGACCGCATATCAAAGCAACACGCAGATCACATGTCCGAACACAGGCGTTGTGTGAACAATGGACCCACCCATGATGCCCACAACAGAGTTAGGGAAACAGATGCTGTCCCCCACCTTTAGTGAAGCAAACTGCAAGGACACAGTCCCAAGTGACACAATTCCCTGAATGTAAGGGCCACACCTGGGTATCAGATGAGCAGTGGGCAGTGCACAATAGAGGGACATGGCTCCTGGACAACATGACTGCTGCACTGTGGCAGTTAAACCAGGCCAGAGGAGGGCACAAAGCATGTAATACAGAGTTCACAGTGCAGTCTTTGACTCACCCCTCCTTGCTGCTGTCTGGCCTTCAGCTGCCCATCCAGGTCTGGAAACACCACTGCCAGGATCTGGAGCATGTGGGGGTCAGGGTCCGTGTTCCGCCCCTCCTGCGAGGAGGCGACAGCTTCAGCTGGACCCGTGCAATCCTCCGGGTCCAGTCCCGAAGGTCCTGCCACCTCTTCTGGCAGTTGCGGATCCGGCGCTTGTAGACCCCCACGGACCGGACGGCCCGGACGATGTCCTTCCAGATCTCCTGCTTCCGATGGGCATTAACCTGTCAGGATGACAAAGTGAAAAGGCCATTACTACACATGCAACATATCCGTGCATGACACAGTTGTATATACATGTCTCAATCACAGGGGCACATGATGTACACAGGCAGTGCAAAGCTGCCGATGGACAGTTTGCCAGACGTCACTACATGGTATCATTGCATGGGAAGTAAAACCTTGTTCAAATGCACTGTCACTGCACCTGTCCAGTGCATGTCACTACACACTATGGGGGGTGACAACTACTCAGTGAGCCTGCTAGCCAGTGGCGTGCAGACTTTCAGCCTTGCTAGTCAGACAATATGCACATTCAGAAAGGCAGTGCACAGAACACTCACCTGCTCCCCTGGTGTCCCATACAGCTCGCTGTACTGTGGAAGTAGACAGTAACAGACTACAGGAGGTAGCCCTTAAACCCTAAAGAGACCAGGGCAATAATCTGTAGTAAACAACAATGTCTCAAGGGTATCGTTTCAAGGGGCAAATATACATATATGTACGTTACGACACAATTATTTAGACAGGATTGTAATCCAAAAAGGGAAAGAAACCAAGGAGACAAATCAAATAAATGCAAATTGTATTTCATATAAAAAACATGTTGGACATATTAACTTCATATGTTCAAACACATGAGTCAGTAGCACTGCGTTACATTCAATGGCATGTAACCAACAAAATACTGTGCACAAGTGCTCGTGAAATGTGGTGACGGCGCAAGTGACATATGACGTGGTATGAACAGTGGGAATAATGGGCGCAACAACAAGTGAGATAAAACCACGAATTACATATTCAGGATACCGCGACAATAAATGGCAAGAGAATTCAATTTTAAAACGTGTAGGGTATCCGTAGGTAGGGGCGCCAAAAGTTCCACTGTGGGAGTCGACGGCGTTTCGGCCTGCAAAAGTCTTAGGCCATCATCAGGACCAGGTTACATTAGTTCAATTGCAGTGCTGGGGAAAGAAGGATAAATATGGAGGACTCGATATACTCAGTGGACAAAGACGGACAGATAGTTTCCTAAAAAGGAGGGGGGAGAGAGAGAAGGAGGGATAGAGGTGGAGCCTTGATAGAATCAAAGATTAAAAAGACCGCTGCTAAGAAAAAAACGCGTGTCTAGGCTCCAGAAAGGAAAAAAGAAGTGAAAAACGCGCTTGATGAATAACGAGTTAGACTCACTCATGGTAGCCAAGAGTAATTAATCCAGGCAGTAGTACAGTCCTCGCAAAGCTCCGGACGTGAAACAAGCTACTAAAGAGCTTCAAGATAAACGGATGTCTGTTGGAAAAGAATTGACGCTTAGGCAGGCGAAAGGTAAATGTGTAATGAATACATCTAACATGCGGTCATCTGTCCTGCAGTCTGTAGGTAAATAATTAGGGGAACGACAGTAATTGAGTGTGAAGTAATCACCGATGAGATAATGGGTTCCTTATACTGTCCTGTATATGCCAGAATAGCAGGAGCCCGATAAGGGGAGGGGGGCATGCAGGCACTGATGGGGTTGAGATATGGAACAGCAGAATGAAAGAATCTGATAGGAAAAGGAAAGGACATAGAAGGGGACCCACGTAGTGGGGGGAGCCATCTATAATGACTACTGCAAAGTTATCAGTCAGGGGAAAAGGGAAAGGGGAGGGGAGACCATAAGGATGGCGGGCGCTATAAGCGTCCTGAGTAAAACGGAGGGACTCTAATAAAAAACCAACGCGGTGATCCAAAATGCCTACCGCAAGGTGCCGGGCAAGGGAAAAGTGCACAATACTGTGCGTCTATGGGGCTGCCGGTCGGCCATAAAAGGTGAGCATACAACGGAGTACTTACTCTCAGAAGTCAGAAGTGGGACAACGGGCAGCCGATGGGTCTGTCAGTGTGTCAGGAGTCAATCATAGAGTGCCGGCAAAGGTCAGGCTGTATTAACGTGAGCGCAAAGGAGAACGCGTTTAAGGGCGTTTTGCCGGTCACGTGATAGGAGAAGGGTTGTGACGCTAGAACGCGCATTTAAGATAATAGAAGGGAAAGATGAAGACAGACTATGGCGGAAAAGAAAAGGAAAACCAATTACCACGTAGGTGGGTGCTCCATAGATTAACATGATTTTAAGAAGTTGTAATTGGGGAAACGAAATAACAGTATTAACCAATCACTCAAGGTGAAGGAAAATACATATTAATTGTTAATATTTTACATTACGCATCAATACGATCCCTTTCAAAATCAAGAGAAATTAGTTCAGTTGGTGTTTGAATACCCACATGATGAGCAGTGACAGGAGGAACCAACCAAAAAAATTGTAATCAATTACAACAAGTGAAATCGGGAAAAACAAGTGAAAAAAACAGCAGACCACGATAGTTAACGATGATGGTACTTAGAATCGCAAAATTATAATTGATCAAGCTAGCATAATTGATTATCTAAAACATTTATACAGCTAGCGAAAAGAGGGGGAATAGTCAACCATATTGTCTGGATTGGGAACCATATGAGGGGAGTATGTGGAATTCAGACTAGGGAACAAACAGGATAGGTTAGGGCAAGGTTTTAAGAGAGTGTAGTGTTCCATTCATCCAAAGTGTTCAAGCCCCGTTCAATTGTGTTAAGACGGGCTATCCAACGGCATTCACATCGGTTTAGGAGTCTTTGGATGTCACCCCCTCTTCTGGGGATGGAAGGTTGATCAATCACCATCCAGACAATGTCATTCTCATTGTGGTTGTGTTCCTGATAGTGTGTAACCAATGGTGCTGTAGTTACCGCGCATCGGATGCGGCTGCGGTGTTGTAGAATTCGGTCCTTGACCATCTGAGTAGTCTGTCCAATATATAAAAGATTGCATGGGCAGCGGATCGAATAAATGACATTCTGTGATCTACAGTTGGTAAATGATTTTAGATCGTATTTATGTCCATTATATTCAAAGCATTTTATGTTCAATGTTAATGGGCATACAGAACATCTATGGCATTTATTGTGTCCAATAAGTGGTGGTAGATCCCATAATCCTCTGACAGTTGTCTGTTTGGTAGTCGTTTCAGGCCATGTAATGGCATGTACCAGATGATCAGAAAGGTTTTTGCCCCTTCGGTATGAGAACAAGGGTGGTTCATTGAATATATTGAGGGGAGTCAGTATATTCCAGTTGGCTCTGATGACTTTTGAAAGTTTATTGCTTGAGGGCGAAAAGGTGGAGACGAAGGGAATGCGGGAATTAGTTCTTTTCTCCTTAGGTATGAGTAAGTTTTCACGGTGATTGTACCAGGCACGTTTTCTTGCTCTTGTTACCAGTTTTTTGGGGTAACCGCGTTTAACGAGTTTTTCGGTTAGAATCTTCGCCTCCCTGAAAAAGTCCCTTCTCCATTTACAGTTACTGCGAATCCGTAAAAATTGTCCGAATGGTAAGCCATCACGTAAGCCTCTAGGATGGTAGCTAGAATAGTGCAATAAGGTGTTTCGCTCAGTCGGTTTTCTGAACAGTGCAGTTCCAATCTTGTTGTCTTCTACTTGGAGAGACAGATCTAGGAATGGCAAGTTATTTTCCTTGGGGTCAACGGTAAATCTCAGATGTTGTTGTTGGGTATGTAGCCAGTCCACAAATGGGAGGAGGGTCGTCTCATTGCCTGACCAGAAGAGTAAAATATCGTCTATGTAGCGACGCCAGAAAGTTATATTATTTCTGAATGGATTAAGGTTAGTAAGAATGATAGTCTTTTCCAGATGGTGCACATAGAGAATAGCAAAATTCGGGGCGAAACATGCGCCCATCGATACACCTTTAACCTGGAGATAGTATGTGTCTTTGTAGAGGAAGTAGTTGTTCCCTAATGCGATTTCTAACAAGGACATCACAAAGTCAGTCGGGATTCTAGTTGGTTGTGGTCTTGTATCCAGAATTTCCTTTATGACCGCCAGGCCCTCTTGGTGTGGGATATTGGTGTACAGTGACTCGATGTCCATACCGACCATCAATTCTGTTCCAGGTATGAAGGGGGTATCCTCAATGAAATTAATGAGGTCCATACTGTCGCGGACATAGGTATCTGTCAAGGGTACAAACTCTTTGATGATGTTATCAATATATTTACCGATAGGCTCAAGGATTGAGCCACAACCAGACACGATCGGTCTGCCTGGCGGATTCTGTTGGTCCTTGTGGATTTTAGGCAAGACATAGAGTACAGGTGTACGTGGGTGATTGTTGTTCAAATATAGAGCTTCCTTGTTCGTTATGATGTTATTATCTTTAGCAGATTCAGTTATCTGTAGGATTTTAGCCCTGATCCCGGGTAAGGGATCGCCAGGTAAAATGCGGTAATGTTCATTGTTGCCCAGTTGGCGTAGGATTTCAATGTCATACTTAGTTTGGTCTTGAATGACAATTCCACCACCCTTGTCCGCGGGCTTGATAATTATCGCCTGATTAGTCCTGAGATTATTAAGAGCTTGTTTTTCTTGTATTGAGAGATTGTAAGGGACATATTCATGTTGGTTTTGAATGATCTTCATCTCATGTAGAACCCTTCTTTCAAAGGTCAATATCTCTGCTGGCATTAGTATAGATGGTGGGTTGAAGGTCGAAGGGGGTTGGAAGGGAGAGTAGTTCCTTCGTTCTTGTAATGGTCTATCCGAAAAAAACTGTTTAAGTCTGATCCTCCTGAAGAACTTTAATAGATTTTCCTGAATTTCAAAAAAATTACTTTTGTCCGTTGGGACAAAGGAAAGTCCTTTACTTTACTTTACTGTTGTTTGCTACAGTACTGTGGAAGTAGGCTGTCCAGCAGGGCCTGGTTCTCTTCAAGGCTGAAGGCTGGGGCTCTCTCCACAGTACGTGCCATTGCAGGGTCCAGAGGGGCAGAGACAGCAGCAGTGCAGTGGCAGATGTCGTCCTGGAGCATGTAGTGCAGGCAAGTGAGCTCTCAGGGGAACAGCCAGCAATATATATGTGCTCGAGAGGCAGATACTGTCACTTGTGTCCAAAGTGATAGGTCCAAGTCGTTTGCATCTTCTGAATCTGGCCAATCCATGGAATAGCAGCACCAAAACACGCCCACAGCATCCTTCAAATCTTCAACTTCATGACATACATGATTTTGCAACATTGTTGTGGGTGACCAACTGATTTTCCAGCAACCGACTCGTTCGAAATTCGAAAACGCGTCCGTTGCCAGGCAAGCCCATTGTCAATGGGTGCGCACTGATCGGTCCATTGCGGTACAACACGTACAGGGGTACAACGCGTACCCGCACACATTGAATGCAATGGGCCGGCCGGGGGCACCGATCGGTCCATTGCAGTACAACGCGTACAGGGGTACAACGCGTACCCGCACACATTGAATGCAATGGGCCGGCCGGGGCACCGATCGGTCCATTGCAGTACAACGCGTACAGGGGTACAACGAGTACCCGCACACAGTGAATGCAATGGGCCGGCCGGGGCACCGATCGGTCCATTGCAGTACAACGCATCACTGTACATGTGACTGGCATATGTCAGCATGCCTGTCTCAGATGGACATATGCCAGCCACAGATAGCTCCCAGGGAGTGAGGGGCACACCTACATCACGACAGCCTGTCCAAACTTTATCATAAGGCATGTAAGGCTGCATTTCCTATTGTGTGTATGTTGGTGTACATGTTGTCCTGTGGGTGTCACCTGTGGGCAGCCACCCCCAGGCTGTGCACGTGTTCATGGGGACAGGATCCTGGGTGTTACGTGTACATGACCACTGTGATGTGCAACTGTTCATATCTGTGCATGTGCCATGGTCACATTTCACGGTGGTGTATGTGTATGTCATGTCACATACCCCGTGAGTCCCATGTGGGACGGTATGTTTGAGCCAGGGTGTCCCAGTGGCACAATAGTGATGGTCCTCCACAGTCTTTGTGCATGTAGTGTTTACAATGTCTCTGATTTCATGTGCACAATGGGAGACAGTCTCCACATCCAGGTTGTGTGTGCATGGACTTTGATGTTGTGCGTGTGTGTGTCACAGACGTCCATGTCTGTCCTGCCGTGGCAAGTGGGGGCACTACCTGTGGGGGTCATGGTTGTTTTGCTGTGGTGTATACATGATACTCCATGTAATGCCAGTGTCCATGTGGCAATACAGGGTCCCTGGGAATGTACCTGTCGTTGAGCTGTGGTGCCTGGGGCACATCTGTCCTCACATGTCACTGTGGGGGGTTATTGTGACACGGCAGCAGGAGATGGGAACTGTGACACGGCCTCATGATATCCATGGGCCAACCTGGGACTAATTGATGCCACCTGTTGGACCGTGTTGACAGATGTTGGCCATGTATGTACCATACATGTCCTTCCGGAACTGCACACTTCATGTAGTTGTGCCTCATAATGATGTATGTTGGGATATTGAGTGTGTTCAATGCCGCATATGTGGGGTGACTGACAATCTTGCTTACTTCTCCTCTGCACTGCAGGGCTCCTGCTGTCCATCGACCATTCCCAGACCTGGCAACGATGGTGGAACGGGACAACATCCGACGGTACCGCTTCACCAGGCAGCTGATTGAGGATTTGGCAGTGCAGTTGTCCCCACATTTGCAGCCTGGCCGGCCGTATCCTACAGCGCTGACCCCCAAGGTGAAGGTGATGGCAGCCCTACACTTCTTTGCCACCGGTACCTTCCAACATACTGTGGCGACTGCTGGTGGGATGTCACAGACCATGTTGAGCCGTGTGCTCCGCGATGTTTTGTCGACAATGTTGCTATTCCTGAACCGGTACATCTATTTCCCTAGACTGCGACGACTCACTGACGTGAAGAGTGACTTTTATGCCCTGGGGAGGATGCCGCATGTCATTGGCTCCATTGATGGGACACATGTGGCTTTGGTACCACCACAGGCCCAGGAGCAGGCCTACAGGAACCGCAAGCACTACCACTCGGTCAATGCACTGGTGGTGTGTCTTGCAGACATGACCATCACACACGTGTGTGCCCGTTTCCCTGGTTCAGCACACGATGCCTTTGTGATGAGGAGTAGTCGCATCCCCAGGATGATGGCACAGATGCAGAACCAGCGTGCCTGGCTTGTCGGTGTGTACTGACTTTGTGCCATTGTGTGTGATCTGATCTGTAGTATTCCGCCCACTTTTCCAAGTCAGCTAATGTGCACTTGTCTGTCCGTAGGTGACTCGGGATACCCCAACATGCCGTGGTTGCTGACACCCCTCAGGAACCCTGTGACACCAGCCAAGATGCGCTACAATGAGGCACATGGTCGGACCAGGAGAGTGATTGAGCGGACATTTGGTCTCCTGAAGAGCCGCTTCCGCTGCCTGGACAAGACCGGAGGGTCCCTCCCATATGCCCCTGCGAAAGTGTGCAAGATTATCATCGTCTGCTGCATGCTCCACAACCTGGCAGTGCGGAAGGAGTTGCCTCTCATCCAGGATGACAATGACCAACATCCGCCACCTGTGGAGGATCCTGGCCTGGACCACGATGCCAGTGACGATGATGATGATGATGATGGTGATGTCCGCACACAGCTCATCACCAACTTCTTTAGCTGAATGTGAGTATCCTGAGGTGTCATGTCAATGATGTGAGTTGGCATGATGTGTAGGTGGTGCTCTGGTGCTGTTGGAGTGTGTCCATGGGCTACTTGACTGGATGTGTGTTGCGATGTGTGCTTACAGGTGGGCTGTACTCCCCAACAGTGTTGACATGCTAACTTGGTTCTGGGTGGGTATCTTGTAACATGTATTGTGCATGAGTTTTGCTGTTCTGTCTTGTACTCCATTGCTTTTGACTGTGTGTCATTTCTGTCCTTCACAGGGTACTTTCAGATTCGTTTGGTCAACTGTGTCCACCGACGACGTGATTGCACTTCCAGGCTGGTAGCTGTTGTGTCCCTACAGGTGATGTGCGCCACACCCATGGACTTCCTTCCGTCTACAGTTGTTGACTGTGTGCCCGCTGCCAGGTGGGATTACCTTGCATCTGTAGGGGTTACGACATGTTGCAACTGTGTAATAAACCTGTGCTTCACTTTGTGATGTGCGATGTCTGTGGTCACACATTTGAGTGCCATTTGCTTACTGCACCTGTGGGCTACTTGACTACAACTGGGAATGGGTGTGGTGTCTGTGCATTGCACCGTCTTCCCTGGCAACATCAGTGTAGGCAATGAGTCAGATGGCCTAGGTGTGTATGTGTTGTGTAGCCCTGGTGGTGTGTCTCCCTCATATGTGTCACGTTGCCTTTACTCACATGCCTGTGTTGTCCTTGCTGTTGCAGTTCGCATACACAGTGTAATTTTGCAGTTCATCATCCCCATAACAGCACCCACGTTGGAATCACGACAGAGGCAAGTATGGTGTATTAGTGTGTTTATTGTGATACATTTGTGTGAATAGTGCATAGGATGGGTAGTGCTGTACATAAATCTTGCAATCCAAAGTTCCTAGGTGAATTGAAAGTCCTGGTAGACAGAATCCCCAGTATCGGGGCCACAGTTGTCTGACACATTGGTCCAACTTGTACTCCCCATGCAATGTGTGGGAGTAGTGTTGCCGTCAACAGGGTGAACAGTCTGTGCACAAAGGCGAACATCCAGAACAGGTTCAGGCTTCCTGGGAGTTGTGCTTGGCCATCGGCCTCTCACTTGCCCCTCCTCGGACGACCCCTCTTCTTGGGGGGCCCCTCAAGTACAGGCTGCTGCGGTGCAGGTGACTCTCCGCCAGAGTCATCCTCCCTCCCTGTGGCAGTTGCAGTTTGTTCGGCACCAGATGTTGTTGGCACACAGGGAGGTGTGGACTGGTTGCTGTTCATCTGGCGGAGGCATTGTAAAATGTCCCTGTGCACCGCCGTCATCTCATGCAGTGCATCCCACTTGGACTCCACGCGGGACATGTGTGAGTCCACGCGGGACATGTGTGACTCCACGTGGGACATGTGGGAGTCCAAGCGGGCATGATGGGCAGCCTGCTGCTGTTTCATGTCTCTGAGGAGCCCCACTACCTGGCTGAGGTCTCCGGTGCTGGACTGGTACGCATCAGCTATGCGTACCAGTTGTGGGTCATCATGCACACCAGCAACGTCTGCAAGCAGCGACCTCTGTCTCCCACCCCTCCCACCACCCCTGCTGACATGTGCAGTGTGTGCAGTGGCACGCACAGATAACCCTGGTCCACCTTGGGGGTTGGTGGTGGTGGTGGTGTCCATGGCCCCAGGTTGGTCCAGGGTCCCTGTGCTGGTGTTGCTCCTTGTTCTGTCCATGTCGGCAGGGATGGTATTTGTGGTGACAGTCGTTGGAGGGGTGGGTGCAGGGGGTGCAGCTGGTGGTCCTGCTGGTGCTGCAGCTGGTGGTCCTGCTGGTGCTGCATGTAGACTTGCACCGGATGTGCCAGGTTGGTCTTCATCGTCCGAGGAGGACAGAGGCTGTACGACGCCAGTGAGCTCCGCATCCTCTTGAGCCTGGGACTGGGACTCCTCAGCGTCTGCTGCTGTGTCCCCATCATCACCTGTTTTTGGGAGACACAAACAATGTATGTTATGTTTCTGCAGGCATCAATGGTTGACACACATGACAGTTGTGACTGTGCCTCTGGGTGCGGGCCTGTACATTGCATTGTCCTAAGTCGTCACAGTCAGGGGTTGATATTGGTGTGGCACATTGTCCTGCATTATTTGGGCATTTCTATGTATTTTTGGGGTGTGAACATGGTCTGCATTGGTTGTGTTTGGTTGACAGCCGGCCCTCCTTCCCACCCACCCAGCCAGTCAGTTATCCCACCATGGAACGTGCTTGCGTTGCAGGGAGTGGAAGTTGTCCCTCAGGATGTCAGTCAGTGGTGTCCTGCTGTTTGTTGGTGCACAGTTGGCAGCAGGGCCTTGTGCTCCCCAAAGCAGTAGCCAGTGTCAGCCATCTTGTGAGTCCTTCTCCACTCCCTGTGATGTGAGCATGGTTCAGGGTGGTGTTGATGGGACAGTTGTGGGGGTGAGCTATGTCTGTGACTACGACTCCCATCATGCTATTGCCTCCACCCCCTTCCCAGCATGCCCATGCTTCCTTCCTTTTGACTCTGCTTCCCTGTGGGGTGGGCTGGCTGTGCTGACAGGATGGCTGGGAGTGTTGTCCTGGCAGTTGTTTGGCTAAAAGTCCCAAGAGTGGCCCTGTGCTTCACACAACATAACCCAGGGTGGTGGTTCTTTGTGGGATCTTGTGTTAGGATGGGGGCATTGCATTCTACCAAGTGGGTTCTGTGGAGTTTGTGTTGGGGTGTGTGTGAGGGGAGGTGCTTGTGACTATGGTTAGTGCTGCAAGTCCTCCTTCCCACCCACCCAGCCAGCCAGTTATCCCACCATGGAACGTGCTTGCATTGCAGGGAGTGGAAGTTGTCTCTCAGGATGTCAGTCAGTGGTGTCCTGCTGTTTGTTGGTGCACAGTTGGCAGCAGGGCCTTGTGCTCCCCACAGCAGTAGCCAGTGTCAGCCATCTTGTGAGTCCTTCTCCACTCCCTGTGATGTGAGCATGGTTCAGGGTGGTGTTGATGGGACAGTTGTGGGGGTGAGCTATGTCTGTGACTACGACTCCCATCATGCTATTGCCTCCACCCCACTTCCCAGCATTCCCATACTTACTTGCTTTTGTGGGGAGTTCAGTGTGTGTGGGTGTGAGAGCAATGGCAAGATGGCTGACAGTGGTGTCCTGCTGTTGGTTGGTGTGCAGTACCCAGCATGCCCTTGTGCTCCCCACGACACAGCAACAGTGTCAGACATCTTTGATGGGCCTTTCCACTCTCTGTGGGATGTGCATGCGTGAGTGTGAGCTTGCTGGGCCATGTGGTGGGGGATGTAGAGCTGTGACTACGACTCCCATCATGCTATTGCCTCCACCCCCCTTCCCAGCATGCCCATGCTTCCTTCCTTTTGACTCTGCTTCCCTGTGGGGTGGGCTGGCTGTGCTGACAGGATGGCTGGGAGTGTTGTCCTGGCAGTTGTTTGGCTAAAAGTCCCGAGAGTGGCCCTGTGCTTCACACAACGTAACCCAGGGTGGTGGTTCTTTGTGGGATCTTGTGTTAGGATGAGGGGCATTGCATTCTACCAGGTGGGTTCTGTGGAGTTTGTGTTGGGGTGTGTGTGAGGGGAGGTGCTTGTGACTATGGTCAGTGCTGCAAGTCCTCCTTCCCACCCAGCTAGCCAGATATCCCACCATGGAACGTGCTTGCATTGCAGGGAGTGGAAGTTGTCTCTCAGGATGTCAGTCAGTGGTGTCCTGCTGTTTGTTGGTGCACAGTTGGCAGCAGGGCCTTGTGCTCCCCACAGCAGTAGCCAGTGTCAGCCATCTTGTGAGTCCTTCTCCACTCCCTGTGATGTGAGCATCGTTCAGGGTGGTGTTGATGGGACAGTTGTGGGGGTGAGCTATGTCTGTGACTACGACTCCCATCATGCTATTGCCTCCACCCCCTTCCCAGCATGCCCATGCTTCCTTCCTTTTGACTCTGCTTCCCTGTGGGGTGGGCTGGCTGTGCTGACAGGATGGCTGGGAGTGTTGTCCTGGCAGTTGTTTGGCTAAAAGTCCCAAGAGT
Source organism: Calotriton arnoldi (assembly GCA_963921515.1). NCBI lineage: Eukaryota > Metazoa > Chordata > Amphibia > Caudata > Salamandridae > Calotriton > Calotriton arnoldi. Next base: position 1,217,064 of record CAWUFW010004554.1, read on the forward strand.
GGCCCTGTGCTTCACACAACATAACCCAGGGTGGTGGTTCTTTGTGGGATCTTGTGTTAGGATGGGGGGCATTGCATTCTACCAGGTGGGTTCTGTGGAGTTTGTGTAGGGGTGTGTGTGAGGGAGGTGCTTGTGACTATGGTCAGTGCTGCAAGTCCTCCTTCCCACCCAGCTAGCCAGATATCCCACCATGGAACGTGCTTGCATTGCAGGGAGTGGAAGTTGTCTCTCAGGATGTCAGTCAGTGGTGTCCTGCTGTTTGTTGGTGCACAGTTGGCAGCAGGGCCTTGTGCTCCCCACAGCAGTAGCCAGTGTCAGCCATCTTGTGAGTCCTTCTCCACTCCCTGTGATGTGAGCATGGTTCAGGGTGGTGTTGATGGGACAGTTGTGGGGGTGACCAATATCAGTGGCTACGACTCCCATCATGCTATTGCCTCCACCCCCTTCCCAGCATGCCCATGCTTCCTTCCTTTTGACTCTGCTTCCCTGTGGGGTGGGCTGGCTGTGCTGACAGGATGGCTGGGAGTGTTGTCCTGGCAGTTGTTTGGCTAAAAGTCCCAAGAGTGTCCCTGTGCTTCACACAACATAACCCAGGGTGGTGGTTCTTTGTGGGATCTTGTGTTAGGATGGGGGGCATTGCATTCTACCAGGTGGGTTCTATGGAGTTTGTGTTGGGTTGTGTGTGAGGGGAAGTGCTTGTGACTATGGTCAGTGCTGCAAGTCCTCCTTCCCACCCAGCTAGCCAGATATCCCACCATGGAACGTGCTTGCATTGCAGGGAGTGGAAGTTGTCTCTCAGGATGTCAGTCAGTGGTGTCCTGCTGTTTGTTGGTGCACAGTTGGCAGCAGGGCCTTGTGCTCCCCACAGCAGTAGCCAGTGTCAGCCATCTTGTGAGTCCTTCTCCACTCCCTGTGATGTGAGCATCGTTCAGGGTGGTGTTGATGGGACAGTTGTGGGGGTGAGCTATGTCTGTGACTACGACTCCCATCATGCTATTGCCTCCACCCCCTTCCCAGCATGCCCATGCTTCCTTCCTTTTGACTCTGCTTCCCTGTGGGGTGGGCTGGCTGTGCTGACAGGATGGCTGGGAGTGTTGTCCTGGCAGTTGTTTGGCTAAAAGTCCCAAGAGTGGCCCTGTGCTTCACACAACATAACCCAGGGTGGTGGTTCTTTGTGGGATCTTGTGTTAGGATGGGGGCATTGCATTCTACCAGGTGGGTTCTGTGGAGTTTGTGTAGGGGTGTGTGTGAGGGGAGGTGCTTGTGACTATGGTCAGTGCTGCAAGTCCTCCTTCCCACCCAGCTAGCCAGATATCCCACCATGGAACGTGCTTGCATTGCAGGGAGTGGAAGTTGTCTCTCAGGATGTCAGTCAGTGGTGTCCTGCTGTTTGTTGGTGCACAGTTGGCAGCAGGGCCTTGTGCTCCCCACAGCAGTAGCCAGTGTCAGCCATCTTGTGAGTCCTTCTCCACTCCCTGTGATGTGAGCATGGTTCAGGGTGGTGTTGATGGGACAGTTGTGGGGGTGACCAATATCAGTGGCTACGACTCCCATCATGCTATTGCCTCCACCCCCCTTCCCAGCATGCCCATGCTTCCTTCCTTTTGACTCTGCTTCCCTGTGGGGTGGGCTGGCTGTGCTGACAGGATGGCTGGGAGTGTTGTCCTGGCAGTTGTTTGGCTAAAAGTCCCAAGAGTGTCCCTGTGCTTCACACAACATAACCCAGGGTGGTGGTTCTTTGTGGGATCTTGTGTTAGGATGGGGGGCATTGCATTCTACCAGGTGGGTTCTATGGAGTTTGTGTTGGGTTGTGTGTGAGGGGAGGTGCTTGTGACTATGGTCAGTGCTGCAAGTCCTCCTTCCCACCCAGCTAGCCAGATATCCCACCATGGAACGTGCTTGCATTGCAGGGAGTGGAAGTTGTCTCTCAGGATGTCAGTCAGTGGTGTCCTGCTGTTTGTTGGTGCACAGTTGCCAGCAGGGCCTTGTGCTCCCCACAGCAGTTGCCAGTGTCAGCCATCTTGTGAGTCCTTATCCACTCCCTGTGATGTGCGCATGGTTCATGGTGGTGTTGATGGGACAGTTGTGGGGGGCAATATGTGTGACTGCGACTCCCATGATGCTATTGGCTACACTGACTTGGCCAGCATACACAGAATTCCTTCCTTTGAGTGGTCTTCACTGTGTGTTGGTGTTGTTGTGGTGGCTACATGTCTGGATGTGTTTGTTAGTTCTATTTGTGCCACTGCCTAGCTGTAGTTGTAGTTGTGTTTGTACATGTGATGGCACAGTTGGATGTGACTTTTTTGATGGCATGTGTTGTGTTTATCTGCCTGACATACACATTTTGGGATGATTCTGTTCTGGTTGCTGTGTAATTGCTATGAGTGCATGGTTTGACTCTCCCCTTGACAGTGATGTGTGTGTTTTGTGGCAGTATATTGTGTACATTTGTTGTGTACTCACCAGGCTCTGGGATGTCCTCTAGTCCATATACGCTCACTGGCGGAAGGATGGCCCGCACCTTCTCCTCCCAGGGCCTGAGGTATATTGGCTTGGCAGGAGGGCCACTGCCGGTGTATTGGCTGTTGATGTAGTCTTTCTTGAGCAGGTCCCGTACCCTCCTGCGCACGTCATACCACCTGTTCTGGATGTCGCTCTTTGTGCGCCGACATGGTGATTGTGCGTTCACCCTGTTGATGATCCTCTCCCACATCTTGGTTTTCTGGGAGATGGGGGTCTGTTGGACCAGTGTGCCAAACAACTGTGGCTCTACCCTGAGGATCTCGTCTACCATGACTTCCAATTCACAATCTAGGAACTTGGGATTCTTCTTGGGGGGCATGGTGATGGGTGGTGATGGTGAGTGATGTGTGTGTTGGTGTGCAGGTGAGGGTGTGTGAGTGTGTGTTTTGCTGGGTGTATGTGAGGTAGGTATTTGTTGGTGTGCTGATGGTGTGTGGCTTGTGTGAGGGATGAGCTGTGGGTGTGTGGTTGCTTTCTCTTGGGTGCTGGCAGTGGAATGGCATTTGCAAAGGCTCATGGTTGTGATTTGTGTCCTTTATATGGGTGGAGTTGTGGGTGTGTCTTTGTTCTCTGTCCCCACCCCCAGTATTTATTGGCTTGGTAATTGCTTGTTTGGCCTTTTTTGGGTGAATTTTCCTTTGTACTGTCTGTGTATGTTGGAAACGTTCTTGTGACCGAGTCGGACCCTGCATTTGTCTCGTACGGTCTTCTCCGTTTCGTTCACGCTGTGTTTGTGCAGTTTTCTATGCTGCGTACGCGTCGGTCGCGGTGTTTTGTGTTGCTTCGGCTCGGTTTTGTATGCGTGTCGGTCGTACGGCTTGGCCTCCGTCCGACTCGCTCGTGGTTTTCGCGCCTTGCATCGTACTTTGCGGTTTGGAGTTCGCGTGTACGTTTCGGTCGGGTTTGTTCCGGGTGCGTGTCGGTCGGTTGGATTTGCGTGTTTTTCCGACCGGATTGCTGTTTTCCGTGCGGCTCGGTCGGTCGACTTGGGTTCGGTACGTGTCGGTCGGATTTTTCACGCCTTGCATCGTACTTGGCGTGTCGGGCGCCACAGGTACGTGTCGGTCGGTATTATTTCCGGATCCGAGTCGGTCGGTGCTTTTTCCGGCCCGAATCGGAATCGACCCCTAAGTGTTACTCCTTTGCTTTCGTTCAATGCAGTAACATGGAATTACTCCTTCTTTTGTTGTTTACATTGATACTTTAAGGGGACCGGGAGTGGTTCCGTTACACCCTTGCTCTCTTTGTGTTTAAAGAGACTCTTTAATGAGTCTTTAAGAAAGGAGTCTAACATAATTAAATGATGTAGACCAAGACATTTATAGAATTTGGTCAGAGTCTGTTTAAGTAATTGACAGCATCTCAAACAGTCAGCTAGATATTGTGTGTTTATAGCACTTTTAAAAAGTGGCATTTCTAAAATAGTAATAACAAATCCACTTTCACCAATAAGCAGGATTTATTACTACTATTCCAAACATACCAAACATGGCCACACTACCCCTTTCATATCAGAAATTACCACTGAAGCACATATCAGGGAATTCCCAATGCAAACCTACACAGCACCCTGCTTATAGGGCTAGCTAGGGCCTTCCTTAGGGGTGACTTATATGTAGTAAAAGGGGAGTTTCAGATGTGACAACCACTTTAAATGCCACGTCGCTGCGGCAGTAAACTGCGCTCGCTGGCCCTGCAGCGGCAGAGGCCGGAGACAGGTTTGAAAGGCTACTGTGTTGGGTGACGCAAGCAGCGCTGCAGGCCTGCTAGTAGCATTTAATATACAGGCCCTAGGTATATGAGATACCACAGTACAAGGGACTTACAGGTGAATAAATATTCCGAACAGGTGTATACTAATCTTACCAAGTTTACAAGAGAGAGCACATGCACTTTAGCAGTGAACAGCAGTGGTAAAGTGCCAGGAGTCATAAAACCAACAAAAACAGGTCAGACAAAATACAGGAGGAAGGCAAAAAGTTTGGGGATAACCCTGCAAAAAAGGCCAGTTCCAACAGGAACCATCCTTGAAATGCCATGGCGTTGATGGATAGCATGTTCAAGCAATGGCAAACCGTGTAAAACACACAAATGCCAATTCCTGCAGGTGGCTGACCCCAATCCCCCACCACCATACTTCTTTTGTACCATTCTAAGGAGCTCATTACATGGGTTATTCCATATAGCTAAAGCTGTCTATGGCCATATCTAAAACCTAAAATATGTTTGCACTGTATTGCACTTTCTTCCCAAAAAGACTTGGGGTAATCATCCATCTATCCCTATTTTATGCTTCTGGGGTTACTATAATAATAAAAACTATACACCTGGCTATAAGTCTGACTGAAGATTAAAATCTTCAGTGTACTGTTCCTTGTGAGACAGTCAGGGACTGTGTGTCGTTTCTATAATGGAATTCAGCAACCTCAAACTGAAAGCTGGACAGGGAGGAAAAATAATTAACTCGTAATCGTCAGAATGATTGCGAACAACAAGCTTTCCAAAGTTTACATTAATCCAGGAATAATGATTTTCTTTGAATGTTATTAATAGATTGGAATGTGAATCCAGCCAGAGGTTCAGACTTGTTTGAATCCAGGCAAAGTGTAATTTAGGTATTAACGGTGAGACTGTGAGCCATTGCACCAAGAGAAAAACAACAGCGGCAGTGTCACAAGTTGCCAAGCTTTCCATGGGTGCGTCTTGTGTCAGAGGTACGGACATGTATACACAGCTTGCATGATGCAAATGACACATTCATATACATTGGTTCCTGATTTACAGGGAATCAAGTGTATTAGGCCAGCACCTAAATTAGGAATCATACTATCCAAACTCACGTAGAAGAAGGGTTTACATGGACATGTTCAGCATACTCCTGCAGCGAACAGTTTAAGTATAAGTCAAAGGGGGCACTGTGGTTCTGACGAAATGCAAAAGTGATGAATACACAACTTAGAAGTTTAATCATATGCATGACTTAACTGAAGACTGATGAAGTTCACAAATAGTAGGGGCATATTATCAAGAAACGGCGTTAAAATTATCGCCGCTTTAGCGGCAGAAAACTGCCACTAAAGCGGCGATAATGGGCTTGATAATATGCCCTTGAGAATTCCAATAGAAGCCCATGTTCTGGTGTCAACATGGGCTTCTATTGGAATTCTCAAGGGCATATTATCAAGCCCATTATCGCCGGCTTTAGCGGCAGTTTTCTGCCGCTAAAGCGGCGATAATTTTAACGCCGTTCTTGATAATATGCCCCAGTAGTTTCTGTAAAAGCTTGAGGAACTGACAAAAAAAATCAACACACATTTTTTAATCCCATGTGCACTATTTAAAAAAGATAAAAAATTCAAAGCTTCCTTCCAATTCTTAAATGGAAGGAAGTGGGAGTAAAATTATGAAACAGAGAGAGCACTGGAAATGGAAAGAAAATAAGATTGCAGTAGTTCATTTTCTATTTCTACAGCACCTGGAAAAACAAGACTAGAGATAAAGTGGAGGAGCAGGTGAGTCATGGAGAAAGAGATGGCAGGGAAGCAAGGACAATGATGATGGGGGTGAATAATGAATGTCAGAGCTGTGAGGGTGACCACAAGGGGAAGGAGGAGTGTCGGGGGAATTTGGGGTTAAGTTAAAAAAACAAGTGGCCCCTTAAGCAAAGTAAAATAGTAGTGAGGACAAAAAGAAGGGGAAAAGGTGGAAAGGAAGTAAAGGATGTGTTGAGAAAATGGAAAAAGGGCTAACATATTTATACAAAAAGAACAATTGATGGACAGAATGCAGAACAATGTCATACATTCACCCCAGTACAGAGATCTGGGCCTAAATCCATCGGTTTTTTGCTCACCGTGCCATTCCAGTTTGGACCCAGCCATATGCAAATCAGTCTTGACCCTGCGCCCAATGGGAACAGTCCAGCCCGAACTGCCAGGCCAGGTCCTCCCTGGACTGGAAACAAGCATCCTAGGATCGGTTTTGGGCTTTCAGCCCTCATCAGCCAGGATAGCTTGACTCCAATGGCATGGAGAGCACGGGACCCACGTCTGGGCATACCCGTCCCACTCGGGGTGACAAATGCAAAAAGAACAATTGATGGACAGAATGCAGAAAAATGTCATACATTCACCCCAGTACAGAGATCTAGGCCTAAATCCATCGTTTTTTTGCTCACCATGCCATTCCAGTTTGGACCCAGCCATATGCAAATTAGTCTTGACCCTGCGCCCCAATGGGAACAGTCCAGCCCGAACTGCCAGGCCAGGTCCTCCCTGGACAGGAAACAAGCATCCTAGGACCGGTTTCGGGCTTTCAGCCCTCATCAGCCAGGATAGCTTGACTCCAGTGGCATGGAAAGCACGGGACCCACGTCTGGGCATACCCGTCCCACTCTGGGTGACAAATGCAAAAAGAACAATTGATGGACAGAATGCAGAACAATGTCATACATTCACCCCAGTTCAGAGATCTGGGCCTAAATCCATCGTTTTTGCTCACCATGCCATTCCAGTTTGGACCCAGCCATATGCAAATCAGTCTTGACCCTGCGCCCCAATGGGAACAGTCCAGCCCGAACTGCCAGGCCAGGTCCTCCCTGGACTGGAAACAAGCATCCTAGGACCGGTTTTGGGCTTTCAGCCCTCATCAGCCAGGATAGCTTGACTCCAGTGGCATGGATTGCACGGGACCCAGGTCTGGGCATACCCGTCCCACTCTGGGTGACAAATGCAAAAAGAACATTTGATGGACAGAATGCAGAACAATGTCATACATTCACCCCAGTACAGAGATCTGGGCCTAAATCCATCGTGTTTTTGCTCACCATGCCATTCCAATTTGGACCCAGCCATATGCAAATCAGTCTTGACCCTGCGCCCCAATGGGAACAGTCCAGCCCGAACTACCAGGCCAGGTCCTCCCTGGACTGGAAACAAGCATCCTAGGGCCGGTTTCGGGCTTTCAGCCCTCATCAGCCAGGATAGGTTGACTCCAGTGGCATGGAGAGCACGGGACCCACATCTGGGCATACCCGTCCCACTCGGGGTGACAAATGCAAAAAGAACAATTGATGGACAGAATGCAGAACAATGTCATTCATTCACCCCAGTACAGAGATCTGGGCCTAAATCCGTCATTTTTTGCTCACCATGCCATTCCAGTTTGGACCCAGCCATATGCAAATTTGTATTGAACCTGCGCCCCAAAGGGAACAGCCCAGCCCGAACTGCCAGGCCAGGTCCTCCCTGGACTGGAAACAAGCCTCCTAGGACCGGTTTCGGGCTTTCAGCCCTCATCAGCCAGGATAGCTTGACTCCAGTGGCATGGAGAGCACGGGACCCACGTCTGGGCATACCCGTCCCACTCGGGGTGACAAATGCAAAAAGAACAATTGATGGACAGAATGCAGAACAATGTCATACATTCACCCCAGTACAGAGATCTGGGCCTAAATCCATCATTTTCTTGCTCACCATGCCATTCCAGTTTGGACCCAGCCATATGCAAATCAGTCTTGACCCTGCGCCCCAATGGGAACAGTCCAGCCCGAACTGCCAGGCCAGGTCCTCCCTGGACTGGAAACAAGCATCCTAGGACCGGTTTCGGGCTTTCAGCCCTCATCAGCCAGGATAGTTTGACTCCAGTGGCATGGAAAGCACGGGACCCACGTCTGGGCATACCCGTCCCACTCTGGGTGACAAATGCAAAAAGAACAATTGATGGACAGAATGCAGAACAATGTCATACATTCACCCCAGTACAGAGATCTGGGCCTAAATCCATCGTTTTTTGCTCACCATGCCATTCCAGTTTGGACCCAGCCATATGCAAATCAGTCTTGACCCTGCACCCCAATGGGAACAGTCCAGCCCGAACTGCCAGGCCAGGTCCTCCCTGGACTGGAAACAAGCATCCTAGGACCGGTTTTGGGCTTTCAGCCCTCATCAGCCAGGCTAGCTTGACTCAGTGGCATGGAGAGCACGGGACCCACGTCTGGGCATACCCGTCCCACTCGGGGTGACAAATGCAAAAAGAACAATTGATGGACAGAATGCAGAACAATGACATACATTCACCCCAGTACAGAGATCTGGGCCTAAATCCATCATTTTCTTGCTCACCATGCCATTCCAGTTTGGACCCAGCCATATGCAAATCAGTCTTGACCCTGCGCCCCAATGGGAACAGTCCAGCCCGAACTGCCAGGCCAGGTCCTCCCTGGACTGGAAACAAGCATCCTAGGACCGGTTTCGGGCTTTCAGCCCTCATCAGCCAGGATAGCTTGACTCCAGTGGCATGGAGAGCACGGGACCCACGTCTGGGCATACCCGTCCCACTCGGGGTGACAAATGCAAAAAGAACAATTGATGGACAGAATGCAGAAAAATGTCATACATTCACCCCAGTACAGAGATCTAGGCCTAAATCCATCGTTTTTTTGCTCACCATGCCATTCCAGTTTGGACCCAGCCATATGCAAATTAGTCTTGACCCTGCGCCCCAATGGGAACAGTCCAGCCCGAACTGCCAGGCCAGGTCCTCCCTGGACAGGAAACAAGCATCCTAGGACCGGTTTCGGGCTTTCAGCCCTCATCAGCCAGGATAGCTTGACTCCAGTGGCATGGAAAGCACGGGACCCACGTCTGGGCATACCCGTCCCACTCTGGGTGACAAATGCAAAAAGAACAATTGATGGACAGAATGCAGAACAATGTCATACATTCACCCCAGTTCAGAGATCTGGGCCTAAATCCATCGTTTTTTTGCTCACCATGCCATTCCAGTTTGGACCCAGCCATATGCAAATCAGTCTTGACCCTGCGCCCCAATGGGAACAGTCCAGCCCGAACTGCCAGGCCAGGTCCTCCCTGGACTGGAAACAAGCATCCTAGGACCGGTTTTGGGCTTTCAGCCCTCATCAGCCAGGATAGCTTGACTCCAGTGGCATGGATTGCACGGGACCCAAGTCTGGGCATACCCGTCCCACTCTGGGTGACAAATGCAAAAAGAACATTTGATGGACAGAATGCAGAACAATGTCATACATTCACCCCAGTACAGAGATCTGGGCCTAAATCCATCGTGTTTTTGCTCACCATGCCATTCCAATTTGGACCCAGCCATATGCAAATCAGTCTTGACCCTGCGCCCCAATGGGAACAGTCCAGCCCGAACTACCAGGCCAGGTCCTCCCTGGACTGGAAACAAGCATCCTAGGGCCGGTTTCGGGCTTTCAGCCCTCATCAGCCAGGATAGGTTGACTCCAGTGGCATGGAGAGCACAGGACCCACATCTGGGCATACCCGTCCCACTCGGGGTGACAAATGCAAAAAGAACAATTGATGGACAGAATGCAGAACAATGTCATTCATTCACCCCAGTACAGAGATCTGGGCCTAAATCCGTCATTTTTTGCTCACCATGCCATTCCAGTTTGGACCCAGCCATATGCAAATTTGTATTGAACCTGCGCCCCAAAGGGAACAGCCCAGCCCGAACTGCCAGGCCAGGTCCTCCCTGGACTGGAAACAAGCCTCCTAGGACCGGTTTCGGGCTTTCAGCCCTCATCAGCCAGGATAGCTTGACTCCAGTGGCATGGAGAGCACGGGACCCACGTCTGGGCATACCCGTCCCACTCGGGGTGACAAATGCAAAAAGAACAATTGATGGACAGAATGCAGAACAATGTCATACATTCACCCCAATACAGAGATCTGGGCCTAAATCCATCATTTTCTTGCTCACCATGCCATTCCAGTTTGGACCCAGCCATATGCAAATCAGTCTTGACCCTGCGCCCCAATGGGAACAGTCCAGCCCGAACTGCCAGGCCAGGTCCTCCCTGGACTGGAAACAAGCATCCTAGGACCGGTTTCGGGCTTTCAGCCCTCATCAGCCAGGATAGTTTGACTCCAGTGGCATGGAAAGCACGGGACCCACGTCTGGGCATACCCGTCCCACTCTGGGTGACAAATGCAAAAAGAACAATTGATGGACAGAATGCAGAACAATGTCATACATTCACCCCAGTACAGAGATCTGGGCCTAAATCCATCGTTTTTTGCTCACCATGCCATTCCAGTTTGGACCCAGCCATATGCAAATCAGTCTTGACCCTGCACCCCAATGGGAACAGTCCAGCCCGAACTGCCAGGCCAGGTCCTCCCTGGACTGGAAACAAGCATCCTAGGACCGGTTTTGGGCTTTCAGCCCTCATCAGCCAGGCTAGCTTGACTCAGTGGCATGGAGAGCACGGGACCCACGTCTGGGCATACCCGTCCCACTCGGGGTGACAAATGCAAAAAGAACAATTGATGGACAGAATGCAGAACAATGACATACATTCACCCCAGTACAGAGATCTGGGCCTAAATCTATCGTTTTTTGCTCACCATGCCATTCCAGTTTGGACCCAGCCATATGCAAATCAGTCTTGACCCTGCGCCCCAATGGGAACAGTCCAGCCAGAACTGCCAGGCCAGGTCCTCCCTGGACTGGAAACAAGCATCCTAGGACCGGTTTCGGGCTTTCAGCCCTCATCAGCCAGGATAGCTTGACTCCAGTGGCATGGAGAGCACGGGACCCACGTCTGGGCATACCCGTCCCACTCGGGGTGACAAATGCAAAAAGAACAATTGATTGACAGAATGCAGAACAATGTCATACATTCACCCCAGTACAGCGATCTGGGCCTAAATCTATCATTTTTTTGCTCACCATGCCATTCCAGTTTGGACCCAGCCATATGCAAATCAGTCTTGACCCTGCGCCCCAATGGGAACAGTCCAGCCCGAACTGCCAGGCCAGGTCCTCGGATGCTTGTTTCCGGTCCAGGGAGGACCTGGCTTGGCAGTTCGGGCTGGACTGTTCCCATGAGGCACAGGGTCAAGACTGATTTGCATATGGCCAGGTCTAAACTGGGGTGGGATGGCGAGCAAAAGAATGATGGATTTAACCCAGATCTCTTGACTGGGGGTGAATGTTTTGATGTGTGCGCCAGGTATGCCCAGACATGGGTCCTGGGCTCACTGTGCCACTGAAATCAAGCTATCCTGGCTGAAGAGGGGTGAAACCCCGAAACCGGTCCTAGGATGCTTGTTTCCGGTCCAGGGAGGACCTGGCTTGGCAGTTCGGGCTGGACTGTTCCCATGAGGCACAGGGTCAAGACTGATTTGCATATGGCCAGGTCTAAACTGGGGTGGCATGGTGAGCAAAAGAATGATGGATTTAACCCAGATCTCTTGACTGGGGGTGAATGTTTTGATTTGTTCTGCATTCCGTCCATCAATTGTGTGTCTTTTGCTTTCTCGCCCTAAGTGCACCAGGTATGCCCAGATGTGGGTCCTGGGCTCACTGTGCCACTGGAATCAAGGTATCCTGGCTGAAGGGGGGTGAAACCCCGAAACCGGTCCTAGGATGCTTGTTTCCGGTCCAGGGAGGACCTGGCTTGGCAGTTCGGGCTGGACTGTTCCCATGAGGCACAGGGTCAAGACTGATTTGCATATGGCCAGGTCTAAACTGGGGTGGCACGGTGAGCAAAAGAATGATGGATTTAACCCAGATCTCTTGACTGGGGGTGAATGTTTTGATTTGTTCTGCATTCCGTCCATCAATTGTGTGTCTTTTGCTTTCTCGCCCTAAGTGCGCCAGGTATGCCCAGACATGGGTCCTGGGCTCACTGTGCCACTGAAATCAAGCTATCCTGGCTGAAGAGGGGTGAAACCGCGAAACCGGTCCTAGGATGCTTGTTTCCGGTCCAGGGAGGACCTGGCTTGGCAGTTCGGGCTGGACTGTTCCCATGAGGCAGAGGGTCAAGACTGATTTGCATATGGCCAGGTCTAAACTGGGGTGGCATGGTGAGCAAAAGAATGATGGATTTAACCCAGATCTCTTGACTGGGGGTGAATGTTTTGATTTGTTCTGCATTCCGTCCATCAATTGTGTGTCTTTTGCTTTCTCGCCCTAAGTGCGCCAGGTATGCCCAGACGTGGGTCCTGGGCTCACTGTGCCACTGGAATCAAGCTATCCTGGCTGAAGAGGGTGAAACCCCGAAACCGGTCCTAGGATGCTTGTTTCCGGTCCAGGGAGGACCTGGCTTGGCAGTTCGGGCTGGACTGTTCCCATGAGGCACAGGGTCAAGACTGATTTGCATATGGCCAGGTCTAAACTGGGGTGGCATGGTGAGCAAAAGAATGATGGATTTAACCCAGATCTCTTGACTGGGGGTGAATGTTTTGATTTGTTCTGCATTCTGTCCATCAATTGTGTGTCTTTAACGTATTTATAGGCACAATTATGGTTTGAACAGTGTTTTCTCTCTGAAAAAGATTCAATTTAAAGAGCAGTGACTTTAGCAACTTCTTTCATCTTCCTTAATTATGATTTGAGAATTAATCAAAAGATTTTCTAGTTGAATTCGTCAGAAGTAGTTTATGAGGGAAATTATTTGGCGGTTTAAGATTTATCAGGAATGCACAGAACTTTTCAAAGTTTATCTTACTTAACAAGCTGATAGCACAGATGATTATTGTGAGAACATCATGTACGAAGGTAAGAGTGGGACCCCAAATAATAGGCTTTCACAAAAACCTTCCCAGAAATATTGTTAATTTATAGGAATTTAGACTTCACCACAAGTCATCAACTCTTCTTTGTTGTATTAATCTACTCGATTGTTGTATTATTGTCCTCGAATTGTCCCATTGTTGACCATCTCTTCACTTTGAACACCTCGCAATGGCTGGAACTGTTTCTCCATTCCGATGGTCAAACTTTATAAAAATTTATCCTGGAAAATGAGCCCTGCAAGAATAAGATAAATTGACAACTACTTGAATTGTGGACAGCCCCAAAAACCCAACCTTTTCTCATCACTGGATCCCTGTGAGACAGACCACATTCAAGGAAACGGTGCCAACCCTCTTCAAGATGTTACAAACTTCAGTGCCAACTCATACTTATGTGCTGCTACGTGTTTGAATCATGTCTCCGTGCTTCACGCGCTATTCACAACGCTGGTCGCAAATGTCACTGTACAATCCACACCCTTCCACCCATGGTTTAAAAGGGCTTCCCAGTTAGCCGATCTCCACTGAAGCACTAGGAAGGCTCAACGGAAGTATCGAGCATCATATAAATACTGCAATGCAATAAAATACAACTGTTCCTTGCACCGTGAGGATCTGTTTCTGACTCATCTCGAGTTTACAGTCAGCTAATGTTCATCAACTCCTTGAAGTTTAACTGCACTGTTACCACTTCAACATGCCCAAAAGTGAGGTAAAGATGCATGTGGTCATAATAGCACCCATAATAGAGACCATGTGCATTTCCAAATTAACTTCACTGGTGGTCTGACATACACATTAAACAAGCATTGTTATAAAATAAGAAACCCTGTAGTGTGCCAAAACTCCAGGACACAGACAACTCAGCCATTGCTAACAGCTGGTACCACCCACTTGGGGTGGATTAAAACAGCTGCATTCAAGCCTGAGTGACCCCGTCAAGATGAACAACCTGGTCACATCCTCTTGATTACTGGATATAAAATTACCTCTAATTTAACATGTTGTTGAAACGTACCATACCATTAACCAAAAGTAGTAATTTTTTTAAATAACGTTTTAGAAAATCAGCCATTTTGATTGACACATGAGTTTCTTAATGCCAGATGTGTTTTCAATTTTTGCTTTTTCCTTTATATTTGTTTTTTCATTTACAATTTCTAATTAAAACAACTGAAGAAACGTGCTAATTAAATATGAATCCCATTCTTAGAAATCTTATGTAAAATGAAGATGCCTGTTGCAATTCCAAACACTCTCAATTCATAATATGAATTAAATGTATCTACTAGTGTCCTCCTGGGGCTAGGTGATGGAGCTCATTGGAAAAATACTGCACAATGGAGCATTTCTCATGGCTGGTTGAAACTTCATAAAGGAATAATTGCTATACAATTAGTCGTGTAATAGGTAATATAAACAGAATAAATAAGTAGGACTATTTCTTATAAGAAATGCTACTGTCCAGTGGTAGTCGTACTACAGAAGGTAGGGGGGGAATTATATGTGCATCGCAAATAGTGTGGTTTTTATGCTTTTGCCTAATCGCTTGTGACAAATTTGTCAGCAACACAGAAACTAGATGTTGCATATTCATATAATCAATAAATCCAGCCTAAAGGAGACCCTTGACTAGGTATATTGCTTTAACCACCAACTTAATTAAAGAAAATCAGAAGATTTTAACCACCCATGCAGTACCACATTTTCAACTGAAGAAGAACTGAGCACAAGAGCCGTCTACAGTTAGGTAAGCGACAGATAATACACCATCCGGTTACTTAAAGCTGCTGAAAAATAAGTCCAAATTAAAAATTATGATCCTACTAAAAAATAATGAGGTAATGAAAAGCAAGCCCCCCAGGCCATCAAACTAAGTTTATTTTCTCCCTTCACCTCGCCCTATACCCCTCCAATTAATAGAGGTCATTCCACCAGTAAGGGTTCAGATATAAATACATTGTTTCATAAAATAATTCAAAATGCTCTCTTGTAGACTGGCAACTATTTCATTAGCATATGAGGCAAGTTTTTGGCGTATATTTTGTTCGCAATGAACCTTACAAATGCCCTTGACTTTTTTAAACAGTGTATTTCATGAGAAGTGGGAGTAAAATAGCATAGATCTCCCAAGCATCCTCAAAATCTACTTTGAACTTTTGTAGTGTAGATTTGCACTGACAGTTGCACTTCTCAAAGAGTGAAAAATTGACAATGTAAAAATGCATTTTCCAGATGTCGGTACAAACTTAGGGCCTTATTACGAGTTTGGCAGTCCTGTGGACCGTCGGCAGTCCATGCGTGGTGAGCTCGGCGGTCTGACTGCTGTATTACAGGTTGAATGCAAAAACAACAGTTGATGGACAGAATGCAGAACAATGTCATACATTCACCCCAGTACAGAGATCTGGGCCTAAATCCATCGTTTTTTGCTCACCATGCCATTCCAGTTTGGACCCAGCCATATACAAATCAGTCTTGACCCTGTGCCTCATGGGAACAGTCCAGCCCGAACTGCCAAGCCAGGTCCTCCCTGGACTGGAAACAAGCATCCTAGGACCGGTTTCGGGGTTTCACCCCTCTTCAGCCAGGATAGCTTGATTCCAGTGGCATGGAGAGCACGGGACCCACGTCTGGGCATACCCATCCCACTCGGGGTGACAAATGCAAAAACAACAGTTGATGGACAGAATGCAGAACAATGTCATACATTCACCCCAGTACAGAGATCTGGGCCTAAATCCATCGTTTTTTTGCTCACCATGCCATTCCAGTTTGGACCCAGCCATATGCAAATCAGTCTTGACCCTGTGCCTCATGGGAACAGTCCAGCCCGAACTGCCAAGCCAGGTCCTTCCTGGACTGGAAACAAGCATCCTAGGACCGGTTTCGGGGTTTCCCCCCTCTTCAGCCAGGATAGCTTGATTCCAGTGGCATGGAGAGCACGGGACCCACGCGGGGCATACCCGTCCCACTGATTTGCATATGGCCATGTCTGAACTGGGGTGGTGGAGTGAGCTAAAGAATGATGATGGATTAAACCCAGATCAGTTGACTGGGGGTGAGTGTTTGATTTGCTCTAACGCTCCGTCCATCATCCCCTTTGGTATCGCTGTATTACGAGTTGGGCAGATCAGCTTTGCGAAGACCGCCACTGGACCGCCGAGACCACCAGCAGACCGCGGGGTTCGCGGTAAGGGAAAGACAGCTGCCATAGGCAGTACAGGGGAGCTGCACCACTGTGCGTATTATGAGTTGCCTGTTCCACAAGCAGACCATGGTGGTCCAACTGCCTACTTCAAGGGGGTGGTGATGAAGGATTTGGGGTGCGTACTCACCCCGTTCTTCTTCTACCAGGCAGATTCCAATGTGGATCCCTTTCTCCAGGTCCCCCTTCACAGCAGGATCTTCACTATGAGGATTTCGACCCTGTGTGGCGATCTATAGGTGAGTCCTTTTCGTGTCATATACTCATTGCCAGGGCTGCCCACATATGGGCCGAATCCTGGTAATGGGTATATGGTATTGTCCTACATATATCAAGCATATGTGTGCATCCAACACATATGAAGTCAAAATGCACACACAGGCATCGATATATTTAGTAATAGTACTCACCACCACTGCAAAATTCCCGCCTCCACAATGCCGGCCCCGTGGTCGACTCGTAATATGCGATCTTTGGACCACCAGTGCCGTGGGCTGCTGGCGGGGGCAGACACAATCCTACTGTGGTCGGACCGCCAAACTCATAATAAGGCCCTAAGTATTTTTAATGCTTTGTCAATACAAACGTTATTTGCTACTGCGTGAGCTAAAAGTTGAAAATGTTTGATGATGATGTTGTCAGAGATCAATCCTCACATACTAAGTAACCAATGGAGTGGCTAAAAAACTCACCCATGGCATAACTGTGGGCACAACAGTAATCCTGAAAAGCTACAAATGATGTGCCCATTTATGTTACAAGGAGGCACTGCAATAAATTACAGGAGCCCCCAATTTTCAAAGACAAAGGCCCTACCAATGCTGGAAATCTAAATAGCCCCATGGATCAACTCACAGAGAAGAAGACCGGAGTTGCTGAATCAGATGTAACAATTACGAGGGAACATCACAGCAATATATTGCTACCTGGCTAATGCTTTGTGCTGTATATATTATCAATCAGGCATACCACAAAGAGGATGATCACACAGAAATGCAAAAATACTGCTTATTCAATAGTCATGAGGCAGGATTCCTTCTACAAATCCTTGTGACCAGCTGCAAATGCTAAGACAGAGGTGGGCAAGGGACAGCAGACATCCACCTTCGCATTTGTAATTATAAAAAGCTGATATTTCAACCACTTTGCTTCTAATGAACAGGAGTTGCCATGTTAAAAGAGAACCACCTTATGACAGGGGTATGAGAGGAGCAGCCATCTCTCCATGGGACAGCTGTCGCCAATGCCTGATGCCCACAGGTTGTTTGACAGTTGGCATTCACCTAGTTGAAGCTCTGCTTTCAGGACACCTTTCATGGTGTGGTATACTAGCAGAATATTGTGTCTTAAATATTGTGCTACAAAAATATCATAGCCATTATATTTACTACAAAAGTACAAGTTTACTATGCCTAACTCCACATACACGTGCCTTGGTGATAGATGTGTGTGTGTGTGTGTAGGGGGAGTTTGCAGGATGTTTTCCAGGAGATCTTCAATTAACTTAAATTTACTGCACGTATAAACTGTGTTAACTAATTAGTAAAAAAAGATGAACAAGGCTGAAATTATATACCAGAACATACATTGAAGAACTCAGAAGCTTGGCAATGTGAATGCTATCTGATGGTGTGCCTCAGTGTGCAGCATCAAAATGATAACTGTCTGCTACTCTTGTCAAAATATTTAGCAGTCTCATCGCTACTGCAGAGTACTTGTTGCAAAGTATAGTTTACTAGAATGTTCTAATTAAAAAAATGTATACTGTTATATGGCAAAAATATTACCGGACACAAATGACCAATGATTTCAGTACTTTTACTACGACCATTAACATGAAGTCTCAGCAGGGAGTTACATGAGTTACTTCATACTAACATGGTTACAGTTAAGGTTAAAATCTTCATTGCTGCTTGCCTAAAATCTTAACAATGATTCATGGAAAAAAATAAAATTAAAAAATGAGTGATGAGGGAGGGTCAGGGAGTCCGGAGAAAACAATGGACAAGCGTGGCAGCGAGTAGCCCACTAGCAGTGTGCATCTGCTGGTCCCTCACAAAAGGAATTTTTAACAAAATATATACATTTTAAAGTGGCTAATGATGCGATGGGGGCTAGGTGGTGATCAGACGGGGAAGGCAACAAGAAAAGCTACACACTCTTTTGGATTGCTAAAAGGCAACTGAAAAACAACCTAGATTCCTCATTTCGTCAGTGAAGCGATACTACTTATCCAGTCAAATAACGGTAAAGACGTTATGCTCCATGGGAAGAACAAAAAAAGAATAAGGAGAAACACCACTGCATCAAGGCCATCACACTGAGATAAATCCATTCTTTAATGGGCAAGGAGCTGCCCCAGAACTCACTATATTTACTATGGTATTGCAGACAACAGGGCTACTACCACAGACATCTAAATCTCCCTGTTGGTGAGACCACAATAGGAAATTGATGACGCTACTTATGGTACACATATCAGATTGCAAATTAGTGCTGGTTGACCACAGCATATCACATATTAAACAATCTGTGTGATTTCGGTATGCATTTAGATATGCATTTATCAGAAAATCAATAAACTCAAAACAACATATCATCCCAGCATTATCTCCAATGAGTGTAAATCCAATTATTTCCTGACATGTACAAATTACATTTTTAAGAAAAAGCGTCCCATTTACTTCTAGCCAAAATTGTGCAGATACAAAAGTACGTACAATGGTCTCCATACCTCATAATAACAAGCTTTGAAAATGTGCTTCTTCTCATTCTTTGCATTGAAAGATATACAGTTTAAGAACTACTTTCCATAATTATTAGACAATTATATTGAGTAGTTTGGCAGCTTTGTTGCAATTTTACCCATTTATAAAAGTTGATTATCTTCACTGTCACATTCATGTGGGAGAAAACAATAACTCTTGCAAGTTTTTGGCATTTGTTGTTAATCCTGTTCTTAGAAAAGCAGGGTGGCTGACTGACTGACAAAGAGAGTGCCAACCTGAATGTTTGAAGATAAAGCTTGAATTTATTTGAACAAGGCTGCTAAGGAATAATTTCGCACTCCAAGTGGCTGCAATTGCCAAACATGTCTGCCACTTTGTTGCCAGACACTGCAAATTTAAAACAAAATTCCCTGGAAATGCAACTATTTTATTAAATGTAACAGATATTTATATAAATGCTATCTTGGTATTAGATGTCTACTATTCCATGACAAACTCAGACAATTGTCCATGAATGTTTTACATTTTATTTTTATTTCAAAGTATTTTATTGATATTAGAGGAGGGGAGAAATTAGAGGCTGGTTACAATACATGCATAATGAGCAATACATTTGTAGGAAGCTAATTGAATCGAGGGTGAAAACTAATCTAATTCGCCGGAATAGATCCAGACACGTTAGACATGATATGAGATTGATAAATGATGAAAACCTGAGGTAGAAGGGGTAGAGGGATGACATAAAGGTATACCAGAAAGGAAAGAGAGATAGATGAAAGAGAGAGAGAGAGAGAGAGAGAGAGAGAGAGAGAGAGAAAGAGAAAGAGAAAGAGAGAAAAGTTAGAGATGCCTTGATTGTGATCCTGGTGGCAATGTAGGAGAGTTGGAGTTGTAACAGTTCTGACGGACGTGAAATCTGTGATTTATGGAGGTTTAAGGAGGTTTGATTTTTTGCATGTATAGATCTAACCATAGTTTCTGAGAACTTTGACTAGTATAGGTATAATTTGCAAGATTGTTGTCCGCTCTTCTCGTTAAGCCATGCCCACCAAATGTGATATGAAAGGTTTTGAGAAGATTTCCATTTGCATAGAATGTTTTTATCTCCTAACGTTAAAAGGAGGTCCATAAGGCACATGTCTGATTTGTTTAATTTCAGAGTGGTAGAGTGGGCACAGGGGCCTATGGTAACTGTATTGAAGTTTAGGGCGACATCAGTGTTGAAGATTACATTCATGTTTTTTTGGATCTCGTTCCAGAAATGTTGGAGCATGTCACAGTTAAATAGCATGTGAGCAAGATTCTCAGGAGAGTTTTGGCAGTTCTAGCAGGTATCAGAGTCAAGAAGCCCTTTTTTGGCGAGTATTTCGGGAGTCCAATAAGCTTTATGTCATATTCAGTATTTACACTGTGATAGAGTAGGGGAAATGTTGTTTGTAAGAGAGTAAGACCGGATCTTCCACGGCATATCATTTGAGGTTGGGATAGGTGAGGTAATGGCTGATTCTGTCCATTTAGCTTGAATCCCCGCGATTTTTTCATTGGCGTACGTGGAATTCAATGACTTCTAGATTGAGGATAAAGCATGAGGTGTTTTGAATAATTTAAGAAGTAGGGGAATTAAGTGTGAGTTGTGCAGTGTAGGATTCTTTTTCAACGCGACCTTCAGTTAAAGGAAGTTATAGAATTAGATGTTTTCTAGGTTACACGCCTTCTGTAATTCTGCATATGTTCTCTGCAAGGCCGGTGTACCAAGGTCTTTCAGGAATAGGATATTATTAGATGACCAAACAGGCCAAGATGGAGAAATACTGTCTATTTTGATTTTTCATTGTTCCATTTGGACGCATAGTTAGAATTATGAATTTTATGAGGAAGCAGTTTATCTAAAGATTTGAGGGCTAAAATAGAGTAATTGAAAATATGGTGAGAGTGTTGTATCGGTATCGTTTTCATAATTAGCAGTGATACTGGGTTGTATGGTTTAGTTAGAGCCTCCTCAATCTGCCCAAAGTGGGGACTCTAGGCTTACAGGGTGTGCAAACCAGGTGGCTTGCATGATTAGAAAGGTAAGCTGGTATTTAAAGAAGCTGGGGATATTGAAGGTGCCTGAGCATTTATTGAGTTTTAGTTTCTTGAATGCTATTCTGCCTTTTTTCCCCTTCCCGATAAATTCTGAAATTAGGGCGTTGATGTTTTTAAAGAAGGTGTTTGATAATAGTATGGAAAACAAGTTCGTGATGAAATTTATTTGCGGGCCAATCATCATTTTGACACATTCTACACACCATGCTCTGGAAACGATAGAACTCCATCATCTTTCATATAACTCATCCAGTTCTCTAACCATGTACACGTATGATACCCACGTTCCAACATCATAAAAGAAGCAGGCGTTCTCGGAGGAGGTATAGGAGGTCCCTCTCTAGTAACTATCGGCTTGTCCTTTTTAAATAAATCTTTTATTCTTTTTACCATCTTTATTTTTAAACACTCGTTAAATAAACCAAACAAACAAGAAAAACTTCCGTAAATTCTCTCACTTTATTCGCTAAATCCCAACCAATACCAGCGCGACTCACAGCAACCAACTAATCACGGCTCTCTACGTATCCACTATTTCAATCAATGCTAGCGCGGCTCACAGCAACCAACCAATCACAGCTCACTACACACCCGCTGTCTGACCAATGCCAGCGCGGCTTTTTCTGACGTCAGTATTACTCCTGCTACTGACCCTCCCTTTACAAAATAATACGGCAATGTATTTTCTACGTTTTCTCAATTATATTTTGTTAGAAACAACACAAAACAATGCTACTTTGTCTGCTCCACTAATAAAAGAGATAGTTCGATTCACTCGAAGAGTTTCCTTTTACTTCTAGTAAAATAACGACCAGCGCTACTCTACTCTCAATCAAGTTAAAGGAGGTCTTGGTACTCCTCTGGGGATACTAGCCAAAGTTTCGGAAGAGGACTTTCCTTTCAGAAAGAGGTCTTGGTACTCCTTTGGGGATGTAAGGCCAGAGTTTCGGAAGCGGACCTTTCACTATTTTATGCAATCTTCTTTCAATCGAATATGTCACTAAAATAACATCGTCACCCTTACGCTGTTCAATATTACAACAACAGACAAAGTACTTCTGCAGTGTGATACCTTTCCCACACTATTCTTCTGCCACTTCGACTAAAATAACATCATCCTAGGATCTTAGGTAACTCCGTACCCGTATTTCCATACAACATAAAACAAAGACACTAACTTTTCATGTTAATAATCAATAATCAATAATTATTGCTAAACTAATCAATAATTAACCATCCTCTGCTAGCAAAACTGATCCAGTGATCAGGGATCGATAATTTTCACAAACACAGGCCCATTTACACTACCCAACTTAATCCCTTCACGCTGGGGTTCAGTGGGATGCAAGTTTATTCCTAACTCACTAAATACACTTTAGAACCTGCATTTCTCCTTACAAATAAATGTGGCGATTAACCTAAAGTTGAAGAGTTGATGACAATAATAAATACTTATCTATGCTACTAAATAATAACATAATCAATGTGTAGTTTAGGTTGTTTATCATAAAATAATGTAAGAAATAAATGCTCATCAAGTACAGTTACACGAAAATGCAAATCATGGATTATCACAGAGAGAAAACATTGGCAATGTATAATTTCAAACTCATGTCAAATAAACAATGCATTGAAGGAGTGGATAGGCGAAGAGAGAGAAAAGTTTCAGAGACAAAATACATTTGCAAATGAAAATGCAAATTAAGGAGATTATCTATACTAACCCAAGTAAGAAACAGGGAAATCTACCCCACTGGCCAGTCAGGGCAGGAAGGCCACTCAAGTAGAATCAAGTGACAAAGTTTTAGTCAGGAATCAGGAAACATGTAGGCCTCTATCTGGAAACAGCAAACCGACGACAGCAACAATCTCCAGCTAGCTAAACACCAGCCAAGCCTAAACCACACCACCCCGGGGACTTTCAATTATACCCTAAAACCTAAATGTCCAACCCACATTTGTTTCATTTACCAACCAAACTCTGTCTCTCATTGGCTAATAATGGGGGTGTTCTATCATACCACTCTCAGCGTGATCACTTTTATTCACTAGCTTATTGTTTTAGATTTTTAACATGACGACAAATCTTTCTCAGGAAACAACTTTGAACACAATCATATTACATATTCTTCATGTTGCAGGTCTCTACGCCTCTTTTGTTCGCCTCTGCCATCTCATGAGGAAGTTGTACGAGTCCACTTGTTTATCAGTATCCTCCTTCTTCCGTAACCTTGACAGACAGTCAGCACATCGTGAAGGATATTTCTATGCTTTTGCATTCTCTCCTCATGCAAAGCCCATTTATTTCATATTCTTTTTCCTTCAGCAAGAATTAACCCAAAACTGGCATGCAGAAGTGTAGGCCCATGCTTGTATTTCTACGAGAACAGAACACAAACATTTATTATTTCATGAAATGTAATTTCATTTTACACACCATCCCAGCATTGCACTAACCCATGCACAACCCATATTATTCCTAGCAAAATATTATTAACGTGCACAAAAGCAGCATTAGTTTTTATCAAAGCAGTTTTGCGGCCTAGTCCCTTGCATTAATACACGCATTCGTTTTACACATGCACAAAAGCATTTCCCCTTATTTTAGCGGTTTTAATAATATTCTTCACAGCACACTGTTAATAAATGTTACTGAGGGTTTAATCCGAGCAGGTTTTATTTTCTCAAAACCCTGCTCCATCATACACGACCCCACCAAGTCAAAAATTTAGGGGACCAGGCAGTCAGAGTTTCTTTGATTTTTTTGCAGGTAATCTTCATTTGCTTTCCTTGTGTCTACCAAGTTATTTTTAAAGTATAGGCCTAGATATTTGATCGGAGAGGATTGCCAATGTAATTTTGTACTATCCATAATAGCCAGGAAAGTGAGATTGTTCAAAGGGAAAACTTCGGTCTTTTCAAGATTTAGGAAATAGCCTGAGACCTGTGCATAAGAGTTGATTTCAGATAGGATTGCCAGGATTGCAGCATCCACTTCTTGAGAGAATATGAGTAAGTCATCGGCATAAGCAGTCACTTTGTAGGGAGTGGTCCTGAAGGGGATGCCTTTGATAAGATTGTTAGTTCTGATGGAAGCAAGGAGGGGTTCTCAGTGGCATAGCAAGGCCTTATGCCGACCGTTGCGTCCCCTGTGTCTGCCGCCCACGGCAGGCGAATGTAAGAGCGCGGGGTGCTGGTAATTCCTGCCTTTCCGCCCCACGACAGCAGCGGGTAAAAGCGGGAGGAGGAGAAGGCCGCCACCCCCATAACTCATGCCACCCAGGGCAGACCGCCCCCCAGTCCTCCCTTCCTACGCCACTGGG
This sequence comes from Calotriton arnoldi, assembly GCA_963921515.1. Taxonomy (NCBI): domain Eukaryota; kingdom Metazoa; phylum Chordata; class Amphibia; order Caudata; family Salamandridae; genus Calotriton; species Calotriton arnoldi. The sequence goes on from CAWUFW010004554.1 coordinate 1,241,503, forward strand.
GGTTCAATGGCTAAAAGGTAGAGAAGGGGGGAAAGTGAGCAGCCTTGTTGCATTCTTTGAGCCAGGCTTATCTTATTGAATAGGATCCCATTAACTCTAACACTGGCTGAGGGTTGGGCATATAGGGCAAATGTTTGATGGATAAAGGTATCTACGAGCTTGAACTTTCTCATGACGGCTTGAAGGAAAGGCCAAGAGACCTTAAAAAAGGCCTTCTCTGCGTCCAAAGCCATGGCCATTGTTGATGATGCTACTAGTTTAGCTTTTTCAATGATGTGGCAGAAAAATCTAACATTGTTTGAGCCATGTCTGTTTTTAATGAGCCTGTTTGTGTTCTATGAATAAGTGATGGGAGGATTTTTCTAGTCTGTTTGCCAAGATCTTACATGCGTACATTTTACAGTCCAGATTCAGCAGGGAAATAAGCCTGTTATTTTTTTTACCTCATGGGGTCTTTCCCATCTTTATGAATCACAGTGATATTTGTTTCAGAGGTTGTGGCTGTGATTTTACCTAAATTTATCAAAGTGACTATAGAGTCACTCCAGATGGGAAGGGAGTTCATTTTGGAAGGTTTTGTAGAAGCTGGCTGAGAACTTGTCAGGCCCTGGAGCTTTGTTCGGCTTCAGGGACTGTATCGCTAATATATTTTCCAAACGATTGAAGGGTTGGTTGAGAGAGACGTAGTTTGACTCGGAAAGGATTGGTAGCTGGATTTTTTTCTAGTATTTCTCACACTCGGCTGTTGATATGGTTCTGTTGAGATAGTAAAGGTCATTATAGAACTCTCTAAACATGTTGGCTATTTCTTTAGGGGCAATTATCATTGTTTCAGATCTGTATCTAATTGAAGGAATATGGTTTTGGTTCTGTTTAAATTTTAAGTAATTTGCTAGCGCCTTGGCTGCTTTGTTAGAATCTTTAAAATAGGTCATTTTGTTTTGTTGGATCCAGGTGTGCGTCCGGTTACTTAAGATCTTGTTGTATTCGCATTTTAGCAATTTAAGTTGTTGGAGAAGTTCCTGGCTTTCATTAGCAGAGAACTTCTTTTCTAGTTGTTTGATGGAATGTTCTAATTCTATGATGCGTTTATCAGTGGATTTGTATATGTTGGACATAATGTTTATGAGTTCTCCCTTTTTGGTAGCCTTCATAGCATCACAGGCGGTGTCTCAAGCAATTTCATTGAGTCATTCTCAAGGAAGAAGATGTCTATGGAATTTTTTATTTTGTCGATGAGTATTTGGTCTTTAAGAACTTCTTCAATGAATCTCCACTGATTCTTTGTGGGGGGGGTTGTGATCTAGCTGTAAATCTACTGTGATGCACGCATGGTCTGAGATTAATATTGGTTCTATTGTAGATTAAGTGGCAGCCGGTGTAAGAATATTGTTTGCCAGGGTGTAGTTTATCCCAGATAATGAGTTGTGAGGATGTGAGTAAAATGTAAAATCGCTTCCGGTAGGGTATGGAGGCACCAAATTTCATTCAGGCAGTGTGCATTATATAGGTTCCTCATTTGCTTATGTGATTTGTTTTGTCTGAATTTGCAAGCGGAGTTCCTGTCCAAAACAGCATCCCAAGGTAGGTTGAAATCTCCTGCGAGGAGAATGTTGGCATTATTTGGTAATTCACATAGCCATTTGTTTAGAGTGATCCAAAATTCAGGGTCATCACCTGTTCGGTTGTATATGTTGATAATATAGAGTGAGGTATGAGTGTTCTTAACTTGGGTGATTACCCATCTACCGTCATTATCATTGGTGCTATCCACAACTTTTAGATTTGCTTTTTTAGATACCAAGGTGATGACCCCATTTTTCTGTGGAGATGTATTGGATACCTTGCTAGTGTATGGCGTTGCAATCTTTGTGACGCAATTAAGGGCCCCATTATGATGGCGGGAGGACAAAGTCCGCCCGCCACCGTAACGGTAAACAGGACCGACCGCCAAAGGTGCGGCGGTCCCGCTAGGCCCATTAGGATGCGACCGCCACCCTGGCGGACGCATCCCGCATATTTTACATTGCGGCGGGCGGTGCTGTAAGCAGCACCCGCCGCAATGTAAAAGTTGCATGTTGTGCATTGACATGCACGACGTGACAGGCACCGCGCGGTGCCTGCCACCTTGTGCATGCCAATGAAGGGGGTACCATGGGTACTCCCAAGTGCACCCCCACCCCCAACACCCGGGGGCCCACAACGGGCCCCCAAAGCCAAGACCGCTAGCCTTTCCATGGCCGCATCGCCGCCATGGAAAGGCACAAATCGCACACATTGTAATATGGCGGGCGGTGCCTGCTAGGCACCGCCACCATATTATGGCCCAGGACCGCACGCAGGCAATCGTAACGATTGCCTGCCTGCGGAAAAGCGGCGGACGGTCTTTCCATCCGCCACTGTACCCCCCGCCATTGTAATGTGGCGGGGGTAAATGGAGGGCGGGCGGGAAAAGATGTCCGGCGGATCGCCACCGCCGGTCGGGCAGTGGCGATCCACCCGACATCATAATGGCCCCCTTAGTTTCCTGCAAGAGTATTAATTTTTAATCTTTTTTAAATTATTGTGATGTGAAGTATTCTTGTGGGTAAGGAGCGTGTGAAAATTAGTCTCATACATAAGTTTCATCTGGATTCTTTTCCGGAGCCCAATTTCTAGTGAGAGACTCCCAATCTTTGTAAATACATCTCTCACCATCAAACAGTCGCTGATCAGATAATTTCTAAGACGGTAGAAGGTGGAAGAAATACAATTTCTCATTAGCAGAATTTCCAGGTGACAGTGCCTCAAAGTGTTTAGGAATATTTAAGTACTTACAAAGCATCACTGCTACACTCTTTCTATGAGCTCCAGAGAGCAAAATATGGGCAATTGTATTATCAGACACATAACTTCACTGATCATAATGCAATGGGAGATGTGAAATTGGCATATTCAAAACCACAAAATTAATACAACAAATGAACTGTGAAATGTACAACTACAAGACCACAAACAAAGGGAGAAGAAAGAGAGGCAAGGCAAGGCAAGAAAGACAAGATGCACAGTCAGATGATTGATTTTATTGCCAAGACATTATTTAGAGGGGGACGGTAACAGAACATCTTTGAAAAAAATTGTGGCTGTTTCCTCTGACTTTTTCATCATTCTGCCAGCCCAATTTGTGGATTTCAGAAAGTAGAGTTCTTTATTTAGGACGTGCAGTCAACACTGTAGATTGGACCAGCAATCTGGCAGCTGTTTCATCTGTGCTTCCTTGCAAGGCGGCCATGCTGTCTTGCATATAAAACCATGATAGAAAATGTTGGTGGCAGCAGGTTTCTCATGCCACAGTAGCACTGGACTACCATCATAAAAATAGGGGTTTGTTTCCAATATTCACCGTCAAAATGTGCCTGAGTTGCTTTGTGCTTTCTCCAACACGCAAGGGACATTTTCATGTGAGTTTACTAATGGAGTAATAGCATAATGGATTGCTACTTTGTATGTACAAATGCACAAATATAGGTGTATGTCTGTGCTGCTTCATATCACATGCACGGTCATGCAGTATGGTGTGGACATATTTGTAGTGTGAATAAGTCTGGTAGGCTCAGGGTTCACAAGGACAGTGTGGAGCGTGGTAAGAAACACTGCTGAGCTGAGTCTAGCTATGATCTAGAACCCTGTCCTAAACCAAACAGCAGTCCTTATTTTTATTTTTTGCAGTTTTTGTATAGTTTTATGCAACACAAACTTGTCCTAAGGCATTAGAGTGCTTCACATTTACAAAATCATATATACAAGCATAGCTGTGGATAGTAACAGTGGTAATACAGACCCGCCACTGTATGATTTTTAAAACCTTATTAAATGTGCCCTTGAGTAAGACTTCTCGCGAAATTATTACAATGGTGCAAATAAATGTATGGTGAATATAATTGGGGTGATTAGACACTTTGTTGACAGACCTCATGAACTGGGCTAGTTTATGACCATTCTTTCCGTGCTAAGTCACTGATGCACTTGGGCAACTCATTGAAGAAGAGTAAAGCATAGACTGTCCCTCCAGCATCAGCATTAAGTGTCATCCTTGGCATTACTGTTTATATGCCATATGAAAACTAAAGCCATGCCCCCTCTGGTGCCAAAAGTCTGCTTCACTCGTCTTTGTGAACACATTGGTGAAGGTCGTTTCTGGACACCCCAAACTGCCTAAGTTATCTAAAGGACATCACTCATCCATAGGAAAGATTTAACAGAACCAAAAAGTATCAATAATCATAAAGACTATTGATATAGAAAGCAGCACAAAATAAATTACTTCTAAATGCTCAAATAACAGGTGTTACAATTACCCAACCGACTGGCTGTGTCTTCATTGCCAAAAGGTCAAATTTCTGAGAATTTATCATTTATTGATTTAACTAGCAATGCTGTGTGTATTTCTCAGATTTGTCTGTTGTGCATCCTGTGTTTCAATCAAGTAACAATTTTCCTCAAGGCCAACACATCCGCTGCTGCTGCTGCTGAGAAATAAAGACTTGTCGGTGCGGTGGTTAAACCTGAAATATTTTGTGAGTTCGCCTACATAGCTGTCTAAAAAACCTATGCCTTTTCATCCAATTTATTTTGAAAATTATGCTGCACAATGCTCCATTTGGCCCTGTCTTTTTATTTACTCGGGTGTGGACACCCCAGAGTGTCGATAGGCAATGGTACTGAGGTGTCATTGATTCACTGTTCACCAGCCACTACTGTCGTCAAAGCTAGGTAAATGTAGGAAAATTTACATTATTTATTATCACATTAGTATGTAGCAAAATGTTCACTTAAACTCACAAAGAAGATGGCACCTAGAATTAGAATAAAATAGGCAAATGAAGGTGGCATTTTCAAATGAGTGGCAGGAACAAAATGTAGGGTGCAATGGAAATGACTGCAGTGTCCTTTTTAAAAAGCGGAGTGTAAGGTTTAATGTGCTGAAAGACAAATTTAAAGCATTATTAAATGAATGAACATAAAATGGGCACATTTCCAATGACATGTTTACTCACCAGGTATTTGTTGTTAAGACAGCAATAGGTTTATGAATCATACTCATATAAATAAAAAGCAATGGTTAATAAGTGATAAGTGTAGCGATAAGTAGGCATTAATTATTGTAACCGAATTGGGTTCAGTAGTTTACTTCTGTGACTGAGAAATAAAGCTGCTCAGATGACTATTCAAAAACACACAAATGTATTTTTTCCAGTTCTATCAGTCGGCCTGTTCTTGACCAAACATCGAAAAGATCACTTTAAAATGTAATACAATGTTATTAGGCAGAAAAGGTCGGCATTACACTACCTCTGATATTGAGAAAAACAACACATTCTCCAGCATATTAACTGTCTTAATGTCATTGGCAAATTCTGTAGGATTCCAGGCAGTGGAAAAGCCCAAAGGGAAAGGCACTTTATGGATACATGCCTGAAGCGTGGGGTCTTGAACTTAACCAAATATTTTACAAAAAGACACGTCTTAAAGACCTAGTGGAGCTGAACGGAATTTTAAATAATCATAATAATCCTTTCTTGAGCTGATCATGACAAGTGCCTAATTCTGATTTGAGAAGCAAAGCCAATTGTTTCTGTGCTTGACATTTTGTCAAGACTAGATGTCCTAAGGGCGCTTCCAGCTTACACTCTTGAAACAGGAGACCCAAGAGAAAAACAAAACATTTACTACCACTAAACTCTCTGCAAAATGATATCTTCTATTCATTTCAATATTCCAATTTCTATGAAAGCTTATAGAGAGAAAATGGGTGTGCCCAAATTCTCACCAAGGTTAGTGGCAGCACTTAGAAAAGAACTCTGCTGCTCATTATTAAAAGAACAATACCTAAATCCTGATATTGTTTATTGGGTAAAATGAGTCTGCATTCACTAAGGCTGAACAATTGTTTTCCATTATAAATTAAATAAGACAACACACCTCAGTGAATTTTTGACTCCAGATTGTCTGTCACTGAATGTACAAGCTGACAGCTCAAATGGTGTCATTTACATGCCCCTCACCTGAGAACTAATGAATTCTTGACAGACAATTACCAAGTCTCACAGACAACGGGAATGCTTTCACGCGTTTTTTAAATAACGTTTAACACTGTTCTTTGAGATATTGCAGCTTTGAGAGCTCCTCTACTATTCCCATCCTCTGCTTAAGAGAACGCCAATCAAAATTCTCTCTACCAATACGCTATCAATATTTTTTCAAGTGGGGGAACATGTCTGCCGCCGCTTAACAAGAAACTCATGAGAAATAAAGAAAGAAGTGCCAAAATAACTATATATAAAAATGAAAGAAAAAAGAATAAAAAGATAAATGTATGACCAAATTAAAACGTAAAACAACATGAAATAAATATTTTGAAGTTAATTCAACGCTGAATCAAGGCACTTGTTAAAGTGATATATCTACTTGATAACTCAGATCGAACAGAGTTTAAAAAATACCTCTAAACCCCTTTTTAGGTCTCGCCTGGCGTTAGCAGCGCGCATGCGCTGCTCTCGCCATGCGAGGGCCTCTTGGAATCAATACGGTTCCCGAAGCTTTCAGAGGCGGACTTGAAGCCCCGCCCATCTTTTCCATTCGCTGGCGTCATCCTCCATGCTAAACGCTGGCTCACGATTGGAAAGGAGGCTTCTTAGTCCCTCCTTGTTACCGCTCTGTCCACTTTTGGCCCCGCCCACCGGGACTGGATGTTTTACTTGCGGCGTTACACGTTCAGCATTGTATACTCGGTGAGCACTATTTTCTTTCAGATGCTCAGCAGCCCCATCGGTGGCCAGCTGCGGTGCGTGTGACTCGCTGTCCGGAGGTGCGCTGTGACAGTTTTTCTTAATAAAAACTAAAACGTTCGGCGCAGCACCATCCGCGTGTACGTGTACCTGCTGTCTGTGGAAAGGGTTTCAGTCATCTGAACACATGGATAGTGGACTTTCAGAGTGTATTATGGCTTGGAAATCCCGTGGAATCTTTATTTTTCTTGGTTCGATAAAGGCCACGCAGACTTGGGAGAATGAACTTTAGTGGCGACCCGGCTACAGGCTGCAGCACTAGTAGTGTTAGATCTGATGTTCGGCTTCAGAAGTGACACACACAGCACCTGGTCTCTGCCCGCGCCGCATTGTTAGTGCTGTGCAATTGTTTCTATGCTAGAAGGAATCCTGCCGCCGTTTGACGAGTGCACACAGTTGGTTTCAGTTTCACACGACGGGTCACTTGTCCGCTGTCGTATTTGCTTAGCCATTTATTCGGCGTGGCCGAGGTTTACATGGCGTCCTCTGCCAACTCTTTCATAGCCAGGGCCAGGAATAAATATTTGTGTTATTTCAAGAGATACCCCGCGTGCAGCGTAAAAAAGCGCAGAGAGGCAGCCAGTTGGCTCAAGAGACGCTGTTAACACCAACAGCAAACAGCGGGAACCACAATTGTATATTAGTAAAAGTGTCCATGCCCTTTCGGAAAAACACCAACAGCAAACAGCGGGAACCACAATTGTATATTAGTAAAAGTGTCCATGCCCTTTCGGAAAACACTGCACCACCTTAGACGAGGGGTGCAAGACTTTATGTAATGATTGGCTTAGTAGTCGCCAGCAAAAATAAAACCATGTTCCCTAAAGTCTATGTCTGCAGCTCAGGCAGTGGCGCCACATCCTCGGCCGCTGCGCTGCTTTTATTTTTGGAATTTTGGGCGTTTATTTTATAATCACTGCGCCCACTTCATGGGCTGCCGCACTATAACTTGCAGTTCCTGCGAGGAAAGGGCAGCTGACCTGCAGCGCCACCATGTTGGGAGCTGGGTTTGTATTAGGTGGCAGCCTGGGAATCACTTGCAGTTCCTGCGAGGAAAGGGCAGCGCTGCCGGCCCAGAGTCAGTGTCGAGTGTACGATATACCGAACGCTACCTACTTCCTGAACGATGCTCCCGTGCCTCCGATTCTGCAGCTTAGGTCAGGGTGCCGTGGCACAGCTGTGGAGCTGCAGTCCGTGCTGGCAGCAGCTGGTGTGTTATGGTTTTTTTCTTTGCATTCTGCACTGATAGACCGTAGAAAAAGCATTCTGCACTGATAGACCGCAGAAAACTTCATAATTGGGAGAGACTTTTTCATTTTTCAATACTGTCACCAGACTGTATTGGGAATGTTCTGCAGGGAGCGAATGCTTCATCCAAAAATGAGGTAAGAATTACCTTTTTAAATTATTATAAGCGGATGAAGTGCTCCACGTATGAGCGCAAGATCTTTAAAGAATGTAAGCCATATTTCGGAATATACCGGACTATCTAACGCGCATGTGCGTACGGCAACGTGCTGGTACACACTTCATATGTGGGTTATTAAATTGCTTTGCAACATATACAGGTTTTTAGTAGTGCATTTCAAACGCACCTATAAAAAGAGTCCTTCTTTCATACACCACGGTGCATCTAGGGAAGGACTTATTCCCAGACTTTACTTTGTTTGAAACATAGCTGAGAACTCAGCTCAAACATGTGCTATGCTTATGAGAAAAATTGTGAGGCTTTGCTCAAAGAGAGACTTTAGGGGTCTTTTGAACAATAGTCGACCCAGCAGGAGAGTTACTTCCCTACTATTTAACTCATTGGCATACAAAACATTTATAGAAGCACCAAATACCACTTATGGCTGGCTGAAAAGCGAGCCTTTTTTTGCACGCAACACAATTACAACACAGGACCAGATACAGCTAACATTTAAGAAGCTTGTGGCAGGCGACTGTGAAGGCCATAAAACCCCCCCTTTCAGTGCGAACACAAGGGATTGTAAACGTCAAGGGGCCTTCATGCGGAGCTCAAAGACCTCATAAATCAGGTGCTTATCTCCGGGAAGCTCATTCCTTAGCTGCCCTCTAAGTAGGGACAGGAAGGCAGGATTACGGTTCGAGCAACAGACAAGCATTTGCAATGCAATAGGTCTCGCATTTACGCGAGTTTAAGCTATTGGCATTGTAAATGACAATGCCTTTTATTTATGTTTTAAAAACAAAAATAAAAGGCATTGTCATTTGCAATGTCAATAGCTCAAACTTGCGTAAATGCGAGACCTATTGCATTGCAAATGCTTGTTAAGAGAGACTCTTAATTTCTGGTGCAGCCATTGGAAGTGTCGTGGGACAAAAAACATTTCACAAGTTTTTGCCAGGGAGGTTCACCTTCTCAGAGCAAGAAAAACATCTTGCTGAAAGTGGGATCCAAAATGAAGAGTAAAATGCTGGGATCAGTGTAGTGCTTAATTTGTAAAACAATAAGTGCTGGGGCCCTTGTCAGGAGGTCACCGCAGTTTGCACCACACATTGCCGCTGTAATTACTCAACTACTAACCATCACACTGCTACAAGTGTGACAGTTCAGACTGTTCGAGGCCGCCAAAGCTTTAAGAATGGCTTGGGTGGCAGGTATTAGTTGTTTTTAATGTATATTGAATTAACAAACAACTGTTTTTTCTGCTCCTCTTTAAATTACTCATAAGTGCAGGTTCCGGTAATTAAGTGCCTGTGCCGAGCACCAGAAACCACTGGCTCAAATTAAGCACTGGATCAGCGCAGAAGCATGGATTCCCACATGTTACTTGTTTTGGGCTGCTTTTCTAGCAACCAATAAGTGTCAATACTCACGGTATCAATACTTCCTGGTGCAGGGATACCAAGGCAGTATTTCCTCACCCTTTGTAATAGGTGGTGGAGAGTACAATGTACTCCCACTAAAACAGACTTCTCCAACAAGTAGTTCATGAGCGACTGGTAGCTCTCCACCTACATGTAAGCAGCTCTCCTTTGTGCAGTCCAGCCTACTAAATTAGAGGCTTACTTGATTACATTAATATATTTGTACCAAATCTGAGTACGTGTATTTGAGATGAAAATGCGTGAATTTTCAGAATGGCTCAATTTCAAAACATATTTCAAGCTGATATTTGAGTGATAAATTATTTTTTCACAATGCCTGACCCTAAGATGGCGGTCGTCCCAAAGAGGCCCCTGTGAGTCATTGATGTTACAATGCTTGACCTTAACATGGCGCCCGCCCCTGAAGAGGCTTTGGGTCTGTGATTGCTGGCATTAAAGGGAGCCACACCACGGAGTGGTGCCTAATGACGACAGCAAGGGCAACCTTAATCAACTCGAATTAACACAGGAATTGACACAGTATCACACACAGGAGACGGCCTTGTTGTCCCATCAGTGCAGAGTGAAGATGGTTACTTCCTCTAGGGACGGTTACTTCCTCGAACCAGCTGAGACAGCGTTAGGTTGTTCCTGAAAGAACACCTGCTCCCACAAGATGCAAATGCGCAACCAACCTCTCCTCCCATAGATTCATACAGAGCCTGAACTCTCAGCCATTAAATATGCACCCGCCAAACCCCACCTGGAACTCTAAACTCGTGCGTTACGGACCCAACTCATGGTCCATAAAGTACCCAGAAAATCTGACCAGTAATGCTAAAAAGAACCTAAAGCACAGTACCTTAAAACAGCACCCAGAAACACTTATAGTAGACAACTACCACACCGCTACTAACGGCAACACGAAAACTAACTTCATCTTTTACACAAATCGCCCGACTAAGTGGAAAAACACCTTCCTTCTTCACTTTCAAGTCACCAAATCAGTTAATATTCCCTATGGAGAAAAGATCTCCACAACAGTCACCCCTACCTTTAAAGGGGAACTCACAATCTCTATCTTCAGAACAGGAAACATTCTCGTACAGGCCACTGACCCGCACCTCACCATTTTTGATCGGCACTTCCCAACATTACTCTCCTCTCTAACTCACCAATACCATCAAACCCAATCCCCCCCCACCCCGACAAAAAAACCAGAAACGACCCAATCTCCCTTCCCGGACAACCCACGCTACAACTTATGGACATCCTCCATCACTAATTATAATCTCACTACCCCCATCATCACACTCCGCCGCCAAACACCCTCTACAATGGCCTCAACCGCTACCACCAGGTCCAGCAAACGCACTGTTAATAAACACCGCAAGGCTGAACCGGAGCTAGCCAGATCGGATTCTAATGACTTTCTTTCCGTGACTGAACCTACTACAGGCACCCCCTCTCGACCTCAGGAGACCCGACTCTACCCTCGCAAATTATCCCCAACTCCACTACTGTCCCTACTGACTCTGAGCTAGCCAGATCGGACTCTAACGACTTTCTTTCCGTGACTGAACCTACTACAGGCACCCCCCCTCGACCTCAGGAGACCCAACTCTACCCTCGCAAACTATCCCCAACTCCACTACTGTCCCTACTCCGCCTGCCCTAACCATCTCCATACCCAACGTCACCGTTAATCCCTCGGACACTGACCTCCATCTAGCCACTGCTCACTCCCCCCGACCCACCGCCACATGCCCTAACCGCCCCCACTGCTAGTCACACTGCCAATCCCCCGGACACGGACCTCCTCCTTACCATTGCTCACTCCCCTCCCACAGACGCAAGACCCACAACACCTCTTCCTAACCTCTTGACTGGAAGCAACAACGACCTGACTCCTCACGTCCAATCTATCCCCACTCCTAACCCCAATGATGCCACTCAATCCCACAACCCAGTACCCTCTCCCTCCACAGACCCTGGTCATACACTGCCCCTGACGAAGAAATCATGCCCTCTCAGCACACTTTCCCAGCTTCTGACCCGAATGGAGCAGAAAATAGACTCCCTAGCGGCAGATATCCTACACCTTCATCTAAGCCTCCCCAACCGAATTAATCCTCCCTGCTCACACACTGTGGGTAACTACACACCTTCCCCCCATACTGCCTCTTCCATGGCCCACTTGGCACCCCATGATGGCCCACCAATCCTATGAGGAATAAGGCACATCGTCCCAGCCGAGCTCTCTGACCCATTTCAGAACGTGAAGCAGATGATATCAACGACTCTTACCTCGAAATTAGCCAGAACTCGGCCGTGTCGACAATCCCAGTTTTTGTGTGCACTAATAGAATCCCTAGACTTGTCCTCTCGCCCAGACTCCCTGCTCAATACACTTCCATACATACAGCACACACCACCACTGAGGCGCTCCGGCCTCTATCGTGCATGCTCCTCAATTGTAGATCAGCAGTACAACACGCCACAGACATTGCTGAAGTTATACTCGCGGAAGAATTAGACATCGCATTCCTCACAGAATCCTGGCTCAATGACCACTCTACCCCCATCCTAGACCTTCTCACCCCCCCAGGCTACAACATCATCAGACACGACAGACTGATCAAAACAGGTGGCGGCCTTGCTATCATCCATAAAGAAGGAATACAGCTTACCAGATTAGACTCCACAGAATACCTGACTCTTGAGTACCTAGGTGTTGAACTTACAGCCAAAGGCACCACGCCCATCAAATTTCACACCATCTATCATCCTCCTGGTGAACGTACCCTCTTCACGGAAGAACTAACTGACCTAATAACTTGTTTCTCCCTTACTGACACGGAAGACGTGTTCCTGGGTAACTTCAATATCCACTGGAACAACCCAGAAGACACTACAACCCAGAACCTCTCCAACCTGCTTGAAATTACCAACCTCAAACAACTCTGCATTGAACCAACACACATCAAAGGAGCAACTCTGGATGCGATCATTACCAAAAATGAGCTGGTCTCCTTGAGATCGATTTCTCCCATTGACTGGTCCGACCACCACCTCATACTGTTTAATATTGTCTCGAATGTCAGAAAACAACCAATACGACCTGACAAACCTAAGCACTGGACCAGGAACATCAAAGGAGTCCCCATAACTGAACTGGAATCCAGGATCCATGCCCATCTACAACCCCAGCCTTCCACTATGATGACCGACGACCTCGCAGCCCACTTTAATTCCACAATGACAGAGGTGTTAGATCAAGTAGCACCACTCAAACTCAAACATTTGAGATCTACCAAATCTAAATCTTGGTTTAATATGGATCTTAATAACGAAAGAAGACAACTCAGACAATCAGAACGGACGTGGAGACTAAACCCTTCGACTCTTCACCTAGCACAACTTCGATCAACCCGGTCGGCATATAAAAAACACATTTTTAGAGAAAAAGCCACTTTCTTCCGCAGCCAACTAGACCAGGCGAAGAATAGACCTAGAGAACTCTTCAACATTGTCGAAAGTCAAACAAACAGCACACCCCCACTAGAAATAAAAGCCACCAAAGATCGATGCGAAGAAATCGCCTGCTTCTTCACTGATAAAGTCACAAAAATTGAGCAATCCTTCACCCAAACCTCAAATCCTCCCTCCCTTGCAACCTGCCCCCCTTTAACCATCCCGGACCATACAGATCGAAATCCTACCACGGACAACCAGACTCGCTTCCAACTGAAAAATGACGCTAATTGGTCGAACTTCGAACCCATGTCGGAAATCGAAGTCTTCAATATAAGTGCAAGCTTAAAGCCTTCTTCCCACACTATGGACCCCCTCCCATCCACAATAGTAAAAAAAACTCAACCACATCATTGCCCCTGTCTGGACAAAAATCATCAACTCCTCTCTCACATCAGGTTGTGTCCCAGACTCCCTTCAGCTAGGACAAATCACACCCTTACTCAAGAAACCAGGGGCCGACCCCAACGAGCTCAACAACCTCAGACCTATCTCCAACCTTCCGTTCCTAGCTAAAACTTTGGAGAAGTGCGTTCTCCAACAACTTAACAAACATATTTTCAACTTCAACCTCCTCGACACCTTTCAGTCGGGTTTCAGGAAAGGTTGTAGCACCGAAACAGCGATACTCAATGTTGCAGATGATATCCACAGAGCCTTAGATGAAGGTACTGCCTGCCTCCTCATCCTTATTGACTTATCAGCGGTATTTGACACAGTAAACCATCGAGCTTTACTTGAGACTCTGAAGAGCCAATGTGGCATTAATGGCACAGTACTAGAATGGTTCATCTCCTTCCTTCAGCACCGTTCGCAACAGATTAAAATCAACTCCTGCCTCTCTGTACCAACACGAGTCAAACTTGGAGTCCCACAAGGATCGATCCTATCACCATCCCTCTTCAATCTCTTCATGGAACCCCTTGCAATTATTTTGAAACAAGCAGGGGTTCATTACCACCTATATGCTGATGACACACAAATATACTGCAAAATCAAATCGCCCAGTGACGTCCGACACCTCAATGTCACGCTTACCAAGATCCAAACCTGGTTTAACGCAAATCACTTAAAACTGAACCCAGACAAAACGGAATTAATACTGTTCTCTCCGAAAAGTAACCACCAACCAATTCAAGTCTGGCTCAAGGAGCTGGATGCTCTAAACTGCTCCCTCGTCCTATCCGACTCAGTAAAGTCACCAGGCATTACCCTGGACAAGAACTTGTCAATGAAGGACCACATAAAGAACTCTGCAAAAAGTGAGCTTTACTCCCTAAAACACCTCAAGAAAATTAAACCTTTCATTCCTCAAGATGATCTCAAGACAATTGTTCAATCCCTAGTCCTTTCTAAACTGGACTATGGAAACGCCATCCTAACAGGGTCACCAAAAGCTCACCTAGCCCCACTAAGGTCAGTCCTTAACATGGCAGCCCGACTCATAACTGATGTAAAAAGATTTGAACACATCTCACCAACCCTCTACGCACTCAACTGGCTTCCCATGGAAGGTAGATGTATTTTCAAACTGGCCTGCATCACTCACAAGACCCTTCACACCCAATCCCCAAACTACCTAAACAGCAAACTAGTAGAAGCAGGGAAATCCAGAACTCTGAGAAGCACCAAGTCACTTCTGCTCATCCCTCCGAAACTGAAAAAGAAAACGACCCAGTACCGGTCCTTCTCTGGCAACGTACCCAGGATGTGGAACGCACTCCCGATCGACTTCAGATGCAACCCCTCCTTCTCTTGCTTCAAAAAGGACCTGAAACTCTTTCTTCTCAACCAATACTTTTCCGACCAAGGCAACTGTCCCAGGCATCAATAACCTAGTAGACACCCCGCTCACTTTGACCTTCAAGGATGGTGGTTTTCTGACTGTGTCAGCCACCTGCGTCCTTCTCCCCTCACTGGATACATAAGTATGAACTGGCACATGCATCAAGGTAGGCTTTTGCGATTCCTTAATTGCGATTATTAAGGAATCGCAAAAGCCTATGCATGTAGGAATCGCTATAAAAATAGCGATTCCTAAACATTCCTTAATTGCGACTCGCAAATTGCGAGCCGCAATTAAGGAATGCCGTCACATTCATTCCTAGGGGCCTACAGGCCCCTAGGAATGAATTGGAGATTGCATGCGCAATTTGCGAGTACCAGTAGGTACTCGCAAATTGCTCATGCAATTTCAAGGATGCAAGGGTGTCAAAATGACACCCTGTTGCACCCCTGAAATTGTGATGTGCACCCATGTTGCGCACACACATGCCCCAAGGGCATGTGTGTGTGTAACCTAAAACTTTAAAAAATGCATTTTAGTGCATTTTTCAAAGTTTTGCAAATTACAGACAAGTTTGATTTGTCTGTAATTTGCGGTCCCAAATAGCGAAATCGCTATTTGAAAGTGCTTCTAGCATTGCATTTAAGGAATCGCAAATTGCGATTCCTTAAATGCAATCGCAATTTAGGAATTCGCAAATAATTGCAAATTCTTAAATTGCGCATAGGAAACACTTTCATGCATCTCCAAAGGCCAATTTACGATCGCAAACGGCCGATTTTTGCGAATCGCACCGTTTGCGATCGCAAAAACCTTTGATGCATGTGCCCCTATGTCTTTACTTGTGTCTTTATGCATCCTCATAAACAGCGATGTTATGCAATTCTTTTTCTTTTCCTTTGTGTATGTAAAGCGCTCTGATACCCACGGGTCTAGCTAGCGCTATATAAAACTTTATAAATAAATGTGGCGTTGAGCAGACGTATTACTAATATCACAAACCTATGTGCCTGGGGCAATGCAGCTAGTGCTTCGATGTAATACCCATGTGGAAGCGTTCGAAATTGATAAAAGCCTTATGTTATTGTTGGTAATCGTGTCTGATGTACTAAGGTGATCACTGCTAGTAATCTTGCATCTGGTGGCCCCTAATGTAATGGTGTCTAGTTTGGTCACTATTGCCACACTAAGGATAGTAGTAGCTCTGGATGACTTACATTGCAAATAAGTTGCTCTTGTTACAGAAAAGATTGGAGACCCCTGCATTAAAGTATTCAGTTACTCAACCATTTTAAAGCAGTCAGTGCAGGACACTCTAGGAAGCTCGAACTTTGTTTGTCCAATGGAGACAGCACCAGAGTATTTTCGCAGAGTTACTAAGGGCCCTAAAAGCAGGGGATTAAAAAGATATGTTCCACAACAATAAAAGGCATGCATTCCATTTAGGCAATAAGATCTAAGAATCAAAGTATCTTTAAAACACTGTTGAGCTTTGACATTATAGTAAAGATGCTGGCTTTACCTCATCTTTCAATGGTAATGAGGTGCCATCAATATGGTTTGTCTCAGAAAATACATGTTATTTGCAAAGATTGTGTGCTGGCCCGTTTTTTAGTGCAGCGCTCTGTGCAACACGTTTAGAACAAGAAATATTACAACACGTTTCTTCTCGGGACACGGGTGTCATTAACACCAATTGAGACCATAGTACCTTGAACAAAAATAAGATTAAACATGAACAAAGGCTTACTTTAATGACGAATTCGTTCCCCTTTTGATCCCAGAAGTCTGGATGAAATCAGATTAAGAACGAACATGATATTGAAGGATGTTTCTATTTTGTTGTGGTTAATCACATGAAAACCACCAAAACATAAAACATTACTGGAATGGGCACAGCAAGAAAAGGGAGATAAGATCTTTGATTAAAAATAGTCAGATCCCTTATAGCGGTTTATCAAACTGGATATGGTGCCTTGCTTTTAAAGTGATTATTCCAAAGAAAACTATTAAGATAATAATCTAATTGCATATTTGGAAACTCATTTCCGTAATAAGGTTTAAACACCGAAGACGTAGAAATTCTGTATTGAAAAGGCCGGGTCTGCAGATTTCTTCATGCAGAGATGTCACTTAAAACTATGGACTTTCTGACAAATCTGCTAATTTTTTGTGTGGTCACAAGTGACATCTAATGAGTGCTTAATTTGTAAAATAATAACTGCGAGGGCCCTGACCAGGAAGCCACTGCATTTTGCACTACCCATCGCTGCCAAAACAACACTAACCATCTCTCTCGCCTGCAAGTGCGACAGTTTAGATTATTCCAGGTCCCCAAAGCTACAGGAATGGCTGGGGAGGCAAGTATTAGTAATTTTTAATGTATATTGTATTGATAAGCAACCGTTGTTCTGCTCATCTCCAAATTAGATGAGCTGCGCCATCATGTGACAGACTGTCCTGAGTGGGGTGTTGACAATTAAGTCCCGGTGCCGAGCACCAGAAACCAATTAAGTGCTGGTGCTGAGCACCAGAAACCACCGGCTCAAATTAAGCACTACATCGAATAAAGGAGTAGGGTTTGTCCGCAGGGGAGCAGCAGGGGTTGTCAATACAAATGAGATGAGCATCTCGAAGGTGTTTCTCATACATTCATCTAGAGATTTCTCACACTTCACTGTCCGTCTAAAAGCATACCTTGGTGACCCAGGTGTCAGTGCTGCTGAAAGCTTGGGTAAACAAGATGTCTTCATAATGACACACAGGCACTGAGATTTAAGACTGACATCTCACATGAACTCAATAATGAAGCAGTTCCATAACAGGATTATCAAGTCTGACTAAAGGACATAGAATGATTAAACCATTTTATCCAACTGTGAGCTGGAAAGCTTACGCCTCAGTAACAGAGACTTCAGTGCATTTTTTTCTGTGGTACCACCCCTTTCATGTTAGAGAGAAGGTGAACCTGGCATTGCATGGTGGCTAGGAGCTCAGATGGATCAGTCTCCTCCTGGAAAGCATCAGTCAATTCCTGAACATTCTTCATTGAGGATGGGTTGCATAGGTGCCATTTGTCCCTACTTGTCTGGTCAGATTGGTTTACAAACTCTGAAGAGACAAATAAACCTCTGTGTCCAAGCGACACCTCGGAAAGAGATCTGTAAACCTCAGTGAAGATCTACTCAAACGTTGGCATGGTAAGGTTTCTGAAAAATCCAAATCCAGCTCCTACTATTGATATATGCTGGCTAAACCTTCAGGATTGTCCCCTTTTCCAAATCTTTCCACTCATTTCACATATTTAAATTTCAGTCACGCAGTAGCAAGTTCTCAATAACTGGACATAAGGCTAGTTTGACTGGGTAGACTGTTGGTTTGGGTGGCACCTCGAAAATATTGTTTGATCATAATATTTTAGTCAAAATATCATCAGTGTCAAAATATTGAGGGACATAATATCAAGGGTAAATATATCATTTTTTATATTTGTAAATAATATTGATATTCAAAATATTGTACACTAACAAATTATGGTATAATATAATTTTTTATATTAAATTGTATTTCTTTTCATTACATTTTATTTATAACTATTTGTTCATTGATTGTTGTCATTACAGGCACTGTCTACAGTCCAAATTCTTCGCATACAAATCATTGTTTTCAGGTGTGTTAGTCTAATTAATTAATTGGAAGCAAAACAAGACTACAACTCTCAGAATGTATTACGTTTTCATACAAAAGCCCAGGACACGCAACAATGTCCAAATTAACTGGAAGAAAGTGGTCACCCTAATTCCTGACATGACTTGCTATAAGTGAAGGCCCATGATTTTTCTTCTTGACTTGTTCATCATGAACATTGATCTCTAAATTTTCCTTTTGTTATATTCTGCAACGGTCCAAGAAGATGTTAATTGGGATGATGAGAAGGAGGACAGGAAACATGCATGCTTCATTTCTCCATTAATTTCTTCAGCATGGGGCTTCTTGTGTTGAAGGACTTACAACAACATCTCCTTCGATAAATCTGTTAATAGGTTTATGATAAGTGGAAACAAAGCCACATCTCAAGGTGAAGATTTATACAGAGCAGGCAAATGGCCTCTCTTCCCTATAATAGGTCTATGTATTTCCACTGACAAAGGCCGATTCCCTAACAAACACACCCATATGTCCTCTCCATGTAGCCAACTTTAAAAGGAAATGCCTGGTTTGAGGCAGGAAAGTAGACCTAAAAAAAGACATGATCAGCACAGCCTGGTACCAAAGCTTTAGCTACCCAAGGGAGTGTTCCCCTTGCACTTTACTAGAGGGAGGCTTTCCAACTTGTCATGTTCACCCAATTAGCATGATTCAAGAATGTGCCATAGCAACTCAGTTCCATCATCAATGCACACATCACTTGCATATATAAACGTAGCAGCAGTGCAGTTGAAAAAAGGAAGCAACAGTGCTTGACTTGCCTATGTTGTTGTTTTGAGGATTGTAATATCCAGGAGGAGGAGCCCTCACGCACCTGTACCTGCAGCCATAAAACATACTTTAACCCACTGCTGCACAGGACGCTTGTCTTGTTGTTTTGAGGACTGCAATATCCAGGCTACACTGGGGTAAGGAGGAAGAGCAGCACTCAGACACCTGTACCTGCAGAAGTGCTATACCACAAGCTTTAGCGCACCGTTGCTCGAGCACACCCGGACGAGGACTGGGCCAAGAGTGGGCCCATCATAGTCCAGAGGAGACTGGGCTTGGCTCATCTCTTTTGTGTGTACAAAGACATTGGGCCTAATATGGGTAAGCATAAATTGAGCTCCACTAACTGCACTTCCACAGTAAATCAAACCCGCAAGAGCTTGTCTATTATGTAGTTTCAAACTTCGTAGATGAGGTCCCCTGACTGAGAAAATAACCCTTAGTAGAAGAGGAACTTGGTATTAATGTCATCTCCCCAGAGAAAGACACCTGTTTGCTTAAAGGGATTGTTGAGAATGCAGAAGTTAGACACACACACACCTTCCAAAGCCTAAAGTCACAAGTGTTGTTACTTAAGTGCACCATAGAAAACTGAGAAACTGAGCCCTTTGGAAGCAAAACTAAAAAGAAATATTTAGAGGCAAAAAGGAATGCTGGAGTTGTACAAAAGGGCCACAGTGATGGAGCGGGAGGAAGACCCCAGAAAAGGGAGCCCAGCTCCTTCGAGCGGGTATATGTAGAAGGGTAGGGGGTGATGCAAAAAGGGGTTAGAACTTACAAGAAGTTCTTGATGAACCAGCTGTATTGTAAACTACTTGAAGCCATTATGATAAGGACTTTTGATTTGTATTATATCATCTCAAATATGAAAGAAAAGGCATTCACTAACTTAAGACAGTTGCTTATCACTAGATCTACACAAGAGACCAATTAATCAACTGTCTTGTTATGCCCTAATGGGAGTGCCTGATTAAATCAATCAACCAACTCATGTCCAAGTCAAAAGGTCAACCAAACACATGCTCAGTTACGTTCAAGTTGGAGGGTTGATGCACCTGCCCTCTCCTTGACCCTGGGGCATCATCTGGGCATTGTAACGCATAACAGGCAAATACTTTGTGTCCTGAGAGCCCACTAGGTTGTTTGTTAGAGGGACTTTTGAAAGGGGAGGGTCTGCCCCTTCCCTTGTTCAAGGGCGCCCCTCCCCTTGTTCATAGAGAATTATTCCACCAGAACAGCTTAAATTTGCCTCCAGAATCCACATCGTTAGTGTCAATTTTAATAAATGTTCCATTGTTCGAGAAAGCTTAAGGGACACCACCCAGCAAGTGAAAAACAAGGTAGTGTATTGGTGCTATGAGCAAATAGGGGGAGGTGACTTTTTAATTAGTCACATTATCATGGTTAGAAGAGCAGAGTGTGTTGATCATGGAAGTAAATCTGTGGGTGGTGATTGTTTGATAAGCCAGATTTGTCTGGAGCTTTTATGGAACAGCTAGGTTGGGTTTACCGGCCATTTACTTGGATACAGGCTTACCCGCTGGGTTTTTATTTCTATTTCCCCCCCTAACATCATGACTTCTCGGCAGCGAATAAAATAATGGGACATTTTGGGACTGGCTAATTCTCCCTTGAACATCCATACCAGATTTGCTGTTTTCAGCTCACCAGAGTGCAATCACTGACTGCCCCAAGTTTTAATTCAGTCAACCTTAGATCTACCAGTGAGCCAAGAGGGTGACTGGGTGGGGAGCTTCCGCAAAGCTTAGAATTCTTGTGCTGGAACATTGCTGGTTTGGGAATTAAAAAAGAAGAAATCCTTTGGTTGGACTTCCTTAAGAAATTTTCCCAGTGGTGGCTCCTCTGCTAAGGCGTAGGAGCGTCGCCCCACTGAGTTGCAGCAGTGAAGGAAAGGAAAAATAAAATGATAATAACTTGATGTTATTATAATTTTATTTGTTCCTGCTGTGGCAGCATGGGCGCAGGGTGGGGCTGCTCTGCTCACAGAGCAGGACAGGGAAGGAGTGGTGGGCACACTGAAGTGTGCAAGACTCTTCGGCCGGCCGTCTAGGGTCAGCCAAACAGTCATGCGCACTTAGTATGTTCTCCACCCAGGCTGCAGTACAGCCTGGATGGAGAACATGTCCAGCCTCCCAGTCCCCGACTGAGCGCCGAATTACGTAACTCAGACTAATCACAACGCTGCATAGCAGCGTTGTGATTGGCTCAGGGGAACCCTGGCTGCTTCCTGTTTGGCAACGGAGGAGAGACGACGTGGGACAGAGCTGCAAGGAGGTAAGTGTATTTTTCTTTTTTTGCACTCCCTTACCGTCTCGCCTCCCGCCCCGCCACCCCAGATCTGTACCGGCCTCCACTGAGTTTTCCATAATTTGTTTACTGAAATCTTGAGCAACCATCAACTCGTCGTTTTTAGATGGTTATAGCTCTTTCTTCTCTCCTGCCATCCCTACTGTAACTGGCAGAGCCAAAAGGGGCCTAGTCACCCTCATATCATTAAAATTATATTGTAAAACCACAATGCTAGATTCAGGATCTGTCTACTTACAAGCGGTTGAGTTAGTCTTTCCCAATACAATATATTTGTTGGTTCGTAGTTTTTGCAACATAAATGCCTCACAAACAAATGCAGGTCATCTTTTTACTTTGAAAGCACTTTGGGAGCGATATAGGGAAGGCTTGCAGCCCTCTTCGTTATTGATATTGTAAGAAGATTTCAAACTACATCCATGTGCTGGACCCTGTCATTTCCATTATATCATGGATGGGTTGTATATAGGTCATTAAGAACATTTAGAACACATTGCATAAGAGTAAATGCTCAACTCCACCATAACAGATTTGTTTTTACAATGGATTTGGGAAGGCATGGTACCTCTTATAGGGAGAGGCCATGGAACAATTAACTATCATATATTTGTTTCTGCTTCCCTTGCAAAGTTGATAAAGCATGTTAAGGTAATATGAAGTCAGCAAAGCAATCACAACTCATTCAATCTCACCTTGGCTTGGTGTTTTACTAAACCTGATAGCTGCTATGGTCAACTTACCAACAATATGCTGATGGCTACGGCGCAAGGTCACAGACTAAAATGGAACAAGGTCTCAAGGCATTTAGTGGGAGTTTTGTGAACATGGTTTTATTATCGGCCAGATTTCTAATTCAGATCCGGGTGCTATATTTGTTTCTTTTTTAAAGCAGCTGTACCCAGGATGCTGAGTTATTAACCATCCCAAGTGTCCAATAATCGGAAGGTGCTCATCAAGATTTAATGAAGGCTCTTAAGCAACACCAAGATGCAGTACTGATATTAAGGTCTGCTGTTATAGATATAAACAGGTAATTAAAGAATAGAAAAAAAGATCTTCAATGTGAAGCCTGGGTTCAACTTTCACAAGTAAGCACATTCCCAAAATAGTGCTCTCCTTTGGGAAATAGTAAATTGCACACTTTTTGCCTCCGTTGAAAAGGGTTCTGTATGTTCTCACACACCTCCTGAGAAATTGATCAAACGTTTTGAAGGTTTGCATGGCATGGAAGGAAGCAAGTTCAAGTATAATAAGCTAATGATTATATGAGGGGAGTGTAACACGGAGTTTCAGTTAGAGGGAATTAGTGATGCTGTTGTTTTTATCAAGGAATACATTTCCCTTACAGGCTGGGGAGAAAACCTATTAAAGCCCTTGTTCAGCTTTATCAGGCAAAATGTTTCTCAGCCACTTGTAATGGGATTGATATTTAGGGATATGTAGATGCCCCGGAATTACAAGCTGCAGATAACATGTTTCATAGGCAATTGGTTATGGGTCCCTGACAGTGTTTTCAGTTGCATTATACATGAAGAGGTAGGCCTGGGATATATTGCAGATACCTCTGCCTTTCACCGCTTAATGTGATGGATTTCAATGTGGCTCAATAAGGACACAGAATTTAATCATGCGATAGTAAGGGGTTGTATAAATCTAGAAGGCAGTTATAGGATCCCCTGGTCAAAATATGTAAGGTTAGCACTCACACCTTGGGTCATGTTGAATTGTTAGTTACTCCCGAACTGATCATTAAAGTGGATTTGAACTGGACGAAAGATAGATTTTTGTTCCACGCAAAGGAGAAAAGAGAATCAAGAGAATTGTGTAATCTTCTGTCCTTGCTCATGCCATATTGAGAACTTCTTTGTTTATGGAACCATATTTAACATGGCTGACAGATACGAATCACCAATATTTATTAAGGAGGTTTAGGTTAAATTTAATTCACTGACTGTTAGCTACTCCTAGGGTGTGGCACAAGTTAGCAAATGTGGGTCCTTGTCCATGTATTCATTTTCTGATCAAGATACTTTGCATTTTATGATGTTCTGTGGGTTTGATGACGATCTTTGCTGTAGACATATTGTTCCTTTATTGAACGGCATGAATTTTACTCAGGTCAGGGCAGCACTGACCTATTTACAGTTGTTGCCAAATGAACCTGTATGTTTTACTGTTGCCTGTTTTTTTTTAAACTGCATTTTTAGGAGGAGATCTACTTTGGATTCTTAAATATATGTTGTTGTTTTGTATTTTGTATGATCATTTATGGTTTTATACATACCTAAATAAAGAACATGATTGATTGACTTGCCTCTCATCTTCTGAGAACCACAGAGAAGTGGGAAACCAGCAAAATCTCTGAAGCTTAATCAGGTAAAAAACTACTTTCAGGCTCTATTCCAGCCAAAGCTTGCAAAGAAACTGCTCTTGCAACCTTGATGAATTTTCGTATGATTCACAGCTATCGTTTTTCGGCACTCAACCCCTCTTCACTGATCCAAATAGAGAGTAGGGTATCCATGTGGCCTTCACCACCTAGATACACCTCCCAGGATAGGAGACAGTGAGAGCCTCAAATGGAACATCTTCAGGGATCCCTTTCTCGAGGATGAGATACCTGTACTGGAATATCATCAAAATATTGTCTTACTTAAATATCATGTCCTAATCATCAATCATAAAAATGTCATACCATTGGGTTTAGTAACAGAAAATCTACATCCAATGGGACAGTTGTTTTGTAAATGATATTTAGGACACTATATTTGTGTCAGGTGATATTTCTGTATATGATATTCAGACATGCAACTGTCTTAGCAGAGGTTTAGTCGAAAATGGGTTGCAGACAACATCATGTGATGTGGAGTGGAATTGAAAACATGTAATTCGGCCAGCACTTGGAAGCACATTCTACAGCTATTTTTATATAATCCCAATTTTTGCATTTTTCAAAGCAACTCCTCTTTTAAAAATGGTCTAATTGCTTATTATTATTCTTTCGTACGATGGCTACTACTACCCCTCAACATAGTCCTTATATAAATGAGGTGTGTCACCTCTGGACAGCCATCTCTTAAATTTCTCATTCTCCACAGGCGTTTTGGTAGCTACAAGGGGCAGCAGGTCCAATGCCTTGTCCCATACTTTACCCCTCAGAAAACAAGTAGTGAAAAATGCAGAAGGTATATATATGGCTCTGACTATCCTGTTTACTTTCT
Source organism: Calotriton arnoldi (assembly GCA_963921515.1). NCBI lineage: Eukaryota > Metazoa > Chordata > Amphibia > Caudata > Salamandridae > Calotriton > Calotriton arnoldi. The sequence goes on from CAWUFW010004554.1 coordinate 1,266,510, forward strand.
GTTTGTTTTGGTGCCCTATGGCATCTGAGTAAGGGTTTGTGAGGATGCATCTATGGGTACCAAGGGGAACTCCATATGACCCATATAGGCAGCTTTTAGAGTTTTCTGGGAAACATAAAGGTAGTTTATCTCCTTTAGACTATTTTGTGGCTTCGAGACATAGGTAAGCCATCAAATGCATGGAGAAAGAGAAGCTAGAGCTAAGACAATCGTCTGTTTTGGCCATAAGAACCAAAATATGAGCCAAACCATTGAAATAATTATGTAAATATCAGAATTCTATTTATTTAACAGTTACAAGTATTTAACTTGGATTAGATTATTGATACTACATTGAGTGAAAGTTATTAAAATATATAATTTCTAGAAACGATAACACTCCCTAAGAAAGCTCTAACAACACTTCCATGAGTGAGCTAGATGACATATCACTGTGTGATGTGCAATATATAAATAGTCAAATGGCAATGTTATTGTACATATGTATGTATGAAAGCATTTATACTGTATTTCATATCTCTTTGTGGGGCATCTATTTGCCTTTCCAAATGGTTAGCATGTTAACCATACGAAACTGGTGGTTGTAAGGGTGGTGTATTAACTGTGTGCCCACGAGGGAAGCATTTTGGTGTCATGCTTGAGTGCACTTATTTTGTCTCTGGGAGTAGAGTTTAGTAGTGTAATGTGGTGGATGAGAGCAGAAAGACACATAGACACTTAGATTTATCGTAAACTTGTGGCTATGATTACTCTGCAGATCCCTGGGTGTTTGCGGTTTCTTCCTTTCAAAACCTTTGAAGCTATTAATAGTAGATAGATGTCAACCTTGAATTTGTATGTTGCTGGGAATGTGCACAGGCTAAGATGAGGGCGACAGGGCTCAGATCTGCCTATATGAACTACTTTAAAGTTATCTCTGTAATTAGTATTGGGAAAGGGCTGACTATATTGAAGCTGGACCTGGAGGAAGGGCTATTTTAGAGCACTCCAGTTGACCAGTTGTGTACTGATGATCTTTGTGTCTTTGGGTGCCTCCCCATCTTGTATCATATGCTTAGGTAGAGCGGACATTCAAGCAGCATAAAAGCTGTTTCATACAGGAGTGAATTTAGGTTGTTGATATTGCTGAATTATATTGAGATGGTAAGCATCTCTTAGTGTATGATTTAGATTGGCACTGCTATAGCCAAATTAATAAGGGAGGATCATTGCTATGCAGCCCATGACGGTTCCACTCATGGTAGTTTACCCCCTCAGCAACTGATGAAGGGATTTGCATTCAAACTTAGCAATTACCAACATCCATGGTATTTACTTATTTGCCTAGTAAAATAGCATAAACATTTGAGCTAAAATCTATTTTTGAAGTATTATTGTGTAAAGAACTGTCATTCATGTCAACAGAATCTGAAACATTTCTTTCAGTGGATCCAGAAGGAATAATAAGTTTAGAATCTTTCACAGAAACATAATGTGGAGATGTAAGAGAATAACCATTGCAATTAATATCAAAACAGTAATAGAAAGAATCACAGTATATACACATTTGCATTTGGAAGAAATTCCTGCCTCGGACTGTATGGCTACTCAAGATTCAGACTGTTTATCTAAATAAAAATAAAAAAAATAGCAACATTGGTTTGAGCAATTCAGCAAAGTCTTAGCACACATTTATGGCAATGTTGGAAATCTTCTTGTATAAGGAAAGACTCGCATATCAGCTTAGTTGATGAGTAGGTTCAGAAAAAACTGTGTCAGTCTTTCAGCTGGTACATTAGCTTCAGGGAGGTTCAGGTGGACACGAATTGTTAGCACAAAACTCGTAGAATTGCCATTCCCACTCATTAGCGGCCAAATAAGTCCATTAAGGAGATGCGTGCCTTTGACTTGATATCTTTGTTCTTTTTGATCTCCTCACGGCTGTTTGCTCATCATCTGTGTCACTCTGATCTGATGGTTCAGAGCTTACAGGAATAGCTGGTGGTACTCATCCTGCATTCAGATTGCTTCGCAAAATCTCACCTCCTCTGGGGCAATGGTCTCGGGTACAACTCTCTTTCTTGCTGCACTATGCCCTTTGTTGGGGTCTGTACCTCTCGTAGTCAACTCTTTCAACTTTGACCCTTCAGTATCTACAGTTGACTCTCTCGGACCCAGCCTCCCCCAGGGCATACAAGTGCTGTCCCAATAGCTTGCTGGTCCCCAACAGCGTGGCTAACCTGATCCCTCTGTCTCACTGTTACCACCCGAACATCAGGAACAGGCACTGTCATATCATTAGCGGACTTGGGACTCTGCAAGTGTGTGCTGCGTGCACCCAGTTTGGGAGGCCCCCGCATTTGACAGTGGTGTTGGTGACTAAGATCACCTGGAAAGGCCCCTTCCAGCGAGGTTCCAGACACATTTTGCACACGTTTCTTCACCATTACCTAGTCACCCGGACTGAGGACATGGCACTGCTCCTGTTGGACCCCAAGGGCAGCTTCTCCAACCTGGTGAGAGACAGAACGTACCACATCAGCGGGTCCTTGCAGTGGTCCAATATATGATCATCTGTAATATTGACTAATGTATTAGCAGGAACAGCTGGCAGCCTCATCACACATCCCATGATCACTGCGCGAGGCGCCAATCCTGTCCTCCTATCTTGAGTACTTCTCAAACTCATCAACACAAGAGGCAATGCATCTGGTCATTTCAGAGTAGTAGAAGCACATACATTCGCCAGTCTGGGTTTGAGTGTGCTATTGATCTGCTCAACCAACTACAATGGAGCTTCTGCTCAAACTGTAATGCTGCACATAACATTTTTAAGACCTCATTATTAAATTAAATGAGTTCTGCAGTCTGACTCAAGAGAAACCGGAAATCTGAACCTCAGAATCAGCTCTTGTAACAGCAACTTTGCCACTGTTAGACTATCATTCCTACGAGTAGGATAGGCTTCAACCCATTTTGAGAAAATGCACACAATGACCAAAACATATCTTAAACCGTTGCAAAGGGCATTGTCTGTGAAGTCCATTTGCATTCGGTTGAAAAGACCTGTAGATTTGCCAATGCGACTCATGGCAGCCTGTGTTTTTCTTCCATGGTTCTGTTGCTGACATATTGCACAACAATGGCACAATGACTCTGCAGTTACTCTAAATCTGAGATTGTAGCACACCTGTTGAAAAAGGCACATCATTGCATCTCTCCCAACATGTGCAGGACCATGGTAGTACCTCACCATTGGTAAAAATAACCTATCAGGCAATACCGGTCTGCCATTCATGTAAATCCAGACATCATCTTCCCACTTGGTACAGTCTGCTCACATCCAACCTTGCTGTTCTGCTCCCATCACCTTATCTTGCAGCTTCCTAACCTCCTCCCAAGTGCCTAAAGCTGACAACATCAAAGTACAATCTGTGACCTGGGATGTGTTTTTCAAGATCTTCTCATTAAATGTGTGTGCATTCAAAGTACAATATTTTGCCATCTCATCTGCATAACGGTTACCGACTGTAACATAGTCGGTACCTTGTCGACGGGCAACACATTTCACCACAGCAATTTGGACAGGCAGTTGTAGGGACTGCAAAAGGTCCCTCATGCACTCGCCATTTCTTATGGGTGAACCAGAGGACGTCATGAACCCATGTTGTGACCACCACTGACTATCAGTGTAAATTGTAACTCAAAGCTGTTCTGAAACTGTATATGCTCGTGTCAGAGCTATGAGCTCTGCACCTTGCGCAGAAAACAATCCCTGCAACCATGAAGCTTCCACAATGCCTCCAACCGTGCACACAGCATAAGCAGCTTTCAGATTTTCTTTATTGTCTCTCAAACACAAACCATCAACAAACAACACATGATCAGATTCAGACAATGGCTGATCAGAGATATCAGGATGCGGCTTTTTATACAACTCAGTCACATCCAAGCAGTCATGCTCTGCTTCATCCACCACATTTTAATTTCCAGGCAATAGCATCAAAATACCAGGGTTCAACACTGTACATCTCTTCAGAGTCACATGCACCCAACAAAATCTGCTCGCACAGAGCCAGACGAATATTGGTCAGATACTGTGTTCACGTACGAGTCAACAGAATCTCCACTGAATGGGGCACGAATACTGTCAGTGGATGACCCATAACAATGCTTTGAAACTGCTCAAGAGTCACACACATAGATGCAACTGCTTTCAAGCATCCAGGCAAAGCAGCCGCAACAGCACCAAGTGTCACTAAAAACTAGGCAATAGGCCTATGGTTGTTTCCATGCATTTGTGCCAACACTGAAAGAGCGCAACCTTCTCTCTCACTGCAGAATAACATAAAACACTTATTATAATCAGGCATTCTCAAAGCTGGCGCCCTACAAAGGCATTCTTGCAGCTCTCTGAAGGCACTTATGCAATTGTTATCCCAGGGTATCGGATGTGACATGTCTTTTTGTGCCAACCTCTGAAGAGACTTTGCTGTCCAAGAAAGATTTGGGATCCACAGTCTGCAATAGCCCACCATTCCTAAGAACATGCAGACTTCCTTTTGGGTAGATGGAGGATTCATGTTAAGAATCACTGAGATTCTTTCCTGCAACACTTTCCTCGCTCCTTTCTCTATGTGAAATGAAATTAAATGAAAAATGTATTGTTCAGTTAATAAAAACTTACAGTAAAAAACATCTTAATACAAATTTTTTAACATTTCATACAATAAAGCCTCTTTATGCAATTTCCTTACCATTCATACATAACCAATCCCGAGCCCTTATTTAAAAACCACATAATTAAAAGTACAGATCCTCAATTCATAAATACTAAAAAATCTCTTCATTGATCACTATTAGTCAATTTCCTCTCTGCTATTCCTATAAACTTCAAAAGTCTGCCAGTGAATTGTAAACCTTCTCCCTGCAGGCTGGCAATGACTGCTTGTCGGCATGATCGTATCAATTGACTATTAAAATCCTGCCTCAGCAGCCTCCTATGTTCCACTAATAGCCCCGGGCAACTACAGATGATATGACAAATATCTTCTCTATTATAGTTACAGAGGTGACACATCCTATTACCACTCGGCTTTTTCCACGTTGGGGTATCCCCACGGAATAGGCTATTGCCTAACCGGAGACTCATCAATTTCAAATTGGCCCTTTGGCTATTTAGAACCCCTAGATTTAAGCATACCATATGAAGCAATCACTGTCCATGCATGGGCTCTTTTAGCCAATACTGCTTTATCCAGCAGCAAGGACATTTTTTTGCTGCACCCATTTATCACTTTGTTAAATGCCACCTGTGAAAGGGGTAAAGCCCATAATTGTTCCACCTTGAACGTATCTATAGCCAATTTGAAGTAATCGTTGGCCTGCTTATGTTTATTGTCACTTATCGCTCCCAAATCACTGTCATCAGCGTAGCGTTATTATCCCGTCTCATTTTGTGGCAAAATTTCAAATATGCCCCTAAACTGTTTAGGTTCTGTCGTCTAAGGCCAAATTCAAGTCGAATTCGCGCTGGTGATGTCTGCTGAGGGAGATGAAACAAGGGACGATAGGTACCTGTCACCAGCTTGTCTATAAGATTATCAGCACGTCCTCTAAAAGTCTCTACACCATATGTCAGAGATGGAACGTGTTTTACTGATATTACTTCTAGTAATGGTTTGAGGGAAAGGCCTTTTAAGTTATTCTTTAGGGTTGCGAATGCTGCAGTTAGTGAGTTATTTCTTCTCTGTAGTGCAGCCCACTGATTCTTACCCGACCCCTAGCGTCTATTATGACACCCAGATATCTATACTCTGAAACTGATTCTAATACAGACCCTTCTATACTCAATAGAGGTTGCGCTGCTAACCCCCTTGACACCAGCATTGTTTTTGACTTCTTTAAGTTGACCTTTAACCCATGAGATGAAGCGTATAGAGCAGTTACATTTATTAGTCTCTGCAGCCCCACCTTTGTGTAACTTATTAATACAATGTCGTCGGCATACAGTAAATGGGAAACCTTAAAACCGGCCACCGACGGGGAATGAGAATTAATATCGTTCAACCTAGGAGAAATATCAGCCAAATACAGGTTGAACAAGGTAGGAGCCAACACGCATCCTTGCTTCAGCCCATTCCTTGTTATCATTTTTTTTGACACTATTGTACCCTGGCCCAACCTTACTCTCGTCCAGGTATTAGTATACATCATTTGGATCGCTCTCAACAAACTAGGTGCGATTCCACTTTTCGATAACTTGTTCCAAAGAATATTCCTTTGCACCGTGTCAAAGGTCGAACTAAAATCAATAAAACATAAATACAGTTTCAATGCTCGGCACTTTGCCATTTCAGTTATCAGAGCTAACATTTGAATGTTAATAATAGTCCCCATGCCTTTTATAAAGCCTGTTTGATTCCTTGGCAGCTGTTTACTGTCTCCCACCCAAGCCGTTAGCTCTGCCAGCAGACATTTAGCAAAAAACTTTGCTTCACAATCCATTAAGGCTATTAGCCTATAATTCGCAGGGTCTGAGGACTGGCCAGCTTTAAAGATCGGGGCCAAGATTGAGCCCCTCCATTTATCGGGGATTTCTTCATTCTGCAAGGCATGATTAAATAGTATTGTCAGATTCTTAGCCCAATATTGCGAGTTTTCTTTAAATAGGGCTTGAGGGATGCCATTTGGTCCTGGCGCATCACTCCGACGACTAGAACTTATACTTTTTTCCACTGTTGTGTACTGGATTTTTAACTGCGTGATGTCCCTTGAATTATCACCTGATCCATCTTCCACTGGCTTTATTATGTTGTTTATGGCACCTGATGTAGAACCCAAGTGCTTTTCCCAGACTTCTTCCGATATATTTGAAGATATTAGTTGCTGTTTCCTGCCATTGGCTTGATTTACCAATCTCCAAAACTCACGTGCGTCTTTACGTTTAGCTGCATAATTAATTTTACACCAATACAGATCTAGCTCCGCTTTTGTTTGTAACCATACCTCTTTTTTATAAAGTGACCTTAATTTTGGTAGGGCGTCATTTCTGATTCTGGAGGATGCGTCATTTCTTAAAACCCTTAAAGCATGATTCAATTTTTTCTTTGCTGTGTTAAGTTGCGCAGACATCTTATTTGGGAAAGACGTAACTGTTGCTGCCCTGACTTTTGACTGTACAGCATTTTCCTCTAATAGACAGATTGAAAACTGCTCCCACTGAGTCAAAGGATTTTGATCTATTTTATTTAAAGCTTCCCACTTGACTCTTGCTTGCTGTTCGATAGTTTGTATACTATTTACTGACCAGTGTAGTCTCTTATAATTAAGGCCAATGGTCTGACCTAACTCTGGGGCAGTTTGGTCATGTAGAGGAATATTTAAGTTAAGTCTAATCATTTGTGGTTGATGATCACTTTCCAGCCTATTGCCCAACTTGTAACTTGTTACCATCTGATGTAGTGGGAGTGATACTAGTGAGTAATCTATAACGGCTTTCGATTTTACCGAGTAATGAGTCGCTTGAGCTGGTATATCCGGATACTTCCGGCCATTCAATACTCGGAGATCGTGGTGCTCCAAATTTCTCACCGCTTCTTTGCCCAATCTATCAGATCGTTGTTTGGGTACTTCCGTCGCCAGGATATGCCAGATTTGGTCCATTACGTCCAGTATTTGATCCCTAGGAGTCACCTGGAAGAGATTCATATTAAAATCTCCCATCAAGAGGATCCACGGAACTGGTTTCATTATGCTTTGCGATGTCAATAAACTCAGAATCTTGTTGATTGTTTCTTTTTTCTGCTTCCAAGGGGATGTGTATACACATTTATTATCATCAAGGGGATACTATTAGCAGGACTATGAGGCCAAACTTTAATAGCTTGTATGTTCGTATATTCAATTTCTACTTCTTCAATTTTTATTCTTAGGTCCACTGTTACATATAAAGCCAGACCTCCTGCTGCTCGCCCCTTCAGTTTTATTTTGATCGCTGGCTTACTGTAACATAGATACCCCAGAAGCTTAATTTCCTCTTGAGCCCATGTTTCTTGAAAGAGGACTATCTGGAACCTTCTAATATAAGATAAAAATTCCTCATCGTCTGCCTTTGCTGCCAGGCCCTCTATATTCCATGAGCAGGTGTCAACTTTGTTCATAATACGGCCGTCATTGCTGACTTTGTTCTGTCAGGGTCTTAGATCCTTGTCTGAACTGGCACTCAGCACACTCGGGAGCCAAGACCAATCAGATTTAGGGTGATGGCCTTCGCTCGTCATAACGTCTATATAGTTAACTGCCTGAATGGCTGTGTTGTCCTTTAAAAGGGTAATTGAACTACTCCTTGCCCCCTTTAGGATCGTTGTTAGGCCTAATTGCCCCTTACACAATAATTGACTTTCTCTTTGGCTTTGACTTCCCCTACCACACTCCTCTCCTACCCTTTTTCGCTGAGTGCCACAACCATCAGGATCTAAAAACTGTGGGTAGGGTTCCTCCCTTTCCCTAGTCATCTCAATGCCCCATTTTTCAAATTTCTCTTTTTTCGCCCAAACTTGGTCCGCTACCTCTGGAGTAGCCCATGTAATCATAGTCGGTTCCTCACCTCCCCAAGTTGCAATATTTACGAATGTGACTGAGTGTATGTCCGTAGACTCTATATGACATAACTCCGGTATTTCTTTTGTCATTCGAATCCTAGACCCTCTATTTATTCTATCAAAATGCCCCCTGGATTTGTATTTTGGAAAAAATGTCAATTTGCAGTGGCTACTAGGCGGAGTGGGGTGAATCGACCTCTCTCTTTGACCTTGATTTATAGTACAGACTATATCCTGCTGTATGATCTTAACCTGCAATGCTTCTTCTGGGACCTTATATCCGAGTTGAGAGTCACCTGACTGACGTTGCATCTGTTCACCTTGTAGGACCTTATCAGTCCTTAATTATTCTTCTCTTATTCGCGTTCTAATCTCCTTTTTGTCTTTGTCTTCCATGCCTTTCTCTGAGCTTTTTGTATTCTTTCCCGGTCCCCCACTGACTTTACTATTCTACTTTGACTTGCTAGTTCATATTTTCCTGGTCTGATCTGGTCTAACCCCCGCTGAGTCTCGACAGATTCTCTATGTGATGTCCTAAGTACAGGACTTCAGTTTTGCAAAACTGTATCTTTAGGCAGGGATACTTTATGTCTATTTTCTGCCAGATGGTTCAGCAAGGCAGTAGGATCAGCTCTGCAAGCTTCTCACATAGTTGCCGTCACCAATAGGTCGTCAATATATATAACCAACACTGAGTGTTTCGGCATTACCAGAGGCTCAAGATTGTTTTTAAAGATCTGATTAAAGATTGAGGGGGTTTTTGTATACCCTAGTGGGTTTCGACACCATGCCAAAACACGGCTGCTGAAAGGGAAAGTGAATAAAAATTAGCTCTCTTCATGCAATGGAATTGAAAAGAAGGCCTGGCACACGTCAATGACTGAAAACCATTCGGCCTCACATGGAATCTGAAAAAAAATCACAGCTGGATTCGGTACCATGGGACAACACCGAACAACAATGGTATTCACATTGCACAAGTCCTGCACAGTGTGATACTTGCCATTCGGCTTCTGCAATCCCATAATGGGAGAGTTACACAGACTTCCCATTATCTGCTTCAGAATCCCTTGCTCAATCATTGAGTCAATCACAGGAGTAATTCCAGCAATGGTATCTGGAGGCAAATTGTATTGTGAGATTCTTGAGAACTCTGTATTGGGATTTATTGTAATTCGGACTGGGTCAACATCTTTAATTAGTCTGATATCTTTATCTGTGAAGTCCCAAACTTCAGGTAACACTGTATCTCTCAGCTCTTCAGGCAAATCCTCACACTTCAAGAGAGGAAACATCCCCACATCTGATTCCTGTTGGGCAAGTTTGAACACAACATCCTCATCATTTGTATGGAATTCAATTCCTCTGGGTGTGCAATAAATTGAACAATTCAGTTTATAAAGTAAATCACATCCAAGCAAACTCACTGGACTTGTGTCACACACCACAAATTGATGACGATCCTCAAAGGATCCTATTTTTACAGTGACTGGTTCTGAAATTAGGGTAGACAACTTTCTATTTGTAACTCCTATAACTTGGATACTTTCTCTCGAGAGGGGTACGTTTGGAACCTCTGCTGTTCTTACAGTAGAGTGGGTAGCACCAGTGTCGACAAGGAATGAGATAGGATTCCCATCCACTTCTCCATCCACATGGGGACCACTCTGGTCTACCTCTAGGGCTGTGCCAAGCACGCAGTCCTCCTACCCCCTCAGACACTGTCACGCTAACGGGTCCTTGTCACTGTCATCCAATTCAATTAAATATTTCTGTGCTGCATTCTGATTTTGGTAGGCATATTGATTCACATTGTATCTTTGCACCTGAACATTCTGTTGTGGCATGGGAGCTTGTGGCATTTGGATTTGCTGTGACCTATTACAATTCTGCATTCTCACTCCTTGCATTTGTTGAGTCTGTCCTATGTTATTCCCTTGAGACTGTGCAAAATCCACATTCTGCATCTGATTTCCCATATTATTCAAAACAGACTTACACTCGCATCTCCTATTTCGAAGCTTTCCGCACGCGTGACATGGATTTTTTTTTTATTTCAAAAGCGAAACCTCAATACCCTTTCTAGGATCCACAGGATTACCATGACCTCTACCTTGCGACTGGAAATTCTGCTGCTAAAAAAACATTAGCACCCTGCATCATCGGAACTTGATTATAACCTCCCTGTACCTGCATTGTATTATCAAAACCCCTCTGATTTTGACCCTTCTGCATCGCTTTTATCTGGGCAATTATCAACTTTTCCTTAAGCTTCTTGTATCTCATCTCAATCTCATCTCCACAATAGTTTGCAAAACGCAAAATTTCATCCACTGATTTACTGCCAACAAAGTATTTGCTGTTGGATCATGTGAGAAATCTCAGGTCTCAAGCCCATAACAAACCTGTAAACAAAATAACCTACATCTTTCTCTACAATATTTTCTGATCCACCATACTGTTTGAAAACCGGTACCATTCTCTTGTAAAAGGCATGAACTGACTCTTTCAGTTCTTGAGTTGTCCTGTCAATCTGCAACCAGTCAATTTCTTTCGGAGAGATTTTAGTCTTCAAGTGAGTTATCACCTGTTGATATTTCCTCATTACCCCTGGAGATTGTGTACCTGTTCTGGAATCTCTTTCTGGTTCTCCCTCTGGCAAATCCACAGTAATCTTACATTCTACCCCTAAATCTACTGGAACCATAATTTCAAATACGGTATTCAAATAAATCCACAAAACCTTTGAAATTTTCACAAATCTTTCAACTTGTCTATTCCATTCCACCAGATTTTTCTCAATTTAGGGAAATCATTCGTAAATGACAAAATATATTATCTCGTCCATGGCACATGAACATACCCTCTTCCAGGTACTTTTCTCATGGGGAGCATTTGTACATCTCCTACACTGCTACCAAAACATCAGGTGATGACTGTACTCTCACTTTGTTTCTTTCTTTTTGATCATCTACCTTCCAATTTTTCTCTTTCTTCCCATTTTCTGATTAATGCCATTAGCTCCTTCATCTGTATATTCCTTCCTGGTGCTCTCATGTTCTCAATGTCTTTGTCAGTAAGGTCCATCCTGTAACATTTCTGCAAAATCTTTGAGTTTCGAATATCTATACCATATGTCTTAACTAATTCAAACAATCTCTTGTAGGTCATATTTGCTCATTGTGTAATACTTTTACAGGGAAACAATAGTTCCTCCTCTTCGTACATCTCTAATCTTAAAGGGCTAAGTGTTCCCTGAATCATTTAATTCAAATGTATCTGGGGCTGAAATACCCATTGGCATACTCATGTCAGAAGCATGATAATTGACCCTAGGAGGTCCACTCGGTCTGGGACAATAAAAAGGTGGAAACCCCTGCACCATTCTTTGTGTCCGATCTGCTTGCGTCTGATTAGGGACAACATTTGCAACAACAGCATTATTAGTCCGCATCAGAAACATGAATGTGTGAATCAGTGATTTTACTGTCAGATCTGAAGAACTCCCTTGTACTGTATTTACTCCAGTAGGTACAGTCAAATTGTGAATCGTATTCACCTGTAGCATAGACTTGTAAAGAGGCACAACAGGTCCAATAGTAACGGGAACAGTCAAAGCATCTAGAGCGTTTGAATCAACTAGGTTTATAGGAGCTGACATCTCTGTACTCCTCTCCTGTTCACAGGAGAAATAAGCATTGGTTCCTTTGGCACTTCAGGCATCAAGGGAGCATTAGGTCCCTCAGGTGTACTCATTTGCATCAGCTCTCTATTTGGTGTCTCATTATAACGTGGTGGGCGACTTAATAATAAATCAATCAAGAGTTCAGCATCTATATCACTCTCTTCACCCTCCTTCTCTGCTCCAGTTTTGTCTGTCTCTAAATGCGTCGTCTTCTCCTTTCTCTTGCCCCAACTTCTTCCCCAACCTCTAACACCAGATACAATCATGTTCCGTATATAATATCTGCTCTCCACATTTTCTGCTGAACATCCCACCTAGCTTCTGCGTAATGATCCATTGTTCTCCTATACTTCCCTTGAGATTTCTATTTATCTTTCTGTTGGGCAATATGCTCCCAGGTATTTAAAGCCTCAAGAACAGCAGGTCTAACAGGCTCTTTCATTTCGTATGTTCTTTTCCTCAAATTTTCTAAAATTCTCAAATTAAGTGTCCCTTAATGAGGGAACTGTAATTTCTCATATTTTTCAGTGAGTGTGTGCCAAAACTCGAGTCACAAACATGGATGTAATCCTATGTCTGTCATGACAATGTTTACCCTCAGGTGGTACCTCTACCTTCGTCTCCTCTTTCTTCACTAATTTCCGCAATGACTGGAAAAATTTTATTTTAATTCAATTCTGTATTCACAAATGATTTCTTTAAATTGAAGTAATGTTATTCTCCCACAATTCACCCTGTTTAGTAACTCCAGCCAATGAAAGTGCGACTCTTATGAAGTAGTCAAGTAATCCCAGCGCAGCTTTACACCAACCGACCAATCACAGAGCGGCACACTGTGACGTTAATCTCGTTCTTCGCAGCAGCTCACCCTACTTCACATTTTCTCTTACAGCTTTTTTCTCAAAACAAAATATAACAATACAAGGCAAGCAACAAATAAAACTGTCTGCTCGAATATAGCATGCTACAACGCATGCTTTCACATCGCGTTCCATTACAATGCGGTCGTTACAACGAACGCGTTGTTAGAACGCAATACCTTTACAGCGCAAATTATTTGATTGACTTGCACTAGATGGCGCTCCAACCTTAGGAATAGTATAATTTACTATTCCAACTCCACCCTGCGCAACAGTATGGAAGGTGTTGGAATAGTAAATCATACTATTCCTTAGGTTGGAGCTCCATCTAGAGCAAGTCGATCTAATGACACGCGTTGTAATGGCATCACGTTGTAACAACGCGGTCGTTGTAACGACCGCGTTGCAAATGTAGCTCGGTGTAACAACCGCGTTGTAAAGGTTGTTTCCTGTCTGCTCCACTAAAGGATATCTGTACTCACAAGGTAACTAAACTTTCTATACTCATTCACTACAATGAAACCTTGATCAGCGGGATTTTGCCCTTAAATGATATACTTAGTCTCTGCACACCTGAGATCACCCACACCAACCGTTTACCACTAGAACCATTTACCACTAACATACAAAGAGTATCCTTACCAAGGTGTTGTCGACGACGTCTCACGATCAACACCACAAACCTGCAGACAACTTACTCAGTATCTTCTACACTGAGACAACCCGTAGAAAAATATCCCGAGATCTTAAGCCACAACAGACCAGTTTACAACTTCAACTTTGCACAAAGCGCCACACTCATGCATGGACTTTAACCATTTCACTCCACTCAACAACACACAGCCATTTAAAAAAAACACAATCTTAAGCAAAAGCAATATCAACACGCATCCTTATTCATACTTACCATCAGCACTCCATTAATCCTTCTCTTTGCCGAACCAATCATTTTGGACTCTTTGGACTTGGCCAAAGGACTATTTTTGGCACAATAAAATCTCACTTCACTTGGCAGAACCTCTGCTACCAGATTTGTTACATCATAAAGCATTGGTAAAAAATGTAATCATACGCTTATTCTCCTTACTACTCTAACCGTATTGGGCCCTTTATGATTAGACACTTTACAGCACTTCCATTTACCACAGAGGCAATGATCCACTGATGAATCTTTCTCTGCCGATAGGAGGGGTGGAAATTAGGGTGACCAAGCTCCATGTTAGCCGTAGAATTAGGACCATTATTTGACAGCCAACTCACAAATTTGAAATCAGATTTAGATACACCCCTCTCGAAACCATGCTGTAGAAATAAAGAATAGCAACTGGGAGACCTAACCTCCTAAAGAAGTTAAGTCGAGTTAAAATGATACGAACTAGAAGCTCTGCAATAGCAATACAAAATAAAAGGCGTAAAACCTGATGTTCTGATAGAGCTCGCTGATTCTCCCTACCCCTATTTAAAACATCTGCACAGTAGCACAGTTTAAATGGAAAAATCAACAGGACTCAACAATAGACTCAAACATGGTATAGATTAATTTGGTTATTGTATTAAAGAATCAAAATTCATTAAAATAATCAATTTCTTAAGGACTTTGATCAAGAGTATAACAGCTTGCATTAAAGCACCCAACATTTAGGCAAATCTTTATCGAGTGGTTATAAAGTTCAGTTTGCAGACTTACAGAGTCCTTCTACCATTTAAGGCAGAAGGATAGTTCAAATTTCCAACAGCTCAGGCCCTACAGAAAAAGAGGGAAAGTTCAGACTTAAAGTCCATTAGGGGCAAGCCCATTAGCTTAGAGCTAAAGATATAATGGAAAATTGAAAAATAGAAATGGTTTGGCAAAGAAGGTCTCAGTACATCAGCTGTTTATTGTAGCATCGACAAACAGTCCAAAGTAAAAGATCAATCAGCATAGCATCCTCTCACACGGTGAAAGAAAAAGTATGACGTTTGGGTTCCGCTCTTACGGGGTTTCTTCTTTTATAGAGTTTTAGTAATGTCCAGTGGTGTGGTATCACCCCATCATTGAAAGACCATCACATGTCCATATTCAAACCAAGTCACCTGAGATGGTTGAAACATCAAGCTGGTCTCCCATGCTAGTCATAAGAAATTACAGATCTGTGAGTCCTCATAGGCCTAACATTGGTAGAAAAGAAATACAAAGTTGAGACTTATAGCAATAGCTGAAATTCTATTCCCACAGGAATATTTCACTGTGAACGTTGAAGAAACATTCAGGAATGTCAGGGGGAACACATGTACAGAACAAATAAAGCAACATTTCACTAGAGCAAAATGAACCATTGTATTAAATCAAGGGAAAGGTCAGCACTAGAGAAAAGCATTTCAAAAGACCATTTAAGTTAGCATGAAATTAAATCAGTTCATGGAAAGAACATGTAGAATGTTCACCAATCCTTATTACATGAAAATAACTAACGTTAGAAATAGCCCACTACCACAATTTTTTCACAACATTCATATTAGTGTACGTTTTTCTTATTTCAATTTTCAGATATAATTGACATAATTTCACAAACTATAGTAGCTCTAGTTTAACTGTATCAACTTTCAAGCCTGTACTTCACTTCTACACGCTTTTGCACCAACTTTTCTAAATTGTGCATTCACAACAAAAAGCTTTTGAATCACTAGGCAGCTTCACTTTACCATTAAAAATTCCATCAATATAAATTAATAAGCAACATATGCATTAGAATTTCATTTATACTACCCGTTTATATGTATCAGTGTTATTTTATATATATGTTTTCCGCATCTCACATTTTAAAGGTTGCTTTTATGGTGCTCCTACTACACTTTCTCTGTTTCGTGTGTCACTGTATCTAACGTGTACTTTCAGTTTTTTATGTTTTTATTTCGGAAATGTGTCGTGATTTGTGATTTTTATAATCACGCTGCATCAGCAGCATGCTATCGGCAGGACACTGAATTGCCTACTGAGTGCTATTGCGCATATTCTAAAGAATGGATTTACCTCCAGACTCTAATCGTGAGAACGCCAAGATTAGTAACCTCATATGTGTGTGCGGGTTCCTGTGTTGAACTACAGTCATATGATGTGCATGTTAGTTGTTGAAACCTGCTCACTCTCATTATTGTGTTTTTGAGTCTATGTATTGTCATATTGGCACATGAGGATAACTTCTCTTACAACCAACTCAACCTATGTTTGTCAGGCCAGTTCAACCATTGTGCTTATAGTTGAATTATTGACTTGTTGGGAATTTCTCAGTTATTGAACAGTATAGAAAATTGCTGTCTGTTGTGTTCCGTACCAAACCTTTTTGTTTGTGAAGAATCCATTGAAGGTGCCTTACCTGATCATTGCATTAGTCTAGCTTGTCAGTGGTTGATTGTTCTTGTTTTGCAGATCTCCTTCCCAGCTGTAACTACCCTATGTTGCCTTCCCCCCATCTGGCCACTCTGTTACTCTCTTCAATTATTGTCAGAGTTGGTGCTGCTGCAAGGTGGGTTTCTGGGGGGTACTGTTCCTGAGGATCCCCATCTCGTGACAGAGTGTTACTAAATCCAGACCTATATACCATGATCATTAAGGCCATCCACACCCCAAGCCCTCCTTTCTCTCCCAAATTCTCACTCACCATGTTTCCTCCTGAAATGTATGCTCCTCTAACATGACCATGAAACCAGCAGCCGCACCATGTCTCCAATAGATCTATTTTCTATGGACCATGTGCCATCCTCACTCAATTCCATGCCACCCCTACACTGACTGAGTTTAAGAGATCCTCCAAAGTCCACATGAAACAGCTAACAGCCCCATACGCACAATGATCCATAACAAATGTAGACCTCCTAACCACTGTAACTGTTTTATGTTTAGGCATTAATTTGCCTAAACTCACCCTTCAACAAAATATCTAAGCCAGAGGTTACAGTATTCACGCCAAGTGTATAATGTTTCTATTATTCTGTATTGAATTTACATAAAGAATTTCCAGAAAAAGGGTTAACTAAGTAGCTTTATAAAACATAAAGGGTGCATTATTTTTCCCACTTTTATTTTGGTGTGATAACAGCTCTTGTGGGGAATGCAGATCCCATGGGTTTTCTATTTAATGAAAGACATAATTATTAGAAGTTCACACAATGCATGGCAGCAAGCAAAGTTGCTGCGTTGCACTGCAGGAATTGGAGAGAACTGAAGAGCGCCATATCTACTAGGACATGACGCTTTCCAGCTCTCTTCCAACGCAGGCATCTATGCATATGGTGCAAGGGTGTCCGTTTTATGGACAGGATTGTTTTTGTGCAGGAAGGACACCCTCCTGCACAAAAACAATCCTTAGAGGCATATTCCTCTTTCTATGTGTGATGTATAATGCTTCACGCACAGAAAGAGCAGGTAACGAGGAAAAATAAAGATATTTCTTCTCCTTACACCTCTGTTAGGGGGTAGTACCATTTTGGTGCAATCTGAGGTTTACCGATTTCAGTAAATCTGGGATTGTCTCAAATTCCATGGAGTGAGGCACAGGAACACTCAGGTGCCACCGATATAATGCCGACCACTAGGAAATGGAATGCAATGTAGCACAAGCGTTTCTTTACAAAGTTATGCAAGGTGGCGCAAATAGCCCCTGGCGTGGCTTTGTAACTACCATTTAAATACTTTTGTTGCCTTACGATGACTTGCATCACGCAAGGAAAATGCAAGTCCTTAATAAATCTGGCCCTGAGTGTTTTATTACTGCACCACTCACTTAGTTCTGCAACTTGAAATGAGTGATAACATGGAAATACCAAGGCCCAGATTAACTAAGGGCTTGCCCTGCCCTTGCGTCACGCAAGGTGACTCAAGGGCAATGCAAGCCCTTAATTGAGATTTACATACCACGCAATGCCACCTTGCGTGGCTCTGCATGGCATAGAAAATCTGGAGTAACGCAAGGCGCTGCAAGTTGCTGCCTTGCCTTACTCTGCTCTGGGAAGGCGTTCTATGGGTGGAGTGTGAGAATTCCCATGCATCTGAAAGGGCAGGGCCCATAAGTTCTAGACCTGTTCTAGAATCACAATCTAATGGTTCTTTTTAGCGGCATGTAAGCGTAGAGGGGAGAAAATTGTTAATAACGCCAATCAATTCAGTACGAATTTCTCTGGACACATAGTAATCACAGACATTCGATATAAGGTTAGTTAATTTATTACAAAGCTAAAAATAACTGGACATAAAGACACCTCAAAATGAGAGTGTAGAAATACATTGGAACCAGCATAAAGCCAAATCTACGAATAAAGTTGACTCGATGCAGCATGCACCAAACAATTAACTGAAGAAATAGGATGCAGAGGATGAGAAAGCATGAGTCCAAATTTCCCTGCTTCGAGGTTTGATGAATATAAAGCATCAACCTATCCCTACACTAGCGCTAAAGTGACATCCATGTTTAAGCATCTTCAGGAAGGAAATAAAAGGTGTCCGCATGTAGAGTCTTCCTAAGAAGTCTCTCCACCATCGATAGGTTGACAGCATAAAGCTATCGAGACAGAGCTTGTTCTGAGATGCTCTCTCTCTGAAGGCATAGAAGAAGTGGGCTCTTTTCCCTACTTGCAGCGCTCAATATTACAGGTATCTTCCCAAGAGTCCTTGCGGGTCACGCCATCCTCTCCGACCACAATCTCATAGGTATTTTTCTGCAGGACAGCAATGTTCCCAAACTGTAACACGTGGACCTTGATTCTCAGGCCTTCTCCGATGTGAAAATACAACAGTTCTACTTATCGGTTTCAGCTTGCGATGTATCCCCTTCTCTCCTTGCCTAACTAATAAAACAAAGACATTATTCTAGCTAACAAGGGTGCTTCTTCCACCTGCAACACAAACGTGAGAAAGAATGAAATCCACAGCACACATGGAATTCAAACTGTTAATTCCAAAGTGAGAGCTTCCAGGGAAATTGCATTTCAGGCTTACAAGATTCAGCTAACATAAGAAAAACAGCGTATGAGCTTCACAAATTGCCTTGAAAATGAGGCACGTTCGGTTAACATTTCTACCTACATGGAAAATGACACGATTAATAAATGAATGATTGTCAGTTGCACTACATGAGTTCTTCACGTTAGTGTTTTCTGCTAATTACATTTACTTTCTACATTAACTCTTCACATTTACCATTCATGAGCTAAATACATCACATTTTATGTTATTACATTTCAAGATCCTAACACTTCATGTTAATACTAGAAAGGATTATATGCGGGTGCACTCTACATGTGTGATTATAATGCACCCCTAGAAATGGACTGAAATTTCCGCTACATCAGTCCCCCCCTCTGATGACCTGTGTCCTCACAAACTCTCTAATTCCCTGTAGAGAAGACTGAGCTAAACAGATGTCGTAGCTAGTCTCCTCTGTCTGAATTCCTCCAGCCGCTTAAGGTTCTCATAATGACTGTCCTTTCTCTCTCACTAAGGGAATTCTCCAATTGCCTTGACTTGTGCCATTTGTATGCTCTTATCATACCTAGCAAAATGATAGCACAGACCACAACAGTTATTATTGGCTTCAAGATATATCCAAGAATTCCCTTTCCTAGGTTAGCAAACCAACTTTCCAACCGTTCCAAATCCTTTTCCAATCTTATCCAAAATTCCCTCAGTTACCAAGTAATGTTTCTCAGTGATGTTACTTATATATCTCCTCAGATCTTTACTATTATCAGGAATGTAAGTGCAACACAGTTGGACCTCCAGCATATGACAGACTCCACCCTCTTTTGCCAATAACACATCTAAAGCAAGGCGGTTTTGCATCACCATAGCCCTTATCGAAACCATCTCTCCATCTATGAGCAACAATGACATAGCTGTGTTAACCAACAACTTATCCACAATAGTAGACAACCTTCTAATCTTGTTGTCATTCAATACTACACCCAAACTAGGTATCATCGCTCCAAATATGTCTCCCACAATTTCACCAGCACTCAATCCACGTTTCTCACTATGGTTCGACTTTCCCTCCAAATTCTCCAAATCTTCCACATGCTATGTCTTTGGAAACACAACAGGCACATAACAAGTACCATACCATTTGTTCAGAAGCTGAACGTTTGCATTCTTCCCACACTGTTGTATTCCGCTTTAGGGGTCCGTATATAGGTTTTCCTGAATCATGTCCTTATATAGGCACAATTCGCATTGCCCTTATATAGGCATAGAATCCCTGTCCTTATTTAGGCATTAGCCGTGCACTCCAAATACAGGCATGGTCACCGACATCCGTCCACCCTAACGTCACAACGAGTTCTTAGAAACCAGACCCTTAAGCTTTGGGAGTTCCCCTAGCACAGGACTAATGATTTCTCCAAGAACTCATCTATTATGTATGAACCGTTATACCTTAAGGGTTCATTCCTGACGTCTACCTCTGTCCGACTTTACGTCAATGCTAACATTCCAAGACACCTACCAGGTATAAATATACCTTCCCGTGCCCAAGCAAATTAGAGGAGACCTCGACTTCAGAGGAGCCCGTATCCCGGCCTGACGCACTGAGAAGACGCTGTCATTCCTGCACGCAGACGAATCCAGCTTCCATTGTTCTGACTCCCTTCGCGGGGTGTTAGAGTTCCAGATCCGGCAAGAGATTCCCACCTCTCTCATTCTCAAGGTATGGAGCTGACTAGAACCTAGAGGGACTCTTGGCATACCATACTTGGCATACTAGACTTAACATACTCTTAGTATACCAGACTAGAGAATACTCCACCTACTTCTACCTTTCCCTACACCTAGACTAGGTTAGGTACATTGGGGTAGAACTAGCTTAGAGACGCATCTTATGAGTACTCGCATTTTTAGCTCATGTTATTTATGTACATTAATATATTCTAAAAGATCATGCTAGTGCAGTATTATTTATTTCTACTGCTTACGCTGTACATTATTTATCTTGCATACTGTCTTGTGATCATAACAGCACATATCTCTTACACGAGAAACAAGACTGTTCAATAAAACCCTTTTATTGAAACGCCCGTCTTTCCTTTCTGTGTAACTCTGTAGAAACTAAGCATGCACGATTGACTGAGTGAAACTGTTATCTATTGTTTCCATGATTCTGAGACATGTTCCGCTTCTAAAGGGAAACAAAAGTTGTCATGTTTTTCGGTTGCCAGAAACTACTCCCTTCTTGTTCTCAAGGAGTTTCTAGTGGCCTCTGAGCTAGCTGGCACAAGTAATTAAGTTTAATATACTCGATAGGGACATACCGACCTTAGTCCTATGTCAAGCCTATAGGTTATATTATTCCAATGCGCAGAGCCTATTAGGGAAATAGGAACTACACTACAACACTTGTACTGCTTCTTAGACGAACTTCTTTGAAGAAGCATCAATCAAGAAGATGTGATCGCACACACTCTGTCCCACAAAGATAGTGTCATAATGGGTCTGTACCTGTCGAATGCAAAGCTTGCCTCATTGTTCCTAATCTAGAGCTATAGGACCATAACTTCCCTTAGCCTTGTGAGATAATTCCTCCTTGGTCCATTCAAAGTTTTCTTTCCTACTGTTAAGTTTAACGGTTAGGCATCTATGTCTATCCTCTTCTTGATCTACAAATTTCTTTTCTAAGTCAGTTAATGTGCAAGTTAAATTGTGTCTATGCCCATAAGCAGTATCTAACGTTGCTGTGGGTACAAAATACTTTCCCATTATCTTGGCTTGCTTGTAATAGTCATATTTGTACAGATGTTTGTAGACTGAAACTTCTGAAAGTACCAAATCATAATTTGAGAAATAGTATTCGTAATGACCCTTTCTGTAAAACATGCTAAGGAGCAAAAGTACAACAAATACCATATGTCAAGGGCAGGTGGTGATACCTGATACCCTCCTCGACCGAAGCAGGCAATTACACGTCCATAGTATTCACAAATTCATACAAAAACTTTGCATAAGCATTCAGCGTGTAATCACCTTTAGACAAATCTACATGTAACAAGTGACTAGTTTGCTCTACTAAGTCTCTATCAGATCCTAATGTACCCTCTTTTGAGACAGCAGTGGTAGGTGTGGATGTCCCATGTACCCCCACTCCCTGTACCTCAGCTTTGTGTGCGCTTAAAATGGACTCAATAATGACTACAGCTATTACTATGATTACCCTTACAATAAGTTTACCTATAATACATTTGTGCCTATGATTCGAATTTCCACACTCCATTTTCAACGTGGCTCGGCTTGTAGCTGTAAGAGGATTAACACACAGAGTCTCTTTTCTCCACCTCTTATATACTGGCAACAAAGTCTTTGAGCAACTTCTTTTTGGATCTTAAAAATTCCCATAGCAATCTTTGGCAAAATATTTACACATCTTGGAAGACTTCCTTAACCCTCAGCCTTCTTCTAAAGGAAAAGTCCCTACTTTTATTCTTCTTCCGCTCGGGCCAAGGTTATCTTCTTTCAAGCAAATTTTTATTTACAGTACAAAGTTCAATTTTCATCCCTTATGAGATCAGAGCCAATCTCATCGATGACTCACTGTAACAGTTCATCTCTGAATGCTGCAATCTCCTGAGGAGGTGGCTGATTTCCAACGCTCGGGAATTCGATGTCATCCAAGATCAGGGTCTGTAAGCCACTCAACCTTGGCGGATAAGGCACAGTCAATGACAAGATTGCATTAGCCTCTAATCCATGAACTCTCAGTAGGATCTCGACAATCAGTATCGAAGTCTCATACCTCATTCTCCCCAGAATTTGTAGCTAGATAAGTCCACTCGGGAGAGGAGTAGCTCTGACATGGCACTCTCGTTCTCCTTGATCTCCTCACACTCCCTTTAGCTTGTTCAGACTCACTCAAATCAGACTCAGATCATTCACATATTGGTACAAGTTCTTTCTCAGATGCAAGTCTCAAGTTTCTCCTTTTCTGTCTCACAGACCACGACTCATTTGTGACCTCTTTCTTCCTTGACTGCACATGGCCAATTTCCACACCAGTCTCTTCTGTTGAGTCAGACTTTATACCACTCACAACGTTGCCATCTCCCTCAGAGTCTGTACCTAGGTCTTGTCTAGCTTGACCCCCTCAGCTCGACCTGGTGAGTATCCAGCCTCTTCAGGAACCTCCCCCCCCCCACAGCTTGGCTTGCCCTCTCCGGTGATCTTGTGATCATGGCTGGAATCACTTTGGCAGAGGAGCTGTTTCATCAGAGGGCCCTGAGACTCATCGGGTATATGAAGCGTGTATCCAGTTCGGCACTCCTCCACACTTCACAGCAGTATTCATCACCAAAATCACCTGGTACGGTCCACACCACCGTGAGTCAAGACAGTTCTTTCTTACGTGCTTTCGGACCAGCACCCAATCTCCAGGGCTCAGGTCGTGACAGAGGTCTTTCGATGTCAATGCAGTCACGGCTCCAACCTGGTGAGACACAGATGGAACCACATCAGCCAATCGTTTGCAGTAGTCAAGGATCAAGTCATCTGCAATGTTTATCAATGCTGTAGACAGGACTGCAGGCAAACGCATCGCTCTCCCCATGAGCATCTCATGCAGAGATAGCCCAGTTCTCCTATCAGGTATGCTGCGCAAGCTCATTAGAACCAAGAGCAACGCGTCGGGCCATTTCAGAGACGTCAAAGCACACTCTTTTGTCAGTCTCGCCTTTAGTGTCCCATTGATCTGCTTCACAATGCCTGATACCTCTGGCCTGTAACTACAATGCAGTCTCTGATCCACACTCAAGGCAGTACACAACAGCTTCATGATCTCGCTGTGGAAATGTGTTCCTCTATCCGACTCTAATGTAGTTGGAAAGCTGAAGCGCGGTATAAGCTCCCTCAACAATAACTTTGCTACTGTGAGGCTGTCACACCTTCTAGTTGGTTAAGCTTCCACCCCCGGAGAAAAGATGCACACAACAACCAAAATGTATCTCAATCCATTACATACAGGCATCTCAACAAAGTCCAATTGGATCCTATTGAAAGGACCCCATGACCTCACAATGTGGCTCAAGGATACAACAGTTTTCTTCCCAGCATTCATTTGTTGGCATGTAACATACCGGTGGCACATTGCCTCTGTAATCACACGGAATCTTGGATTAAACCAAGTCTGCCTGAACAATCTCACCATTGCGTCTCTTCCTATATGAGTTGCTCCATGAATCTGCCTTGCCATTGGGTTCAGCAAACAATCTGGTAACACTGTGCTACCATCAGTTGAAACCCAAATGTCACCTTCTCACAACCTGCTCTAATCCAACCCGCTTGTTCCTGATCTGTTGCTTCCAATTGTAACCGCCTTACTTCATCCCATGTGTCTGCAACAGCTAGCATCATGCTGAGTTCGGTCTTCTCTGTACTCTCGCCAACATATTTCCCATTGAAAATGTATGCGTGTGTGGCACACAAGTAAGCAACTTCATCCACGTAGCGGTTTCCTATGGTGACAAAATCATCTCCTTTCCCATGTGAAGCGCACTTTACAACTGCCACTTCTTTTGGCAACTGCAATGCTTCCAACAGCTGTTTCACATATTCCCCATTCCTAATGGGAGATCCTGATGACGTTAGGAACCCTCTCTGCAACCATAGCTGTCCAAAGTCATGAACTACACCAAAACCATACTGGCTATCGGTATAGATGGTGACTTGGATCTGCTCAGAGACAAGGCATGCATGAGTCAAGGCAATAATCTCGGCCACTTGTGTGGAGTGTACTCCCTGTAAACAAGCAGCTTCCACAACTCCAGAGATGGTACAGACAGCAAATGCTGCACTCAGATTACCTTCATAGTCCCTTAGACATGAACTATCAACAAAAAGGACTTGGTCAGGATCAGACAATGGTTCATCGACAATGTCGGGTCTCGGTTTGGTGCAAAGCTCAGTAACATCCAGACAGTCGTGCTCTTTGCAATCTTCCCCATCAGCATTTGGAACAGGCAACAGGGTAGCTGGGTTTAACACAGAACAGCACTTTAAAGTTACATTTTCTGCGGCAAGCAGAACTTTTTCATTCCTTGTCAGTCTGTTATTGGTCAAATGCTGGGTTTTGGTTCTCGTCATCAGGAGTTCAACTGAGTGTGGTACATATACAGTAAGTGGATGACCCATCACAATGCTTACACATTGTTCAATACTGACACCTATTGCAGCAATGGATTTGAGACATCCAGGCAACGCTGAAGCTACAGGATCTAATGTAGCTGAGAAATAGGCCACTGGTCTATGGGCACCTCTGTGTATTTGGGTGAGTATAGAAAGAGCACAACCTTCCTTTTCATGGCAGAACAGCAAAAACGCTTTGTTGTAATCAGGCATTCCTAAAGCTGGAGCACGACAAAGGCACTCTCTCAGCTCCAAGAAGGCAAGTAAGCAATCGTTATCCTAAGGTACCGGATCACTCACGTCCTTGTGGGTCCGCATCTGCAAAGGCTTTGCCATCAAAGAGAAATTCAGAATCCATTGTCGGCAGTAGCCAACCATTCCCAAAAACATTCTGACCTTTTTCTGGGTAGTGGGCGGATTTATTTTCATGATCGCCTCCACTCGCTTTGGTGACACCTTACTCTTGCCTTTCTCAATTTGATGACCCAAGTACTGAACTTCAGTCAGACAGTACTGAAGTTTGCTCGGAGGCACCTAACGCCAATTGTCAGCCAGGTGATTCAGTAAGGCAATAGTATTGTTCCTGCAAGCCTCCTGTTTCTCAGATGCAACGAGGAGGTCATCAATATACTGAACTAACACTGAGTTTCTGGGCATAATCAAACTCTCAAGGTTCTTCTTCAAGACCTGATTTAAAATGGATGGACTTTCAGTATACCCTTGAGGTATACGACATGTTAAGACACGGTTTTCCAGCTGGAAAGCAAATAAGAATTGGCTCTCCTCATGCAATGAATGGAAATGCCTGGCAAAGGTCGATCACAGTGAACCAGACAGCTTCACAAGGAATCTGAAATAGGATCACAAATGGATTTGGTACCACAGGACAACATGGAATCACAATGTTATTCACCTTTCTAAGGTCCTGAACTATGCAGTACTTTCCGCTCGTTTTTTGCAATCCCATGATCGGCGAATTGCATGGACTTCCTAGGATCTCCTTCAGTATGCCCTGCGCAATCATGTAGTCAATCACATGTATAATCCCTGCCACTGTTTACGGGGTCAGGTTGTACTGAGGTGTTCTCGGAAATTCTGCATTAGGCTTGATCTGTATGAGGACTGGCTCAACTCATTGAATCAGTCCGATTTCCTCCCCCGTGAAATCCCATATCACCAGAGAGATGGTGTCTTTCAAGTCCAGCGGTATGTCCTCCACTGTCAGTAAAGGAAGCATGTCTATGCAATGATTTTGATTTGCTAGTTTGAAAGCAATGGCATCGTCATTAGTCTGCAACTCAATTCCCTTCGGTGTACAATAGATGGTACAATTCAGTTTACATAAGAGATCACGCCCTAATAAACAGACTGGACTTGAATCACAAACCACAAACTGGTGATGATTCTGGAAGGTTCCGATCTTCACAGGCACCTCTTCTGTCAATGGGTTTGTCATTCTTTTGTTGGCAACTCCTACAACTTGGATTGATTTCCCGAGAGGGGTAGGTTTGGGACTATTGTAGATCTTACAATAGAAGGGGTAGCACCAGTATCAATCAAGAATGTAATGGGATGACCATCTACGTCTGCGTCTATATATGGTCCACTCTGGTCTACCTCTAAGACTTCTCCAAGAGTACAGTCTTCCTCCCCACTCAGGCACAGTCATTGGGACGGTTCCTGATCAAATCCATCTAACGCTTTTATTAAGGGCATCTGATGGTATGTTCGATTGCCGTGTGAGATTCTTGGAGGTTGCGGCACTTGCACTAACTGGCTCTGATTCCCTCCCGCATTATGGGATCTTGGCCTTGTCACTGTCGATAACTGATTTACCGCATCTGTCACTTGCACGAGATTTCCCTCCTGTACCTGATCTGCCGGATTTAAGCAACACTCGCGCTTCCAATGCCCAATTTTGGGACAAAAATGACAGGCAGTTGTTTTCTTCAGCATAGCGAGATCTAGCCCCGTTTTGGGATCTCTGGGGACACATCTCCCTCTTCTTTGTCCAGCTGAACCTGGTGTGTCCTGAACACCTCCTTGGACATTCCCTTGATTACGACCTACTGTACCTCCTGTTGCCTGCACCTGCTCTCCCTTCTGTGCGTTTCGCATTTGGACCAGCATTAGCTTTTCCTTTCCTCTCCTATGCTTGGAATCCACCTTATCACTGCAATATCAGGCATACCGTAGAATTTTGTCCATAGACTTATTTTGCCAGCAGATCAAATGTTGCTGGATCATGAGGCTAATTTCCAGTCTCAATCCTGTCATAAATTTTGAGACAAATTGTCCCATGTCTTTGGGGTTGAGCGTATCTAACCCACAGTACTGCTTGAAGGCTTGCAAGAGCCTCTCATAATAGGCATGCACTGACTCTTTAAGTTCCTGGGTCATTCGATTTATCTTAACCCAATCGATGTCCTGTGGGGTTATTTTGGACTGCAACAATGTGATCACCTGATCGTATTTTTTCATAACCAAAGGCGAAGGACCATGAGTTACAGGATCCCTCTCTGGCTCAACAGCAGGCCAATCAATAGCGATTTTACATGCAGACCATAGATCACCAGGGACCACAATTTCAAACAGGGTATTTAAGTCAATCTGCAACATTTTCGAGATTTTAACAAAACGATCGACTTGTTGAATCATTCGGCTGGTTTGTCTCTCAATCTAGGAAAATCATTTGTGAATGCAGCTAGGTCTCGTCTACTTCAAGGGACATGCACATACCCTCCACTAGGCACCTCTCCTAGTGGATACGCCTCAACTCCTGGTGATCCCCCTCCTGGAGGTGGTGTTTTTACAGTCACTTTTCTAACACTCTTCTTAGACCACCTTTCCTCCCACTTATCAAGCATACTCCAAGCCTGTATTCCTACAACCAACTCTCGGATGTGTGTTTTCAATCCCCTCACTCTCTTTTCCTCCAGCTCGTGATCACTATAATTAAGCCTATGATTTCCCTGTAGCATTTTTGTTCGAGACAAATCTACTTTGTACCTCTGGGCCAATTCTGACAGCTTCTCATGTGCTCGTCTCGCTTTGCTGGTGGCATCTTTCGCTATAGACAACAGGTCATCTGGCTCATAGGTCTCTATTCTCTCCAAAGGTAAATTCCCACTGATAATCTCATCTACTTCAACCTTCAACCTCACCACATCCAATCGTTTCACCTTTACTGCTGCATTGATGGTTCCCTGACTTGATGTACTGTTTTGACCTTCCTTACTGTTATTGTGATCTCTCAGCCAAGGCTCTAAGTCTGTAGCATCTAGGACATGCTGATTTCCGGCAATTCCTTGACTTGTACTTGTTTCTGAAGATGCACCCACTGGTCCCCTCACTGGTGTTTCCCACACCCTCAAGTCTGAGCTAATGCTCGCCACGGGTATGGGTTGTATAGCACTGGAACCAATGCGTATTCCCGAAGGATCGGCATTGGCTGGTAAAGGGGTACTAGATTCCATAGGCACCAAAAATGGACAATTTCCATTCATGTTCCCTGACCTTCCCAATCCAATTCCTTCCGCCTGAACGGACTGTCGCTGACTTAGGTTTCCCCCTCAGCTTGAATCGGACACAGGGGCAACAGGACAAATTGTGACCGGTACTGTAAGAGCTTCTGGTAACCGGGATGCAGCGTTAACTCGGTTTTGTTCCATACCTCCTAAGGAGGACACTCCTACCCCCCTCCTCCTATGGATATCCTTCCCACAACTCCTGTACTAGGACCTGTTTGAGATGCTGACGCACTCTCCGCATTCCCTGTATTTGCCAATTCTCGCCTTCCCTAATCTGAGTGTGGATTGTAAAGTGGAGGACGCTCCGATAACAACCTATCCAACAAGCTGCCATCAGTATCACTCCCATCATTTCCATTTTCCCTTTCATTCCGATTCTGAGACTCTCCCTCTCCTACCTGCATTGGGTACAACATTTCTCCTTCAATAGTATCCACTCTCCATCTCTTGAGCTGTGCATCCCATTGTGCTTCCTGACATGCCCTCAAAGCTTTCCTCAACTTTCCTTGGTACATTTCCCTTTTCTTTGCATGTGCCACCCTTATCCATGTGTCTAACACCTCAAACTGTGTTGGTCTAGGGAAAGGTTGCAGCGCAAACATCACTCCTCTCAACTGGTGTAACACGTCCAACCAAAATAAGAAATGAACCAAAACTTGGAAATTACTATTCCCTCTCTTTTTCAGTGATTTTGTGCCAATTTCGAAGCCAAATTATAGTATGGAGCCCTACTTTTGGAGCCATATAGTTTGCTGGAGTATCCTCTTGTGGCACTTCTTCGCCCACTCAAGTAACAACCCCCTGATCACCCCTTAAAAGATCCTACAACACCCTAAAACATTGCATGACTCAATTGCAAGTTGTTCAATTTTCACGACGGAACAATACTTTCCAACAACAACTTCCCAATGACTACCAACCAATCCCAGCGAAGCGTTACATCAACCGACCTATTGCAGTGCGGCACACTCTGAAGTCACCTTCACTCCTTGCAGCGGCTCACCCTCCTTCACAATTTCTCTGTACACATTCACTCACACAATCGTCTTAAATTCTGTAATTGTCTGCCATCTAAAAGGATCAATAGAATTCAGTCATCCAAGAACATTCACACATGGCGACTCTTGACCTGCGCTGATCACTTGAATCAGTATAGTTCACCTCTGTACACAAGGTCCACTAAACGATTTCTGTACGTCCCATTTACACAAAGTTCCCTGTCTTAGCTGGAACTGTCGATGATGTCTGACCACAACTCCTCAATTCTTCGGTCACACAATCACAATAACCTCGGAGTCTTCTACGACATTAAAACAACTTGGGATGTTAGGCCACTTTGGGACCTGAAATCCAAATCTCAATCCTTGGACCATGTCCGGTCCAACACCACATTCACTCGACTCTCACACCAACTCTGCCAGACATCAAACAATCAATTCATTCCTGCAATCTAACACACACCATACACCCTATTCATACTCACTCCCCTGTTCGCTGCTGATCTCGCCACACCATCAAACTTCGTCAGTCTCCGCTGAGTTCTATCGCTCTCCGTTCTTGATCATTGGGCTCTATTGTGGGGGTCTGGGGTTCTCGGTTTCCTCTTTTCTAGACTAGTTCTGGATTCTCCCCTTGCTTCATGTGCAAACCATCCTACTCTGCTACCAACTGAAAGGGCTGGGCCCATAAGTTCTAGACCTGTTCTAGAATCACTGTCCGATGTTTTTTTTTAGCAGCATGTAAGCGTAGAGGGGAGAAAATCGCTAATAACGTCAATCAATTTAATGGGAATTTCTCTGGACACATAGTAACTACAATCTACGTAAGGTTAGTTAATTTATTACAAAGCCAAAAATAACTGGACATAAAGACACCTCAAAATGAGAGTGTAGAAATACATTGGAACCAGCATAAAGACAAATCTACGAATAAAGTTGAGTTGATGCAGCATGCACAAAACTATTAACTCAAGAAATAGGATGCAGAGGATCAGAAAGCATGAGTCCAAATTTGCCTGCAGCGAGGGTTGATGAATATAAAGCATCAATCGATCCTTACACTAGCGCTAAAGTGACATACCTACTTAAGCATGTTCAGGAAGGAAATAAAAGTTGTCAGCATGTGGAGTCTTCCGAAGAAGTCTCTCCACCATTGATGGGCCGATAGCATAAAGCTATCGAGACAGAGTTCATTCTGAGATGCTCTCTCTCTAAAGGCATAGAAGAAGTGGGCTCCTTTCCCTACTTACAACGTTCAATATTACAGGTATCTTCCAAAGAGTCCTTGCGGGTCACGCCATCCTCTCCGACCACAATCTCATAGGTATTTTTGACGGGACAGCAATGTGCCCAAACTGTAACATGTTCACCTTTATTCCCAGGCTTTCACCGTTGTGAAAATACAACAGTTCTCCTTATCGGTTTCAGCTTGCGATGTATTCCCTTCTCTCCTTGCCTAACTAATAAAACAAAGATATTATTCTAGCTAACAAGGGCGCTTCTTCCACCTGCAACACAAACGTGAGAAAGAACGAAATACACAGCACACATGAAATTCAAACTGTTAATTCCAAAGCGAGAGCTTCCAGGGAAATTGCATATAAGGTCTACAAGCTTCAGCTAACATAAGAACAAGCATTTGCAATGCAATAGGTCTCGCATTTGCGAGAGTTTAAGCTATTGGCATTGTAAATGGCAATGCCTTTTATTTATCGGTTTTGATAATTAACACATAAATAAAAGGCATTATTATTTACAATGCCAATAGCTGAAACTCTTGTATATGCGAGACCTATTTCATCTTAAAGAAGGGGCTGCTATTGTTACGGGCAGCTTGTAAAGTGAAAGCGCGCATGGCACGCTGAATGTTGCAGGAAAAGCACGTATGCCTGATATGAGGAGTCCTGGGAAGTACAAACTGTAAGGAAGGTTCTAGCAGTCACTGAGACTGAATTAAGGGGTGGGGCAGAAAATTGGGAAAAAACAAGTATACCTAGGGTTGTTGATAAAACTCAGGGGTGTTTTTCTAAGTGGGGTATTGGCGCCTCCAGAGTGTGCGCTGTTTTATTATCTCGAAATGTTAGTACGGTGCAAGGCGAGGGAAACTAACACCCTAAACCCTCAGTCGGGGACCCAAGGGAGGTCCACTAAGACATAAACTTCAATCCTATGCACACGCTGTTAAATTACTAAAACATGACCATGTTCGGCCAAATTTATGTTAAATCATAATCATATATCACACATATATATTCGAATATTTTCTTGGTTCTTTTATTCAATTCGAACGCCCAGCCAACACGTGTTTCGTCGTGGGTGATTGCCCACTCGACTTCTTCAGGGCTACAAAATAAAACATAAGCACATATATGGGATCAGCCGATCCACTGTGAATTCATAGGTCAACAATAGTGAACATAATTCACCCGGTGACAAACCAATATCGCTAAACGGTGTTAGTGACTTTTAACTTATTATTAAAAAGGGTCAAATGACCTCAAACTAGTGCTGTCTTATACCTTAAACCCCCATTGTGAGAACATTTCCATTTTGTAATCATGTCATTAAACATAAGGTTATCCAAAGATTTATCTTATTCATTATATATTCATATTGTACTCTCTATTTATAATTCATAATATTCACGTCAAGAGGGATGTACAAATAATACGAAAACAAAAACTATTTTTATAACTGAACAGTGTTATTTATTTTTTTAATAACGTTTAGATTTCGTGGTGACATTCATAATTAAAACTAAATAGATGCTTCCGGTGCTGGTTAAAATATATGAGAGCCCTACCTGTAGGAAAGGTAAATTTAACTTTAGGTTCTGTAATAAAAGAAATAGAACACCAAATCGTTTAGCTAAAATATTTACTTAATTTTGAGGTGTAGGTTTTTATGAGTAGTTCGACGAGTGAAGGTGGCAGTACACTCACCTCCCCACCGGTTTTACTTCCGTCCCGGCTGTATTTAAATTGTTTCCCTTATTTCAATATTCTTTACGCGTGTAGATAAATGCTTCAATCCGCATATAGTTTATCTAGAAATAAATTCAGGCAACGGTATGTCAGGACTGTTAAACCTGTGCCAACATATCCAAGCGAACGTATATCAGGGTTCAAACCACTCACCCCATAGCGAGTATGCTACAGTTCTGGCCGTATCCGTGCGTACGTATTCAACGTCCAATTAGTGATTCTAGCTTGTATATATAGGCATACGATTATCTAGAAATAGATTGAAACGAAGGTATAAAATCTATTGAGGCATACAGCCCCCCAATCTAA
Source organism: Calotriton arnoldi (assembly GCA_963921515.1). Taxonomy (NCBI): domain Eukaryota; kingdom Metazoa; phylum Chordata; class Amphibia; order Caudata; family Salamandridae; genus Calotriton; species Calotriton arnoldi. Next base: position 1,299,588 of record CAWUFW010004554.1, read on the forward strand.
GCGAACGTATTTCTGGTTCCGAAAACACTCACCTCATAGCGAGTACGCTAGAGTTTTGGTCGTCTCCGTGCGTTCCTGTTGATGAACCGGAAGGGGACGCAATTCTAACCCGGATCCTTTTAAGCCGGTATCTCACCTCCCACGATTAGACACTAGACCGCGCACTGTTTCGTTAAGTGATGGACAGTTGGTTACCTAATATTTCCATTACTGGTGTAAAATCAAGTTTGTCCATCAATTATTGCATATTAATGATTCGCAGCAACCGTAGTATATTATAGGTGTGCCTCAACACTGATCTTAAATTAAGTTTTTTTTTAAAAAGAACGTTAATATGAATGTCACCAGAAATGTACACAGTGCCTTACTTCATTTGGGGCAGCTAGGCTATACATCATTATATATCAGCGTATGGGACAGAGGTCAATACAGTTAATTACTACAAATCTATTACTCCTAATCTTATGTATCCGTATATTAATGTGATTAGTGCAAAAATACTCACTCTACTTAAAGAATGAGGACATGACATTAAATATCTATATAACGTAAACTATATGATGTATCAGCATATGGGACAAGGGGTTGATGTTGTTTACATATACCACCATTGCATATTAGAAACACATATATAACGTAGAAAATATAGGGATCAATGCTTTTTCACAAGCGTTGCTAGAATTCATTATAATCTCCGTGTATTCTTACGAATCAGGCAGTATGTACAGACTTATTGAGGAATTAAGACAAAACATTACAAGAGATCCAAACTGTTTTTACCTAAACAGACGTTGCTAGGATATTTTTATATTCTCCATATAATCCATATGATTAGCGCAAAATATACAGGCTCAATGGGGAATGAGGGTATAATATTAGAAACGCATCTATCGCGTAGAAAGATATTTGAAACACATATCTCACATAAAATATATATCATCATTCTGACCCATAAATTTGTAGTGTGATATACATGTTCTCCAGCATAGTTGTCGGTTCATTCCGCTTAGGCGTCTACTACCTCAATTGCCTAAGAAATATTGCATTTCATGGTCAGTATTAAGCCCGTCTTCTACCGCCCTAATGCGCATGATCCAGATTGCTTCTGTACGTCGCAATATCAATTCCCTGTTACCCCCTCTTTGGGTTAGTGGGACATGGTCGATGCCAAAAAAGGTAAACTGTTTATATACACCCTGTGATTCACATATGTTGGCGTGTGAAGCCATAGGATATCTCTCATCATTTTGTTTTAGCGCTCTAGCGTGTTCACTTATTCTTTCTTTTAAACTTCTGATCGTACTGCCTACATACATGCGTTGACATGTGCAAACAATTACATATACCACAAATTTTGTTGTACAATTGATATTATGTCTAATCGTGTACATACGACCATCATGTCCTCTAAAGCTCTTCTTCTTGTCCTGTGCCCATTTACATACTCCACATGATCCACATTTATGGAAACCTAATGATAGGTCAGTCAGCCAATTGGACTTTTTCTTGTTCGCTGGGAAACTAGGGCTGAGAATATTCTTAAGCGTCTTGTTCTTTCTATAAGTAATCATAGGTCGTGCCGGGACAAATTCATCTAATGTTCTATCTGCCTTCAGGATCCTCCAGTGTTTACTCATGATTTTTGATAATGCTTTCGAGACATCATTAAAGTTAGTTATTAGTCTCACTGGTTGTGTCTTATTCCTGAGTTTATTATCATCTCTCAGTGTGTCACTCCTTAGGGTATTTTTAATTCTACATTCTGCTCTTTTGAGTGATTGTTCTTTATATCCCCTCTTGATAAATCTGTTTTTCATTTCTTTTAAGCCTGAAATAAACTCTTCATTCTCACTGCAGTTTCTCCTTAATCTGGTAAATTCCCCAAACGGAATTGCCCTGATCTGATGTGGTGGATGTGCACTTCCTGCGTGCAGGAGTGAATTACAGGCAGTGGGCTTACGGTATAGTCTACTCTGGAGGGTGTTGTTGTGAATATACAGTTCAATGTCTAAAAATTCTAGTTGTTTTCTGCTGTACTTGTATGTGAATTTGATTCCCATTGAGTTAGAGTTCAGATGTTGACCGAAATCTAAAAGTTCTGATTCTGTTCCAGACCAAAGTAAAATGCAATCATCAATGTATCTTCCCCAATAAATAATGTTACTGTTCCACTTGCTGCCTCTTTCTCCCCATATCCATGTCTCTTCTAAGTATCCCATAAAGAGATTTGCAAAAGATGGCGAAAATTTAGAACCCATGGCCACACCCTGTTTCTGCCTGTACCATGTGTTATTAAATACGAAGACATTATTGTTTACAATTATGTCTATCATAGCTAGTATCATTTCCGTATGTTTCCATAAGGAAGCCGGTCTTCTTTCTAATAACTTTCTAATGGCATTATGTCCCAGTTCTGATTGGATGCTGGTATATAATGCCACCACATCTAAAGTTACTAGAAACATGTTTTCCTCCCAAATCACATCCGATAGAATGCTCAGGATATGTTTCGTATCCCTAATGTATGAGGGGAGGTTTCGTACTATTGGTTGCAGAAATAAGTCTATATATTCCGAAAGTCTCTTCGTTGGTCCCCCAATACCCGAGATTATAGGTCTACCCGGAGGAAAAGAACTGTCCTTATGTACTTTCGGCAGGGTGTACAAACAAGGATAAGTGGGCCGTAAACTTTAAGATATAGATATTCTTCTTCATTTAGTAGACTCCCTGTATACCAAGTTTTCAATAATCTGTTTATTTTTAAAATTAATGGTCCTATTGGGTTCATACCTAGTTTCTCATAGCATGTGTTATCCCCCAATTGGGAAAGAATTTCTTGATCATAGTCACATTTGTTCATGATAACTATATTCCCACCCTTATCAGCTTCTTTAATCACTATCTGATCATCCATTGACAGTTGTTTCAAAGCCTCTCGTTCACCCCTACTCAGATTGTCTTCTCTTTTGTGTCTCTTTTTACGTCTTTTAGTGTCTACAGTGTCAAGTTCTTTTAACACTATTTTGTAAAATGTGTCTATGGCATTGCCACCGACTAATGTGGGTGTCCACTTAGATTTGGTCTTCAGCCCGCTAGCCACACTGTAATCAGTATCAATATCAAGTTCTCTTAATAGGTTGTCCAAGTCTAGAGATGATTGATCATCGTCGGTGATTGACAGCAAGAGCTGTGTGTCCCTTATGTCTTGTATACTCTGTGTATCCGAAATTAAAGACGCAGGTATATTTTTGTTGATTTTGTTTATTTCTGGAGTGTTCACAAAGAATTTTTTAAGTTTCAAACCCCTTACAAATTTATACAGGTCAATTTTTGTTTTACAAAAATCACCCTCTTCCACCGGACTAAAACCCAGTCCCTTTTTCAAAACAGTGATCATTTCAGTCGTCAAAATTTTGGATGATAGGTTTATCACCATTACCTCATTATCTTTGTCATTATCTACACTTTCTTGTCCCCTGATCTTAGGTTGTAACCCTCTCGTGCCTGACCTTTTGCCTCTCCTTGTTTTTTTGTAGCATCCCCTAGGCGTGGTTGCATTCTGTTTCCCTTTTTTATCACCCTCAATTCCCGAGAGAAGGATGAGTCCCCCAGTCTACGGTCCCCTATTAGATTCTCTGCTTCGCTATCACTTGTGAGTGGGGCATTAAGAGATGTTGTGCTCGAAGAGACTGAGATGGTTTGTGAGTTAGTTCTGACCATACCTTGTTTCTCATTATGTGTTACATGATCATATTTTCTAGCGAATGTAAAAATTCTACCATCTCTATAATCTATTTCATCCCTGCGTAATTTTCTTGTCTTTCTCTATTTGATGTCCTCCTGGTGTTTATCCAGGACATCTTTTAAAATAGCGTAGTTTTTGTTTGTTGCCTCTTCTAATCCCAGGTTTTTAATTTCCCTCTCTAAGGTGTCAATTTCAGCTTGAAGTTTAGTGACTTTGCGATCAGCATTGTCGATTAAAATGCCCATAAGTGTTTTGGAATTATGTATCAGGGCCTCTTCCCACAATTTTAAATGATCCTCATCCAAGTCATCATATGTTGGGAAGATTTGTGCTCTTAGACCCCTTGGGATTCTATCTAATCTTAAGTATTGTCTGAGGGTAACTCCATCCCACCATTTTGAGTTTTCTACTTTCTTTAGTTTCTCCAATGTTATGAATTTTTCTCTGAGACCCTCCCTATGGGGTGTAGTTCCACTTGTGGATGCGGATGATACAGTCCCCCTAGCTAGATTTTCAAAAAGCTCTTCAGCTATCTTATTTCTGTCCATGTTATATTTGCAATTCCCTGCGCTGGGGCTGCCTCCTCACTATCGCCTATAATTGTTGATAAAACTCAGGGGTGTTTTTCTAAGTGGGGTATTGGCGCCTCCAGAGTGTGCGCTGTTTTATTATCTCGAAATGTTAGTACGGTGCAAAGGCGAGGGAAACTAACACCCTAAACCCTCAGTCGGGGACCCAAGGGAGGTCCACTAAGACATAAACTTCAATCCTATGCACACGCTGTTAAATTACTAAAACATGACCATTTTCGGCCAAATTTATGTTAAATCATAATCAAATATCACACATATATATTCGAATATTTTCTTGGTTCTTTTATTCAATTCGAACGCCCAGCCAACACGTGTTTCGTCGTGGGTGATTGCCCACTCGACTTCTTCAGGGCTACAAAATAAAACATATGCACATATATGGGATCAGCCGATCCACTGTGAATTCATAGGTCAACAATAGTGAACATAATTCACCCGGTGACAAACCAATATCGCTAAACGGTGTTAGTGACTTTTAACTTATTATTAAAAAGGGTCAAATGACCTCAAACTAGTGCTGTCTTATACCTTAAACCCCCATTGTGAGAACATTTCCATTTTGTAATCATGTCATGCTTCCGGAAGCATCTATTTAGTTTTAATTATGAATGTCACCACGAAATCTAAACGTTATTAAATAAATAAATAACACTGTTCAGTTATAAAAATAGTTTTTGTTTTCGTATTATTTGTACATCCCTCTTGACGTGAATATTATGAATTATAAATAGAGAGTACAATATGAATATATAATGAATAAGATAAATCTTTGGATAACCTTATGTTTAATGACATGATTACAAAATGGAAATGTTCTCACAATGGGGGTTTAAGGTATAAGACAGCACTAGTTTGAGGTCATTTGACCCTTTTTAATAATAAGTTAAAAGTCACTAACACCGTTTAGCGATATTGGTTTGTCACCGGGTGAATTATGTTCACTATTGTTGACCTATGAATTTACAGTGGATCGGCTGATCCCATATATGTGCATATGTTTTATTTTGTAGCCCTGAAGAAGTCGAGTGGGCAATCACCCACGACGAAACACGTGTTGGCTGGGCGTTCGAATTGAATAAAAGAACCAAGAAAATATTTGAATATATATGTGTGATATATGATTATGATTTAACATAAATTTGGCCAAACATGGTCATGTTTTAGTAATTTAACAGCGTGTGCATAGGATTGAAGTTTAAGTATACCTAGGGATGTGGAGAAATCAAGAGACAACATTATGATAGTAACATTATTATGAGACTGTAGCGGGCCAGTATCATTGACAAAATGATGAACATGACTCACTCTTAATGACAACAAAGCATTACAGACTGTTTCAGGACTGGCCTTCAGATGCACACACGAAGATTAGCATGCCAGTTACATCTTCCTGTACCAGGTTAGCAATTTGGAAACCCACCTACTATACTTATGGCTCTGCTGTATGTTGTGCGATACAAACAACCTACATAGTTCCATCGCTATCCTCCCCGTACAGAAATGGCAAAGGCAAAAAGAAACCTCACAATCCAATTATTCACCTTCCATTACAGATGCAGCAAAGACAGAAACAAACCAGCCTATCCCATCAAGGGCGCTGCCACATGTGGTGGAGGGATAGAAACACATCTAGCTGTTCCATCACTAGCCTTACTACACACCTATATTGTAGATTGAGAAACAAATCTGTCTGCCCCCAGCAGGAGGAGGGCGGGCAGGTGGGTATAAAGAACAGACAGCGGGAGAAGAGTGGGATTGGTTAAAGAAAAAACAGACAGCGGGAGGAGGGCGGGAGGTGGATAAAAAGAACATACAGCAGGGTTAAAAAGAACGGACAGCAGGAGTGGGGGGGAAAGGCTGGGTCGGTAAAAAGGACTGGCAGCGGGAGTATAAAAAGAACGGACAGTGGGCGTAGGGTGTGTAGGTATGTAAAAAGAATGGGCAGCAAAAGTAGGGCGGATGGGTGGGTAAAAAGAATGGCCAGCAGGAGTAAGTCGGTGGGTAAAAAGAATGGACAGCGTGAGTAGGGCAGGGGATGGGTAAAAATAACAGACAGTAGGAGTAGGTTGGGGCGTAGTTACAAAGAATGGACAGCGCAGGTGGGGTGTGGTTAAAAAGAACATTCAGCGGGATTAGGACGGGGGTGGGTAAAAAGAACAGACAGTTGGAGTAGGGCCGGGTGGGTGGGTAAAAAGAACAGACAGTTGGAGTAGGGCCAGGTGGGTGGGTAAAAAGAACAGACAGTAGGAGGAGGGCCGGGTGGGTGGGTAAAAATAAGGACAGTAGGAGGAGAGCCAGGTGGGTGGGTAAAAAGAATGGACAAAGGGAGTAGGGTGGGTAAAAAGAAGTGACATCGGAAGTAGGGCAGGGGTTCTGTAAAAAGAAGAGAGCGGGAGTGGGAGTGGGTTGGGTTGGGTAAAAATAACAGAGCGGGAGTAGGGTGGGGAGGTTATAAAAAGAACGGTCAGCTGGAGTTTAATAAGAACGAACAGCGGGAGTAGGACGAGGGTGGTTTGTAAGAACAGACCGCAAGAGTCAGGTGTGGAGTGGTCAATAAGAACAGGCAGCAGGAGTATGGTGGGGGTGGGTGAAAAGAACCGACTGCTGGAGTAGGGCAGGAGATGGGTAAAAAGAACAGACAGCGAGAGGAGGGCGTGGTAGTTAAATGAAAACAGAGGATGGAGGGGTGGCTAAAGAAGAATGAACTGTGGGAGGAGGTCGGGTGGATAAAAAGAACAGACAGCGGGAGTAGATAAAACAAGGGGAAGAAAGCGGAAGGAGGCTTGGTAGACATCACAGCTGTTAGAAAGCTAGAGGAGCAAATCTTATAATCGCATGTAAACAGACCTGACATTTAAACACAAAAAAAAGATCACGGGTAGTAGTACCTGGTCCGTTATTCTGCGCGGCGTGACCACAGAGCTACTGTTCTTTTAGCGCCGCTTCAGAGCTCTCAATACTTCCCCTTCCAGCCCCACTGCCAGCTGCTCTGCGGCTCTGCCCGAACCCAGTGCGAAAGAGAAACCCAACCGGCTGCGAAGAGAAACCGGAAACAACACCACACGCGGGCGGCTAAACCTTCTGCAGACTTTCGGAATCAACACTTCTTTCCCTCCAAATGGCCTTCTTTCCCCATTAAATAACTGTCTTGGGCGGCTTAATTAAAAATGTCAAATGGCGCAGAATAGGCGTGCTTTCAAATCAATATTGCCCGGGGCTGTGGTACAGTCTGGCAACCAAACTCTCCTCTGTGGAAACAGCAACACGTTATCGCCCAGAGTCCACTGTGTGACCTGGGGACGAAGAGCCGCCCTGGACACTTACTCACTGCTGGGGTTCTAGCGAGAACTAATAAGCGAGCAACGCATGCGCTGCGACGCTAGCGAGACCTAAAAAACCATATCCAGCACACTCTAAATTGGCCCGAAAGTCTAAAAACATGAAGAGTCTGAGGAGGTCTCAGAGCCTAATCCTTGACGCCTTTCTGCCAAAATCAGTTTTCAAAAATTCAGGACACTGAGAGCAAACTAAAAACACATATACAGGTACCAAAACATTAATTTTTTTTTTGCATTTCAAAATTAAAAATACTTCTATAAAAGCACATTTGCCGGTATCATACCCAGTCCACACTGTGTGACCAGGCCCATCTCCGTCGGGAGCCATACCGTGAGTCAGATGAGCATGTCCAAAGAAGGGACACCTTAGGGTTATTAATTATTGAACAATTTTATAAAGAACCCACCCGAAAGGTATGGGAGCACTTTACACAGAACAGCGGCTGACGTCTACAATGTCAACAAAGGCCAGTAACATACAGAGAAAGAGCGAGAGCAGCAGTACCAGGAGGGAGAGGGAGGGGGCATATGCAAGGACACGTGGCATACATTTACCCTGTTTGAAAACCCATTTCTGAGAAGAGTTATAAGGTGGTACACCGGTCCCCTGAAATATGCCCATCCGCCAGAAGGGCGCTTTGAGAACACACACAAAAGACAACAATGCACCAGTCGGTCAGTCTGTGAAGCTCTGTTGTCAGGTTGTTGCCTTCAAAGAAGAAGACGCTTCAAAGACATGTGTTCTTTTACTCAGTTCAGTCTTGTAAGTAATGCAGCTGACGTAAGCACGCCGCGCCCGGACAGGAGATGTGCACGCGTATGGTGCCCGCACACCATACGCGTGCACATCTCCTGTCCGGGCTTGCGCACATCTCCTGTCCCCCTTCGCAAGAAGAAAGCGACGACAATAGATCTCGCCAAGCGAGCAACGCATGCGCTGTGTCGCTAGGCGAGACCTAAAAAGGTGAATTCTATGTCCACTAATAGGTGGTACAACAAGGAACCGATGGAGCTTAAATGAAGCATCTGCAACCTGGAAAGCCAATGGTGAAAATCCATGACTAAGGTTGACAACTATCTCTGCAAGAGACACAGTAGGAGCTGCCACAAAGCTATCAAGAGAACCACAGAGGCCTAGCTTTCACAATTCATTTATAAAGCCATAAACAACATATGAGATCTTTAATCTCACCCAGGAGTAGATCGATCTGGTCTTCCTAAAAAGGCTATTTGTGAGCCAGCAACACAGTGAGGACCTGATATTATAAGATTTACAAAATCTTGTAAGCCATCTGCAGTTAATCAGGACCCTTGTCTTACACCTGTCATCCTGTCTGCGTTGCAATCTGCATTTTTAGTATTCATTCCAACAACAAAAGCAAGAGTAATCGACACTGGTTCGTAAAATAAGACTTTCAATACTTTCTTCTGAGACATGTTCAGTCACATGTCTGAAGCAATTTTTTCCTCCACTTCACAGATGTGGCATTAATAATGAATTCCTGCCTTCTGATCAAATATCTCCAAAGCATGCCGTCATCACACATTGATCGAAAAGACTAATGACAGACCCAGAGGCACTGGGTAAATATTGCCCTATTTCTAGCCTAGGCTTCCCCAGCAAGATCCAGAAAAGGAGGTAACAAAGCAACTCCTAACATTTAAGGAATTAAAACACAGGGCCTCATTTATGAAAAGTGACGCATCACTGCGTGAAAACAGCGATGCGTCACTTTTCATTGCGCCCTCCTTGCGACATACTGGATGCGTCATATTTATAGTATGACGCGTCATGTCGCAAGGAGTTACAGATACGTCAGTTTTTCTGACGTATCTGTAGGCGCAAAAATGACGCATTGCTGGAGTGTGTCACAAAAGTGACGCAACTTCAGCAATGGGTCATTTCACATGGGCAAGTCCCATTTCAAATGTGCCTGCGTCAGTCTTACGCCTGCTGTGAGGCAGGCGTAAGATATTGACGCATTTGCGTCCTAGAAGTGGCGCAGTGAAATCTCATTGATTTCACTGCGTCACTTCTACGAGGCTTCCTTGCGTCAGAACGCCCACCCTGCATACATTATACCTGGCGCAGGTATAATGTGGCGCAGGGGTTTACAAAGTGACGCATCTACCTAGATGCGTCACTTTGTAAATATGACGCAACATGGCGCATTTTTTACGCGGCTGGTGCGTCACAAAAAGTGACGCACCGGTGGTGCAAAAGTGACGCAAGGGCTCATAAATAAGCCCCACAGTTTCTAAGACAATATCGGTTGAACCTCGAGCTATAAGCCAAAGATAGCTAATTCCACTTCCAGCATAAAAACTGGCCAGAGAACCAGGCCAAAAAAGCATGAACCATGGGCTCTACTGGATGAAAGAGAGCTTCATATGAATATTTAAAGCCAGGTTTAAGGTCATTGCATTTGAAAGAGCGCATTCTAACCAAATTACCCTGTGATGGGTTGCCCAACCTAGGCTTGTCTCCTTTCTTCAATGCAAAAGTAAGACATTTGGGTGTCCCTGTTTATGTCCTCGAATTAATGCTGTTGTCAAGAGCATCAACTTTTACCATTCCCTAAATATCACTCTCTCTTTCAAATAAAACACCAGTTTTTGCTGATGAGACTCTGGGATATGGAATGTTAAGGCTATTGCAACATCACCAACTGCACATATGCTCCCAAAGACATTCCTTACTAGGCTGCAAAAGCTCCAAAACCAGCCTGTGACAATTTTCCTAAATTTGTGGAGGAGACACCTCATAAAACATTCCCTGAAAGTGTCCCCCGACTCACAGGGGTAGAAGGAGGAAGTTCTTTTTCTATGTACTGCATGTGAAGCCTACTCAGGCAAAGATCCATGATGCCTAGAGAAAGTAGGACCCAATTATGCTTCAGCCAGGGCCTGCCACGCTCGGCAACTGCACTTCCGATCAACTTGATAAGCCTCAGACATTTGAAACATGGAGGCAAGACTATGGGAGGAGCCCATGGCCCAGGCTGCAGAATGTCTTGAATCCCAACCTGAGGAGAGAACTAATTGATGTGTTTCAGGAAAAGCCTGAAAACTCAACTTTTCAAGCTGTCTTGTCATTGATCTACAACTGCATTGAGTTGCAGTTGAAACATTTCACAATGAGGGATCCCTTTCAATTACTAGATTCTAGCTTCTCCCTTCACAAAATGTACTACTACAGACATAAAAGTATTTTTCTAATATGATAAAAATGCAACGTGCAACACTGTATAATGCTCCTTAATTAAAAAATTGTCAGGTCTCCAATGATATTGTTTACCTAATCATATGCATTATCTTATTACTCTTCTCTCACAGAAACAATAGGACTCCTCCTCTACCATGTGCATCAAAGATGAACCCATTCCAAACAGCTACACAATTCAATTACTTTTCTCTTTTACAAGATAGGGGTTGACCAAGCCATCATACAAGTCGATCTGACCCTGCCTCCATCTCTAATCTCTTCAAACTTCTCTTTTGAAATAATCTTATCCAGTTGCCATTACGGTATTCTAGAATGAGATTCTTCCACTGACAAATCGATCCCCAGTCTACAACAAATACTTCATCAATCAAATCCCTGAATTTATGACCACAATAACCATTGCACAATATCTTGTCTTCTTCTGTGGGGACTTCATCGTTCCTGGAGACCCGATCTCAGTAGGTCCTAAAGAGGTAATAATTCATATTTGCAATACTGTGGCTTCGTTGAGCTTATCTCAGTCCGTGCAAATGATAAAGACAACCTCTTGGATCTTGGTATTGCTGCTTTGTCACTCTAACCTGCCTCCTTCCCACCTCACTTACTTCACCACCATTGTCACCATTCCTTGCAAGAGACCTACCGAAAGTGCCATCTAAAGCACTCACCAAACCCTTGGATCCCTTAATCTAACTTTCACATTTCTGCATTATGATCTGTCTTCTCCCTCCTCTTAAAGGTGCTCTTCAACAAGGCAGTTCACTCATTCCTAGTCACTAATGTTGGGAAAACCAAAACCTTTTTTGACATGCACACCTCACCCAAATCTAGGTATATCAAGACAAGTGTATAAACACCTCTAAAACCCCCATTTAACCTCTTTACAATTGCTTGAACATAGCTCACTCCTCATTAGACCTTTACCTTCTAAACCGAGTGCACAAGCAATGCAAACTAGAAATACCCCCAGTGAAGAGCCCTGCCTGTCTGCAGGCTCGTGGACCGAGAGGGAGTGTCTGCAGTTTGGAGACCCGACACATGGGACATGCAAGGAGCGGAGGGACATCTGTGTTAGAACGAACTCCAAACACGTGACCCCGTGAAAGGCCTGCACATCTTCAGCCTGGAGGTCAGATACCTGAACATCTGGGGACTGGTTAGAACCAAGAGACAAACAGAAGAGGCAGAAACATCTGGGGGCTACAGGAGTAATCTCTACACACTTGGGGTCTGAGGTGGGGTGGCCTGCACACCTCGGGTCCGAGGGAGAGAAACCTGCACCGGAGTCCGCAGCCTGCTGGAGAGGTCTGCACTCACGCCCTGGTCCTACCACAGGCCTCCGACAAACCCAGCAGGAGGTCTGTCCTCACCAGATCTGCATTCACGGGGCCTGCAGGGCTCGACGAGGCGTGAGCAGCCTGCACTCACGCCCAGTAGCCTGCACACCTAGGCCCAGTTGCCTCCTCCCACACGCTGAGCTCAGTTTGTACTCTAGGTCGGAGGCCAATTTTTTTTCCCCAAAGCATTCTGGGAAAGATGCCAACTAGAGCAAACTGCTAAAGAACACAGACTGTAGAGGGACGAGAAAGAAGGATGGCAGGCTTTGAGGAAGAGGAGGGCCACAGACGGAGATCATGCGGAGAGAAACAGGAGGGGCAAAGGCAGACATGGAAGACGACGATCCACCGAGCAGGTCAAGCCACGGAGAGGCAGGGGAGGCACAGGCAGAGAGCGAACAGAGCACGGGGAGAGGCGACAGGCAAGGACTGGAGGGGCACGGAGAGCGTGAAGGGCTGAGGGAGCTAGATTGTAGGCTCTACGAAAGGAGGAAGACAAGATTTCAGACATTGGGAGACTGTGGAGAGAGGCACTGGCACTGTTCAGGGCAAATAGATGTATTTAAAGGAGACACAGGTTGAAAGAGGTAACGCCGGGAAGAGACCGAGGACAGGGAAGGGGACAGGAAGTGTGAACACAGAGTGGGGAAGGGCAAAAGATGCACGGGCAGGGAGAAGAGTGGCAGAGGCGGTGAGAAAAGGGGAACAGGTAAGCGAAAGCCAAAAAAAAGAGTGTGCGCAAGATACAACAAAGAAATATACCTCTGTTTCAAAGCCCAGGGCGGGCTTTGACACCTCCTCCGTTGGCAGTAAAACACCCGAAGCTGCACCGAGGAGTCGGCGTGAAACCCAAGCAGCGTTTAATGCCGAGACGCCGCTAATAAGGAATTCCTTCACTGGGCTCCCAGTCTCAGAGGGGCCGAGGTTCAACAGCGGACGCCAGTAACGGAGAGCCGAGGGGGCGGTCCATACCGGCGAGCGCGGCCCTTAATAACAAGCTGAGGAGATGAAAGGAAACGCACAAAGGAGAGAGAAAAGACAGCAACAGAGAGGAAGGAGTTGAAGTGTGAGCCATTCAGATTTAGGAACGTCAGAAACATGCAGAGAACAAGCGGCAGTGAAAGCGATCGCGATCGCTATTGTCCAAAAAAAAAAACACGCCCGCGAGTGGTGCGCGCGCGCCACAGCGAAACATGGTTTCAATTATCGCGCCCGTGTATGGGCACGATAATTGAAACCACATGGCCTATTGGTGTCTATTACGCGCACCAAGCGCGTAATAGACACCAATAGGCCATGGGCGGAGCAATGCGCCCGCCTTTGGCCAATTGCGTGCAGTCTTTTATAAAAAGACGCATGCAAAGGCCAATCGCGTAGCACAAAAGGAATCGCACACGCACGGGCGTGTGCGATTCCTAGGTCAGCTTCGATTCCCCGTTTTACCTACTAAATGTCTCGCGCTGCGCAGTGCACCGCTAGGCGTGAGACCTAAAAACAGCATATGAGCTTCACAAATTGCATTGAAAATGAGGCATGTTCGGTTAACATTTCTACCTACATGGAAAATGACACGATTAATAAATTAATGATTGTCAGTTGCACTACACGAGTTCTTCACGTTAGTGTTTTCTGCTAATTACATTTACTTTCTACATTAACTCTTCACATTTACCATTCATGAGCTAAATACATCACATTTTATGTTATTGCATTTCAAGATCCTAACACTTCATGTTAATACGAGAAAGGATTATATGCGGGTGCACTCTGCATGTGTGATTATAATGCACCCCTACAAATGGAATTAAATTTCCGCTACATCACATCCACCAGTGGTTTTTGGCGCATTCCCAGATTTACTAACAAAAGTAATCCTGAGAATGCAGCAAAATGGTACACCTTCTCCTGGAGGTACAACAACAAGAAATATGTTTATATCTCCTCAGGGGATTGTTTATATCTCCTCAGGGGATTGTTTTTGTGCAAGGGTGTCGGCATAGGCGCTTGGCAGCCAGTAGTGCATCTGCGCAAAGAGAGAGAAAGATTGTGCCATATCATTGTAGATATGGCACAATCCTGCCCTCTCCATTCGATACCACACAGCAAGCTGTCTTTCAGCGTTGCGCCAAATATTTGTAAATCTGAGCCCAAGTGTTTTCCCTTTCTGAGGTGCAAACAGAGACATCTTAAGGCCAAACGTATTTTGGGGGCCCCTGTTCAGAACAGCGTTGAACTTATGATCCAGTTTCAGCACTTTCATGCCCTCTTTGGCTAGGTCACCGGCAGTACACAGGCACACTCCTCCTAATTCTAAATATGTTTCCATCTAATATTCAGGGATAGTGGTGTGTGTTTTCCACATTGTAACACAGCAGCAGCTCACTAACATTACTGTGTTTAAACTCTGTGACACTCTCCCATTTCTCATATATGAGATCCTGTTTTAATTTAAAAGAAACATTTTTTATGGATTTTGCATGAAACATAAACACATTTCTTTGCAAAATGTCTGTAATAGACTCCCACACATCACCCACATTAAAAAAATTAAAGAAAAACAGTATTTAAAACAAGCTGTTTAAGAATTATTCAAAGTCATCAGGTCATGACTCTCTGCAGAGCAGAGCTGGCTCAATCAGCCCCCCACCACCTAAAAGGTTGGGGCCCTGGGCCAGAGCCCACTTTGCCCATGGCTTCAAACGTCTCTGGGTGCACATGTCGGAATGTTGTTTTTTTCCCACCATGAATTCAGCCAAGAAAGTAATGCGCACATCTTGAAAATCCAGGTCAGACGCTCATTTGTATCTGAAGTAGGTGAACCGCGGTAGAATATTTCCCTACGCCATTTCATACACGTAGCGCGCAATCTGCCTACTTGAAATGATGAATTTGAGTACAATTTGTGTCTTTCAGCGGCAATGCAGCACTGATCACATTCAAATATAGTACTCTCATAGATATACTCTCAGTCAAGGCTCCCTCCCAGTTACCCTCAAATCAGGTCAGGTCACCCCTCTTCTAAAAAAACCCGCCGCGGATGCGAACGACCTCAACAACTTCCGCCCTATCTCCAACCTCCCTTTTCTGTCGAAAATCACCGAAAAATGTGTTGCGAAACAACTTTCCTCACATATTATGGACAATAACCTCCTCGACGTCTTCCAGTCGGGCTTCATCCAAAACTGCAGCACTGAAACAGCCATGCTGCAAGTGATTGACGATGCGCTGCATATACTCGACGCTGGGGATTCATGTCTTCTGATTCTTCTAGACCTCTCTGCAGCCTTTGACACGGTTAATCATAGCACCCTCCTCAACACTCTTCAACAGAGAATGGGACTGGATGGCACAGTGCTCAAATGGTTTGCCTCTTTCCTCTCGGACAGATCCCAAATGATCAAGATAGGGAACAGTCTTTCATCTCCTGTTGCCGTAGGTCAAGGCGTCCCTCAAGGTTCTATCTTGGCACCCACCTTGTTTAATCTCTACCTGGAACCTTTAGGGAACCTCCTAAGCAAATCTGGGATCCTTTACCATCTGTATGCGGACGACACGCAAATCTACCTTAAGGTGTCCTCCGCACACGATCTCTCCCTACTCAATTCTACCCTCAACTCTATTCACAACTGGATGTCTGCTCACCAACTCATTCTGAATCCCGCCAAAACTGAATTCCTCCTCCTCTCTACCTCTCTCTCACCTCCTCCTGTTCAATCTTGGATGGATCAGCTGAACCTTCTCAACAACAAACCCATCATTGTTGACAGCGCTAAATCCCTAGGTGTCATTCTCGACAAAAGACTCAACCTAATCGCCCACATCAACTCTATTGCTAAGAATGCACGGTACCAGCTGCGCCTTCTGTGGGGGATCCGTCGGTTCTTCCCGGAGAAAGACTTAAAAACCTTGGTTCAATCTCTGGTTCTCTCAAGACTGGATTACTGCAATTCTCTTCTGACTGGCCTACCCAAATCCCACCTCTCCCCTCTCAAATCCATCCTCCATTCAGCAGCTCGCTTCATTTCAGGGTCTAAACGAAGCGACCACATCACTCCTATCCTGTCCTCTCTGCGATGGCTTCCGATCGAGGCAAGATCTATTTACAAAACTGCCTGCATCACACACAAAGCCTTACACACGTCCTCCCCTCGTTACCTGGCGAATAAACTGAAATTGTCCGGTGGCTCTACCCTTCTCGCAATGCGGAAAAGCTTCTGCTTGAGCCCCCCGTCTTCAAAAGGGAAAGATCGATGGCTCAATCCTTCTCGGGCAATGCGGTGAGAATCTGGAACTCGCTTCCCCCACTGCTCCGTGCCATCTCCTCTACCCGGATCTTCAAAGCTGACCTCAAGTCTCTTCTATTCCAAAGACACTTCCAGAACTAATACGTTCGGTCTTAGGCCCCTCTAGGAAGTCCGCTCGTCAGTATAAAGTTGTACTTGTGTCTGTTCATTCCTTATTTTATGTGTTGTGTTGGTTTTTATGTGCGTGTTCCCCCCATTATAAGTCCCCTGTGAAGTCACGCCCTCTCTACTACCTCAAGGAAGCTCTTCCATGATAGGAATTCTGTATTCCAAGCCTATAGAAGGGCCTTCTTAGTGTGCTTCGAGTTACTGCCACTTATTACAGTATTTTGCCTTTAGTGTATTTTGTACCCCATGTATCATATATTTTGTACCCCATGTACCCCCTGTTGAATCCACGCCCTCTCTACTACCTCAAGGAAGTTCTTCCACTATAGGAAATTCTGTACTCCAAGCCTATAGAAGCGCCTTCCCAGTGTGTCATGTGTGACTGCCATTTATTGCAGTATTATACCTCCATTTGTATTTGGTATCCCATGTTTCATGCACATCTGTCACTTTTTCCTATTGGAACTCATTCCTCTTTGTATTTGGTTTGTTTGTTTTTGCACAATTGTCACTTTTTCCTCATGCAATGTAACGCTTGTCTTTGTATTATGCTCATTTGTATCCTCCTCCTTATGTAATGTTGCTGATCCTGTTGTGAAGCGCTCTGACACCCTCGGGTAAAGTCCGCGCTATATAAAAACGCATAAATAAATAAATAAATAAATGGAATATTCATTCACAGACCATTAACATCTTAAGAGATGCAACATTAATTGATCAGAATGGGCTCCTTGTACAGCGCGCAGACAAAAGGGATTAGAGGCTTCACTAAAACATATCTGTTTATTGGGAATATCTGTAAAAAAAAAAAAGACATTCCGTTCTCATAAATACCGTGAAGTAGCCTTGTGCTAATGCACTTTTCATTGCGCCCTGCAGAAAGCGGTTCCATTTTTGTTAATCTCATAAACGTTTGTATGCTGACGTTTGAGTTCAAAAAATCATTTCTTCACGCAAAGTAAAAACAAATGTCAGCGCCCAGTTTTGATGTTGACAGGGCAGGGCCATTGTTCGCGTGTTTTCCTGCAGGCAGGCAGCATGGGAGCTTTCAAGACAGGACATCCAGGGCACGGCAAGATGCGGAGGG
This sequence comes from Calotriton arnoldi, assembly GCA_963921515.1. Lineage (NCBI taxonomy): Eukaryota > Metazoa > Chordata > Amphibia > Caudata > Salamandridae > Calotriton > Calotriton arnoldi. The sequence goes on from CAWUFW010004554.1 coordinate 1,317,326, forward strand.
CTGATAAAGGCCGTCATCCGGCCTTTCATGGTTTGCAGAAGAAGCTGGGCTGAGTAAAGCGCGAGACAGATCTTATCGCGCGAGCTCAGCAGTGGGGGGGGGGGATACCGCCGGAATGTAATCAGCCTGCTAAACTGCACGACTCACACCAGCAGGGCCCACAGATCAGCTTTTGTTCAGTGCACAGAAGACGGGCCACCTTGTTTCTGTGTCCACCGCACGAGAGAGATTACCACGAACGTAAACAGGATCTGGTTTGCGTGGTTTTCTCGTGACAGTACGCAGCACGACTGTTTAACGTCACGCAATTGTAATAAATGAACATGTTCCGAGAAAATGTCGGTGTGTTGCGCTGCTTATAGCTCCACTTATGCAAGTTCAGTTATGTAGCTAACAAAAAAGACACAAATGGGACAAACAACAAAAAATGGAAAAGAGTGAAGAAGAGGAGACACCATTGTAGAACGACATTACTGAAACATTTGAAAAACATCAATTGCGTATACAGGTACGAAAACACGTGAATCCAATCATCCACATCCTAATAAACTCACATTTTTTATGAATAAAGACGATTTTTTTTTCTTCAAACAGGAGCACTATTTTTACTTTATAATTCCACCTCTCTCTTAATAAATGTTCATTATTCAGTCATGGAGGGGAAAAGGGGACTGTGGACCAAGGGAAATATATATATACAGGTCTTTAAGTGGGGTGACAAAAAGTGGGGGGTCTCTATGTAATTATAGGCGTGGCTTAAAACATAAACTAAATTTCTGTGACTTCCACAGTGTGGCATTCAACCAGTATTTTGGCTCCTCTCTGAGCTTTCTGTAATTGCATGTAGATATATAACACAACAACTGACACACCTAAAACCAGCCAGGACCAGTGCTTAATTTGAGCCGGTGATTTCCGGTGCTCGGCACAGGCACTTAATTGTCAACACCCGCGCTTGTGGCAGTCTACCACAAGTTGGCGCTGTCTGAGATGACCACAAAAACAGTCAATTATTAATTCAGTATACATTAAAACTGACTATTTCCTGCCGCCCAAGCCATTCTTTTAGCTTTGGGAGCCTGGAATAGTCCGAATTGTCACACTTGTAGGAATGTGATGGTTAGTAGTTGTATTGTTACTATCATTGGCAGCATGGCAGGGTCAATGTGTGGTGCAAGGTACAGTGGCCTCCTGATGAGAGCCCTGGTACTTATGTTTTCACAAATTAAGCACTGGCCAGGACTATTGTCTTTGCTAACGTATGTCTCTGTGCGCTCTGCAGAGATGCCAATGATTGGACGACCAATGTATTCTGCAAACCTTTTTTACCCACTGACAGGCACAGTGAGAAACCTCGTGGCCTGTTATAAACACCTTGAGGCGACTCCATACATGCCAATAGACCCGATTCAGGCGGGAGATGGTTTATTTTAGCTGTCTCCCGCCTGAAATTGCATTTTCTGCAATAGAAGTCAATGGGGAAATTACGTTCTCCCGATTGCTATTTTAAAATCTCCCACTTCCCTGCCCTAAAATGTTGGCATGTCTGCGACTTAGTTCAAAGAATGCACTGTACAAGAGCAACATGCTGCACGAAAAAATATAAAAACACAACATTCAGGAAATAGCTAACACTCTTATCCAGTACAAGATTAAGTACAGCATGTGAAATATAAATATGAACTAAATCACTGGCATGAATTACCTTTGGCGTTCAATGTTCAGAATTCGATCAGTGTATTTCCTTGAAAAGTTAAGGACATGCATATAGGGCCCGATAAGGACCAGTTTCAATGCCCGTTTTAAATTACGATGGGGTCTGAGACCTGGACAGACTCGCCCACTTAAAGCCCTAAGGAGTCCCTTCCTGCACTAAAGCTGTGCTTTAAGGCTATCTCCATTTTGCATGTGTGTCACAGAACGCAGCACCCTTGCAAAGAGGAAAAAAAATGAGGAGCAATAAAGATATTTTCCCTTTTTATGGCAGCTTCAGATAGGTGTGGGATTTTGGTATAAACCCATTTCTACGAGTATTTGTAGATACAGATTTGCGTCAAAATTCCATGGGTGGATGCAAGCGATCTCCAAGGCACCATCCATCGAATGCCTCCCTGAAGTAAAGTCACACAAGGCAACGCGCTGCACTGCTTTGCGCTACTTCTTGTGGCAAACCCACATACATCGCCATTTACGCTGGTTTGTAAATCCCAAACAGGACGCTGTGTCAGGTCTACTTTATAAAAGTAACGCTAACCAGATTAATGAATGAATGAATATTAGCTTTGTAAAGCGCAAACTTTGCCCAGGGGCGTCAAGGCGCTACGGAAAGGGGCCAGGAGACAGATGTGCAAATATGTACAAGGCTTACAGTGTTCAAAGGGTGAAAAGCCAGGTCTTCAAGGCTTTACGGAAGAGTGAGTGAGTTTCCAGAGCAGAGATTGAGGAAGGAAGGGAGTTCCAGAGTTTTGCCGCAGCCAAAGAGAAAGCTCTACCCCCCATCTAGCTTTCCTGAAACTCGGAACTATCAGCAAGTTCTTGCTAGCAGATCTTAACTGCTTGGCGGGGACATATCTTTGAAAGAGTTTTTTAATGCCTTCTCACCCCGTATTGTAGAAAGCCTTATGAACAGTGGCTGCTGGCGACATTTGAAAGTGGTGGGGCGTAAAATTATTGTTATACAGCACGCGAGCGAGCGAAGCGAGCGAGCCGGAACAATCTATGGGGGGTTCGGGGGGGTTCTCCCCCCAAGAAAAAGTTTGAAAAAAGAGTGGACAAATGGTGCATTTTCAAGCAAATTTGAGAAAGCAGGAAGGTTAATAAAGCAATGGTGAAAGTGCAGTTATTACATTAATAAAGATTCCTCCCAAAGATCCCTCCCAAAGACATGTCCAGTACAGAGCCACAGGTGGGCAGGCTGTTCGGTATAAACTTCAGAGACATCGCTGAGGCTCCTTCGCGGAGTCGCCACATGATCTGACCTCTGTCCAGTAAAACCTCAGACCCGACCACTCACTAAGATGTCAGTTTATTCAGTCCTGCGTTGACCACGCTGCCAGGGTAACCGCAAGTCTGACCGCAGCGCAGCATTTTATGAAATGCCTCGATTAGTAGGCACAACAGATATCTGCTCACTACACCCCTGCCACGCGCCCCCGGCACACTGCCAGCGCAGACCAGACCCCCCAAGGAGAGGCACATAAACCCCAGCGCTGTGCTGTTTTGCTGCAAAGTGAAACTTTAGGTCTGAGCCCTCCGCATGTTGCCTTGTAGAACCCAGAAAGAATCCTGAACAAGAGCTACAAAAGAGCCCCGAACCAACCTAGGGAGGCCCTCCTGGAAGATAACCCCATAGAGAAGAAAGAAATCCCCCTTACCTGTGTTACAACATACAGTACTGCATCCACTACAGTTAAGAAAGTGATAAACAAGCACTGGAGAATAATCACAAGCAGTAACAGGACATGGGAGAAACCCCTTTTCTCATTTAAAAAGGGCCGTAGTCTTAGAGACTCCCTGGTTCACACACGACCAAGAATTCAGGAATCTATTGGCACCCCGTCCATAACTGCAGCATGGGGCTTGCCAAGAGTAGTGGGTCATTTTCCCTGCGCTAACTGTAGTATCTGCCACTTGACAACCCACACGAAGGCCCTTAACCTTGAACCAGGGAGAACCTGGACACAACGCACCCACACTAACTGCAACTCCACGAATGTGGTATACCTGATCACGTGTCCCTGTGGGTTGCGTTATGTAGGGATGAAGACACGGAAAGTGAAACAACGTATTGGCGAACACAGAAGTAACATCCGGTGTAGGAGAATCACGACAAAACTAAGTGAACACTACATACAACAAAATCACACCACGAATGACTTGAAGTGGACTGTCCTGAACAGGTGAACACAGGCAGAAACATACAGCAGTCCCTGTTTGAAAAAGAACAGAGGTGGGTGTACCATCTGGGCACAGACAAAGAAGGGCTTAATGATAATATCCCTTGGAGCACTGTACTAAGAGGCTAATAACACTACACTTTTGCCTCTCGTTCGGGCTCATGGACCATACCCTCCAAATAGTTCCTGATAGGGGAGTTTTTCCTAATCTTGCACCACAGAAGATACTCAGAATATCTGCAGACTCACAATATCTGCACACGTGCACACGTGCAATGATAGACTCTCTTTAGCCATAAGATGTTCCTGGTAGGGGAGTTACTCTACTTTTGCACCACATGAAATAGTCTAAACATCTATAGACTCATAATACCTGCACGCTTGTATGGACTGACGCTCTATAGCCACAAGATGCATCTAACCACTAATGCGCATTTGATTAACATCATCGCGCACCATGAGGGACTCAAAATACCCACACACTGGCTATGATTGACTCTAGATAACCAAGTGTGGCACACTAAGCATGCACGTATCACCATTGCCATCGTGCCCTCACCTTTGATAGAGTCGGACAGGCAGCCAATGCATAGTGTTGGGTTGACATGACACATCAGGCAAACTCATGCACGCAAGAGCGCAGACGCGACCAATGTTCTGTCAGTTAGTTTTTTTCCCATTCCTCTGTTTTTTTCCCATTCCTCGGTTTTCTTTAATATTCCCCTTCTTTTATTTATTTTCCTCCGCCTCGAATCATAAATACTATGTGATACGGGGTGAATATCGCTTGTCAATAAAGCTCTGTTGAATATACCAGAGGCACAACTGAGGTTAGCGTGCCAGTGTTACTCTTGACGCCGCAGGGCACATGACCTTACACCCACTGCCCTGATTGGCCAATTGGACGCCGTACACGTAATGACGTAGGCACCATGGCGCCCCTCGGGACGCCGAAGCACAAACCGAGGGCCTCTGATCGGTCCTTATAAGAACGTGTGGAACACCGGCCCACCTATCGACGGGGTCCGGTATTTTGAGGGCTCGATCAGGTACCAAGCGGGTGCCTGGCTTTGCCAGCGTGAGTGAAATTCTACAGCAGCGCGACGATACAGATAAGTAATTTGCTTGTAGAATGGGGACATAATCTAAACTCACTCCATTCCTTTGCCGTTCCTTACAGTGTGTGCCTACTAGCCACCACCCCCCTCCCGAGACCCATGGTGTGATTACTGATCACCCCACATGTAAGATTTTTTATTCTGCTGTTCTTTCAGCCACCCGCCATACTGCACCGGCGAGTTCCTTAGAGTCACGATAGCGTGTCTGACACTGACGAATTGATACCACTTAACGCCCTAGCAGGTGAAATAGCGCTATAAACAAGGTACCATCACATTACGAGTGGATTTAGTCACTACCACTACCAATAATGTGAAATATATGTGCACTTTCATATCTCACCATACCGCACCATAGCTCCTTGAGATATATTGCGGTGCACTCCGAGAAGAGCACTAGTGCATGATGAAACTGGAACAACAAACGCCCTGTGACTACAGTTTTAACGAACGTATTTATTTCTGTATGTTTGTTTGTGTCTGTTCTTCCTTTCAGATAATTGCCGGGTTCCTACAATTAAGAAGGTTCCCGCAGTAACAGCAGGTTTTAAATTTTTTTTTCCTGTTTTTCACATATTTGACCTCCTGGTTAGGGTGAGCCTTCGCGCGCTCATACCGCCGGGGTCTACACTCTGGTCCTGAAGAATGCCTAGCTAGTAGCACCATATAGGCAGAAACATGTTGACCACACACAGTGAGACATATCTGATCAATCTATCCAGCACATACATCGCTCACTTTGGTTTTACCCGTGCCTGGTTAGCCGACGAATAAAATTATTTTTGGACACAACCTAGACACTTTTACACTCACTTCACAATCACGTGCACTTGTCACTCAGACAATATTAACCTGCTCCGCAGTAATTCTGGCGTTGAAGCACACCGGGGAGGTACTCGACCTTCCTGGTGGGGCCCGATGATGAAGCATGTCACCAACCAGGTTGGTGAGTGAGGGCTTTCTAAAGAATCAAATTTGATTCTTCATGCTTGCTCTTCTCCTAAGAAGGCACACTCTTTTGTTGTTTTGACTGATTGTAGAACCCACACCACCTCCTATGGGAACAGATTCCCTCATCTGAAGGCAGTGGAGTAAGAGAGGGTGTGTGCAACGCATGCGGATTACCGGGGACGTCTTTGCCCTTGAGCACTCCTCCGCGAGCTGATTGTGCAAAGTGCCTCCTACGTAAGCACATTAATGCAGGCTTATCTGTCCTTGGCGGGAGAGGGGAGCGAAACAATGTGTGACAACAATAACAAACATTGCCGCCTCAGCCAAGGCCAGCTGCATTGTGGGACTTGCGGTTGTTAGAGCTTTGATGTCTTTACCAAGTGCGGTTCACTAAAAAAGCAGCTTAAGTAGTGATTGAGGTGTACAGAGTGGAGAAAGGGGTCCAAGCGGGAAACAGGGGAAATAAAGAGCAGGGGTAGAAAATACAGTGAGTGAAAACACAGACTTTAGAGAAAACGCAAGGAGCTGAGGGAGCACAAAATGAGCAGTTGTGAGAGAGTATACAATGGGGCACTGAGCGAAGGGAGTCGATAAAGCAAATATGCACGCCCTGAGTTCGGCTTCCAGTAGATTTGAAGGGCAGAGATTCCTCCGCTCTGCACATGAACCCCATGTGGGCCGGGGACAGCGCGCCCCTCATCCTCACTCCAGAGACATCACCGCGATGCCCCATGCAGACCTAGGTCTTACCTGCAGAGGCGGTGTTGGTCCGGGTGGCTCTGTCAGGAGTACACTGCCGTCTCTTGGCAGTGAAAGAGCTCAGCCCGGGTGCTGGTCTCCGCAGGGCTCCGGGGCTCACCTCCCTAGCCAGGACAGCTCTCAGGGTGCTCTGCTACCGTGGCGCTCGTCACCCTGCCAGAGCATTACGTGTCTGCATCAGGGTGGGGTGGCGCTTTCAAACCCTCTCAGCCAATACTGACGCTGCTCCAGCAGTGCCAGGATTGGCTTAGCAGGGATACTCGCCGCCCATTAGGAGACCGAGGGTTGCGGCGTTGATCAACCCTCGCTCTCCTAATGCGCAGCCACCAGCCAGAGCAAACACTAGTGCGCATGACAGGGCTGGTCGGAAAAATTCTCCAACCTAAACCCAACATGCGCACTTGTGCTGCTGCTGCTGTGCGCTCCGCGCCACCCCCTGGCCTGCTGAGTCTGACAATGCATGTCAGTCAGCATGACGCCGGACCACCCACCCCTTCAGACTCTGAAGGGGGTGGGCGGTCCGGCATCATGCTGACTGACATGCATTGTCAGACTCAGCAGGCCATTCAGACAGAGCCGCCGAGGGAGCTGCGGGCGCGGCTTGTGGGTCAACTCCCCAGCGCCCTAATGGACGCACCACCACTGCTTATGAACGAGGCAAAGGGCTTTGAATACAATTCTCCGACCAAGCGGAAGCCAATGCAGATTACTGATAGTGGCCGAGACTGAGTGATATTTGGGAAAACCCATCACCAGTCTGGCAGCAGCATTCTGCACTAGCTGAAGTCGATGCACAAGCCCCTTATTAATTACAAAACCTTTGTAAGTCTGGGCCCAACGGTGCTCATTCCCAGTGCGTCATTGTCGATACACAAACAGTAGCTCTCCACAGAAACACAAATACAAGAAAAGCGACATAATTTGACCCCAAAAGAACCTGCAAACAATTTACACGTTCTTATCACTTCTCCACTACAGTTCGTGCCCTTTGCACTGAGATGGCCAGTGTGTGCCGTTTGCACTTAGAAGGAAAAACACATCTCTTTACTTGGTGGAATCAAACGTCGATGTCAATATGTGTCTGCAAGATACGGCCTTGTGTATGAAAATGCAGCTAAATCAGACCAGATGAAGGAGCGACTTCAAAGGCGGGAGCAAAGGCAGAAGAGAAAATAAACAAACCTCCTCCTACTCTTGGGGTTGTGCTGTGCTCCTGTTGGAGTTCTCAGCTCTAGCACATTGTAGAATGTGTGCAGAAAGCGGAACTAAAAAAATATGTTGTTTTTGCCCAAAACCACACAGGAAAATGAAATTTTGGAAAGGCAAAGTGTACAGTGTTCTATCTCGGAGAAGACAAAACGGTAAATTGAGCATAAAATGCACAAAAACCACAAACCTCAAAGAAGAAATTCACCATTTCAGATGTGCAAGGCCTGCAGATGTTTTCAAAGCTATGCATGGCTTGCAGTAGACATCTAGATACGGGAAACAGACCATCTATGGTACTTCAGTAACTCGCAACGTTAATAAACGTTTTCGAAATACTTCATTGACCACAAGTGCTAAACTCAAACTTGTTGCACTAATTTCAAGAGCTTCTGTATTTTGGTGCAGTAATATCGCCCAAAAATACGGATACTGCTGAGCTCTGCATTTCATTGAGCCAGGAGTACTGGCCGAGTCCAAGTCGGGGAGGTTGGAATAAGACATAACATATCATATTAGAGTTAGCGTATGTGCCCAGTTATTTCATATATTGCCACACACAAATTTTGCCAGCTTTTTTTGGCAAAATCTGCAAGGCAAAAGCAAAACGGGAGTGCAAAAACTCCGTCCTATTCATAAATCCCGATTTGGGCCCACACAGCAAAGGGAAGTACCGGGGTCCTCATAATGAGGCCTTTTATAGACTATTCAGAAATCAAGTTATGTAAGGTGAGTTTTAATTTCAAGAGTATGATTTAATCTCCAGGAAGATATTTATCCTGTTTTCAGACAGGTTCAGTCTTTGCTTGGGCACTGTTGAGTTGATTTAGCTTTTATTTAAATTAAGCTATTCCACCAAGTGAACCTCAAATCACTTCTCATTAGCAATGGGGCATCTTGAAGCCAGATTTGCACAAATCCTTTAGATGCTTAAGCATGTATGCTTTAAATTTCATATGTAATGAATGCATGACTCAGATGAAATTTGAAAAGTCAGAGATGTCTCAATTTCATATCTGAAGATGTTATCTGTGAGCAATGCATAGAACATAGACAATGCACGCACAGCTTTCTGCTTTGTATCTGATGCTCAGATCAAACTGGGCATTGAGAGGACTAAGGGAAATAAAATGCAAATGAAGTGAACACCACAGCGTGGTAACATTGTGGGTATGCAATCATTTGTGATGTTGTTTCTTTTGTCTACGTGTACAAAATACCACCTGAATTCTCTGCTGTAAGTGGTGTAGAAAGTGTCATTTGCACTGGTGGTGTAGGAAGCAAAAGATTTACATGGACATTTTATTTTTGTGAAATATGTTCTGAAATATCATTATTTTCCTAATTCTAACCAGGGAATGAGGGGAACCACACCCGGAGGAGTAGAGAAAACAGGCAGCAGCCATGAAAGTGTGTATTTCCACATGAAAGAGCTGAAATCTAATCTTATGTCTAGAACATTCGTGACTCCAGTTACCAATTGTACGTTTATGTAAAGCATAGGTGTACATCTACACATTACAGAATTTTAGACTTCCTGTGGATCATGACTATTGAATCGGCATTATTTACTTGAAATGTTACATCTAAGGGAATATGGCTGTTTCATTTCCAACTTTATTTTCACATTTCTACAACATCCATTTTCTGCATTTCCTTCCAGAACTCAAATGTCAATATTTCAAATTATTTTTGAAGGTTTTGCCTGACTGACGTTGTTTAGCGAATTGGGTTACTTAAAGCTTCTTATGTTTGTTGTTTCTCACGCACTGTATTGACTTTGTAGGCATATAAACGTAGACCACTCTCTTCAAATCTATTAACACAAAATACTTTCCGCAAAGTCTGTAAATATCAAACCTGAGACACATAAAATGACAGCGGATCTTAGAAATAGGAAAGTATAGACTGGTGTAAATAGTTATCTTAATAGTTTACTTTTTTGTTATCAATAGGGCATCATCTGCCATCATGAGACCTCTTCTGCATGCAGCAACTTGACGTTTTTTTATTACAATAGGTGATACCGATATGTATTACATACACCCCCAGGGCATAGTAGAGTGTTTTACATTGTATCAGGTAGTAAGAAATAAGCAGATGAGATTACAGGGTCCGCACAGGGACATTTACATAGCACACTGGGAGGATCGGAGGTCAGTATACCGTCAGTGAGAGGGAATGGGTACAAGTGGGGATGTACTTAATCTGGTCTTAGATAGTAAGAATGTAGTAAACATCATGAGTACTTCAAACATGGAGGGGCAAAACTACCCTCAGGTCAAGGTCGTATTGGGGGTTTGTTTCAGAAAAACAAACAATAAGTGACAAGCAGGTGAAAGAACATGGTGTCTGCTCGATATGTGTCCCTTCATTAGACCTGCCATACTGGTAGATGGACTGAAAGCACATAGGTGCCCAGGCAGACAGGTATCCCTAAACATAATGGTCCTCCTCTGACTTTGCGGGCTGGCTGGCGGCTCGCCAACCATTTACTGAGGCCTTTCGTAACTGGGTTTAAGATATTTCTCAAGGCATGATCGACTGATAAAGGTCACCCTGGAAAGGAATTTCATACTGTCTGTGCTTTAAAATGATTACACATAACGGTCTAAGTTTTTGGTCATGATGTTATGGGTACTGTCCCCAGCATCACTGAAGCAGTAATAATAAGCCATACAGACACACCTGTCTTTGATTCAGCATCTTGATGAGTCATGGGAGAAAAATAGGACAAAAGAGGAAGTTGGGAAGTAAAGTCTGCTGTTGTCATGATTAGAGGTGGGCGATATATTCTGCTCCACTGATGGAGTTTTGGCTAACCAGCATTACGCTTGTAGTGCGGAGTATTGGCCAAATTCCATCAACCAGCACATGGTGGAGTTTTTCCTGGCAGGCAGCTCACCAACGGTAAATTAGCAAGCAAGATTTGTTGTCCCCTAGCAGGATTTTTGGTTCTTGGAGGGCACCAGGTGAGATTTCTCCATTGTGGGCGGTTGCGGGAGGTCTCGACCATTCACGGTCAGAAAGCTGCTACTCTAGTAGAAAATCTGCTCGAGCTGCAGCAAAATCAACTTGAGAATCTGGGCCCTCTGGTGCGCCGTGTGGTGCTGTTCGTACTGACTTGTCAGCACGGAATGAGCCCCTCCCGGACTAAATCACAGCGCGAGCAGAGCAACATGCCTATTTTTGCCCATTAGTGGAATTCCGCAGAATCTTCTGGATTTTTTTGCAAATCCGCCTAAGTCCATGGAGTTAAACTCTGTGAGTTCCGCCCAGGCCTAGTCATGATAACACATTGGTGGTAGGCTGGAATATGATGGGTGTGTGAAAGAAAGGTGTTGACTATCTTGGTGGGGGAATATGTGAAACCTATGTAGAAAGAACAAATTAGGTGATAATCTACAAACTGGACAGGAGTCGCATACATAATCAAGGATATCATAAGACATGCAATAAAGCTTTGAGAGTCATTGTACACCTCATATTCTGCAACTATTAAGGTTTTTAGTTCCAGCACAATTTGAGTATCTTCCACATTTTGATAGTGAGGATTGTCTTGCAGGCCAGAGTTAGATTTGGTTTTTTAAGCAATAACATCAGTGGTGCATTTGTGGTTCTATTAAAGTTTTCATTAAGCATGCCTTCATCATTGATGTCTCAATGAATTATAGTGTTGGACTAGTGGGGCTGGAGGTCTTTTGAAATCAAGTTTATTTATTTATTTATGAAGTTTTATATAGCGCTGGCCAGACCCGAGGGTATCGGAGCGCTTTACAAAAGTCGTACTGCAAAAAATCACATAATACAGTAATAGTATAGATCATGGATGGGGAGTTCAAGCGCGTTGTGTAACATTGGGGCACTGAAGTCTTGGAATGCCTTAGAAGAGTGCAATTGTCTTGGGCAGAGCTCCTCTTCCAGGGAGTAGTGTCATCAGCGCTTCGGCGGCTCTTGTCGATTCGCTAGGGAACGATCTAGGAAAAGGTCTTTGAGCTGTCTTTTGAATTTTGCAAAGGGGGGGATAGTTCTGATGTGGGGGGGAATAGAGTTCCAGATTTTGGGCGCATTACCCGCAAAGGACCGGGCCGCAGTTTTTTGTTTGCGTGTTTTCAGCGGGATGTTCGAGCTTCTGAGGGACCTGGTCTGACCGACTTTTTTGAGTTTGGAAGCCAGGTATTCCGGTTTGCCTGTGTGAAGGGCTTTGTGCGTGAGGCAGGCTGTTCTGAAACTAGCACGCATTTCCACTGGGAGCCATTTTAGTTCACTGAGTGTGGGTGAGATGTGGTTGAATTTCTTAACTCCGGTGACCATTCTGGCTGCTGCGTTGAGAGTTGTTTTGAGGGGAGCAAGGTGTGATTTTGCTGTACCTGAGAGGACTGCGATCCCATAGTCTAGTCTAGACAGCACCAAAGCTTGGGTGGCTTGTTTGAGATCCTTGGGCGGGATGAAAGGTTTTATTTTGTTCAGTAGCTTCAGGTTAAGGGAGGCACTCTTTGCAGAGTTCTTAATGTGTTTGGTGATGTCCAATTTCGGGTCTAGAGTGATACCTAGTGATTTAACAGAGTCCGCCAGGGTGAGGTTACCATTGAGCGCATCAATAGCTTTTAGCCATTCCGCAATTTGGGGGTTCTCTTCTTTGTTAGAAATGAGGAGTATTTCCGTTTTGTCTTGATTTTAAGGTGGTTACTTGAAAGCCAGTGTTGGACTTCTCTTAGTGTGTCGTTGAGTCTTTGAATGTCATCGATGGAGGAGGTTTCCAGATAGATCTGTGTGTCGTCTGCATACAGATGGAAGGGGATGTTGGCTTTTTTGAGTAGGGTGGTGAGGGGTTCCATGTAGATGTTGAAAAGTTGCGGGAAGAGCACTGAACCTTGGGGGACTCCCCTGCTGATGGGGTGTAGGTCGGACGCAAAGTTTTTGATTTTTATTCTTTGGGTGCGGTTGTGAAGGAAGGAGGAGAACCAGTGTAGGACCACCTCATCTAGACCTGCCCTTTCTTGAAGAACCTTAATGAGAAGTTTGTGGTCAACCGTGTCGAAAGCTGCCGATAGGTCTAGGAGAATGAGTAGGCAGCATTGGTTTCAGTGCTGCAGGCTTTCCTGAAACCTGATTGGTGGGAATCAAGAAGGTTGATGCTATCCATGTGGTGAGTTAGTTGAAGGAGCACGCATCTTTCCAGGATTTTGGATAGAAGAGGTAAGTTAGAGACAGGTCTGAAGTTATTCAGATCTTTTGTGTCAAGGCCTGGTTTTTTCAGCAGTGGTGTGACTTGTCCGATTTTGAGGCAGTCTGGAACGACTCCGGTTCTCAGGGAGCTGTTTATGATCTTGCACCAGAGCGGGGCTAGGGAGAGTTTCAGCTTTTTGGTCATTTGAGGAGGTAGAGGATCTAGGACGTGGGATGAGGGATTGGAGGTGGAGATCAGTTTGACTATTTCCGCTTCCTGAATGGGGTTGAAAGATTTCCAGGATTTTGTAGGGGGCTTGGATGCGCTGTCTTTAGACCCAGGCGTGATGCTCTTGATGGGGGGGGGTGATGTTGATGTCCAGTGAGAGCTCAATCTTGTTGGTCTTGTCATTAAAGAAGTTGGCGAAGTTGTTGCAGAGTTCTTTGGAAGCCTGCACTGAGGAAGTAGCGGGCTTGGAGGTTTGTTGCCTAATGATGTTAAAGAGCTCCCTGGGCCTGTTTTTTGCGTTGTCCAGCGCGGTGCAGAAAAACAAGTTTTTTTCGTTCTGGATGTGTTTTTTATACTTCCTGCGAGCTGCTTTGAGTTGCTCGCGAAGGATAGCGGAAGGGTTGTTCCTCCAGAGTCTTTCTGTGGCTCTTAGTTGTCTCCTTTCGGAGTTGATGTCAGTGTTAAACCATGATCTCGATGGAATGCTCCTGTTTTTTTTTAATTTTAGGGGGGCTAGTTGATCAAGAATAGATGCCATATTTGAGTTGTAGTGCGAGGTGAGTTCAGTTGTGGTGAGGTGATCAGTGGCGCTGGGGAGGAGCGAGCTTATCCTTTCTTCTAGGTCGGCTAGGGGAATCTGAGTTAGATTTCTAGACCGTATGGGGGGTCTTGCGAGGGGGGCTGGAATATAATCTTTTGGTTGATGTGGAATAGGATGCTGTGGTGGTCGGACCAGTCCACGGGGAGGATGTGGTCAATCGTAACTGCGTCACGTTGAGCGATAATGGCATCCAAGGTTGCTCCTTTATTGTGCGTTTCCTCTGAGCAGAGGTGGGTAAGATTGTTGTCATGAAGAAGATTGTTTAGGGTTTGAATTAGCGAGTTGTTTACATCATTCCAACGTAGGTTGAGGTCCCCAAGAATTAGGTTGTTTGAGTCTCCGAGTGAGCAGTGAGCAATCAGGTCAGCAAAGTGTTCCCCGAATGCGGCGGTGTTGCCTGGTGGATGATATAGAAGATGGCAGAGTATTGCTCTATTGTCGTTTGTCTTGATGTTGGCGGTAAGACATTCAATGGTGCTGTACTTGAAGGTGTCCATTTCCACAACTGCGATGTTGTTCTTGTGTATGATTGCTATACCCCAAGTGTGTTCTGTTTGTGTAACCTTGCATGCAAATTGCCTATCAATTAATATATGATTGAGGTAATTGAAAGTAGTGGGTGCCGTACGGGAGCCCATCTTTTGGCAGCATATGTAGCTTCATGTATGACTTGTTCAGAATGTGAGTGCTGTTATTAGCATAGTGCCAATACTGATACTCATGCAGACAATAATTCAAACTTGATGACCACTCACCTTAATTGTTATGGTCATTATATGATTTTTTTTTTTTAATAAAACGTTCCTTTTTTTGTATTTTTCAAAAATTGATGTTTTTGCAGTTCCAGATCTTTTTACATTACAAAAAAAAAAAAATCATAGCACAGGGACACAACACTTAAAATATGTACAACATTGAACAAAACATACAGACTATACACATTACATATAAGACATCATAGTGCAATGACAAATCATAACTCCTGGTTCTGTGGATTTGAAAGAAACTTTGAATTATATCAATTGCCCCTGCTATTTACAATTGAAACCTTTTTAACTTCTATTCTGCAAGGGCAGTGACCAAACAGTGGTCCTACTGAGCTCACACAAAAGTCCTTTTAAGTCTATAAATTCGTTTATCAAGCGAGCTGCAGTGGAGTTACATAGTAGAACACTTGTTTGGTTTGGATCAAAAGCAGTCGATGCGTTTCGTACCCTTTTTCAGCGTTTTTAAGGGTTCTCCTCAGGACTCAGAACTCAAGGAGGGCTCTTTTCCTCCGCAGACCATCACTTTGCCATCTAATCAACTTTTTTGCAGGTGTTTATAGCTGGCGTCCCGCCAAACATCTCAATCATTGGAGCATCTGTGTGTCATCTTTGTTATAAATGCAGTCCTCGTTCTCTGCGTCTGTCATTTTCCTTCCATCACCTTCAAGGTTCAAACCTTGAGGTGGGTGGTCATCAAGTTTGAATGATTGTCTGAATGAGTATCAGTATTGGCATTTGTTTGTTGTTTAGAGATTACAAATGGCCTAGCCTTACTGATTGTGGGCCAAACCCTCTATTGTTTAGCGGTTATTAGCATAGTGACATCCAACTACATGGAGCATCTGTATTGTGTTAGATGCATGTTTCCTGTTGTGTTCATTGTGCTCTGTTGGATGCTATGAGTGTTGTTTCCTGATGTTTAGTGTTGTTGTGAGCATGGTGCTACCCAACTATTTGACTGTAAACCAATAAGACCCAAGTATTTGCATGTCTGTTCTATGTTAGATGTAAATGCAACTTTCATTCTACTGCATGTTAGTTTCACACAGAACTAATCTGAGATAAAATCCTAAACTTACTACTTTTGGTATTCACAGAAGGCACTTACGATTTATGGTATTCACAGAAATCACTTACGACTACTAACTTTACGTCCGCACTCGGAGCGGAGTTTCCGGACCCGGAGCAGAATCTCCACTTCCGGGCCGGAATCTCCACCTCCGGGCCGGAATCTCCACATCCGGGCCGGAATCTCCGCCTCCCGACTGGAATCTCCGAAATTGAACTGGAACCCATTATTTCACACAGGAAATGACATACAGGAGGTGGGGGACAGGAAATACATCACAGGAAGTTGTTGGCAGCCATTTTGTGTTCATTCTGAGTCATCTTCTCTCACAGACCAGATCCTCTGTCATCCTGCTGCTCTTTTCGACCTTATTTCCCCCAAAATGGCCGAGGATTATGAAGAGAAAGCACCCCCTTTCAATTAAAGGGAATTAGACATCTTAGCTGAGGGGGTGATACTCAAATATCCTCAGCTATATGGGGGGCCAGAGGACCAGCTGAGTAATGCAGCGCGGGCCAGACTATGGGCCGACATTGGTGAGCGCTGCAGTACAGTGGGCGTTCACACTAGGAACGCAAGGGCATGCTGCAAGCGCTGGGAGGACCTAAAACGTTGGGCCCGGCACAAGGCCGAGGAGCTACTGGGCCAGTCTTCCCAGCACCATGTGCATCGTCCTCACCTCTCGCCACTGTACAGGAGGGTCCTGCGTGCAGCTCATCCGACCCTCCATGCTCAGTTGGAGTAGCATGAGCGCAGAGACCTGGTAAGTGCATTATATGCAATATGTGTCTGGAAGTATGATGTGAGTGAAGACAGAGCTGTACCATTGTGTGTCCCATGTCTCCATTCACCTATTCTGTGTCTATGCAGCAGTCATCATGAAGCAAAAGGCTCACTGTAGCGCATTGACTGTACAGGGCAGAGTGCATTCTGGGAGTTGTAGTTTCATCATGACAATTGGGGAATTGAGCCTCACACGTGCATGATGATAAATAAGGTTGAAAAGAGCAGCAGGATGGCAGAGGATCTGATCTGTGAGAGAGGATGACTCAGAATGAACACAAAATGGCTGCCAACAACGTCCTGGGATGTATTTCCTGTCTCCCACTTCCTGTATGTCATTTCCTGTATGAAATAATGGGTTCCGGTTCAATTTCGGAGATTCCGGCCCGGAGGTGGAGATTCCGGCCCGGAGGTGGAGATTCCGGCCCGGAGGTGGAGTTTCCACTCCGGGTGCGGAAACTCCACTCCGAGTGCAGAAATTCTGGCCCGAGTGCGGACGTAAAGTTAGTAGTCGTAAGTGATTTCTGTGAATACCATAAATCGTAAGTGCCTTCTGTGAATACCAAAAGTAGTAAGTTTAGGATGTTGTCTCAGATTAGTTCTGTGAATCGGCCCCAATGTGATTAGTGAAAGAATGGATCCTGTTACTAAAGAAACTCCTAAAACTAACAATGATCAGGTTGATGATAGCATTTATCATCACGATAAATGAATTTGTAATTTCTCGTTAAATGTCTTTACCAAATTGTTGTATGAATACATGGATATAATGGATGTGAGCGATTGTTATGTGTGCATGCAATTACCTTCGTCTGTCTCGGAGGGGGTGACTTACGATCAACTTCCTTTAACATATGGTGTTTCATCTAGTGTTCTTACGAGTCTTTTTTACATGACGGAGAAGTTGGAGTACTATTATTCAAATATGATTTTAGTGTTTTCAGAAATTCCTATTAGAAAAGATATGAATAAGGTGTATAGTAATAGAAATGCGGGATACATGGGAGAATTTTTCCATAGTACACAGACAGTAGATGCAGTATATGCTCATGGAAATAATTTCACTTGTAGTTTGCGGGCTGAAGAGAAAGAATTCATTAACATGGTTGAAGATAGAAGACAGGATTTTCAAAGGAAAGCTGCTGAACAGAAGTCACATGTACCACCATGGGCTTTTAGAGAGGGAAATTATAAGAAAGGCGAAACTTACGCTGCAATGTCTCTGGATTGGTATCATAAAGGGAAACTTTGCTTACTTAGGGGGTGATTACGATGGTGTAACAATCGCCACTGCCGTGCCGGCGGTGGCAACCATCACACCATAGTAACGTGATTTACCCACCGCCATATTATGATGGCGGTGGGTATTGCGGCAGACGGAAAGTGCACCCACCGCTTTTCCCGCGGTCGGCAATCGTTACGATCGCCGGCCGGGCGGAGCTGGGCCACATATATGGTGGCGGTGCCTAGCAGGCACCGCCATCCATATTATGATGTTTGCTTTTCACGGCCTTTCCATTGCGACGATGCCGCCATGAATAGGCTGGCGGGGATTTGCTTTGGGGGCCCGTTGCGGGCCCACGGGGGGTGGGAGATGCACTTGGGGGGTACCCATGGTACTCCCCTGCATGTCCATGCACAAGGTGGCAGGCACCGCGCAGTGCCTGCCACGTTGTGTATGGAAATGCACAACATGGAATTTTACCATTGAGGCGGGTGCTGCAGCCAGCAGCAACCGCCGCAATGTTAAATTGCCAGATGCGACCACCACGGCGGCGGTCGCGTCATAATTAGGGTGGCGGGACCGCCGCATGGCAGGCGGGCGGTCCCGTTTCCGCTAGGGTGGCGGGCGGACTAAAGTCCGCCCGCCATCCTAATGACCCCCTTAGACTAAAAACTGACTATAATAATTATTTCACTGGAATGTGAACACACTTTTCTGATAACTGGTGGATGGGGATTAAAAGGTGGAACTGATCCTGTATTTCCAGGAGTATACTATGTGTGTGGTAAGAACGCTTATTATAGGTAGCGAGCACACTGGTATGGTAGTTGCTATTTTTGCATCGTTTTTCCTAAAGTTTACCATATAGATAGAAATAATAAAATCAATGAAATAAAGCATGGATTAACACGTAAAAAGAGAGCACGTTTTTCAGAGATAATTGGTGATATTTTTGGTACACTGATACCCTCAGTTGGAGTCGTTCTAAATTTGCATAGAATTCGGAAATTGTTCACAGTGGTTGATCGTTTATCAACAGACACTGCTGGTGGGTTCTTAATGATTGATACTGAAATGGTTGCAATTAGATCAATGGTTTTGCAAAATCGACTTGCCCTAGATATTTTATTGGCAAAAGAGGGCGGAGTCTGTGGCATGTTGAAAATACAACACTGCTGTACTTATATACCTGATAAAAGTAAAAATCTAGAGGGGTATAGAAAGAATATTACAAAATTACATGAAGATTTGACTCAACTGGAGGTTGACGGTGTTTGGGAGAAACTTGGTAAGAGTTTTTCCTCTATAGGGAAATGGTTTTCCACATTCAGGAGTAGTTTATTAGGTAAAATACTAATACCAATTATTTCAATAGCTGTAGTGATTCTGTTTATAATAATGGCATATAAATGTCGAAAGGGTAGATGTAGGAAGAAGAAGACGACAGAAGTAGATAATAAACGTAGAGCTAGGAAAAGAAGAAGAGAAGAAATAGAATTAGAGGATATAAGAGGAAATTACTATGAGATGATGAAAAACTTAGATGAGAAAATGGCAAAACGAGAGAAGAGTACAATTCTTTAGATAAAAATAAAGGTGGTAATTAGTTGATGGAGATTTTTGTGATGGCTCAAAAATGCCATCAAAGGGGGGAATTGATGGAGCAGGGGTTTGAGAAAAATAAAAAACCTGCTCAAATTAATTCCTCAGTAAAATTTACTAACTGTGTGCAGTGAAACTAACATGCAAAAACACAAAAAACACGGGGAAATGCTTATGCGCATGCGTGTACTAATGCGTGGACTAATGCATGAAAAACTAGGCCGCATTCACGTTCGGTTTGAAAAATTTAAAATAATAATAATGCTGCTTTCTGTACGTTAATGATTTAATAGATGAGCAATGGTGGGTGGAAAAACTGTGAAATTAATGATGTCTGTGTTTTTATTCATCGTAGTGAAGCTTGCATGGGCTTACATCGGTTACATGACAAGTCAAGGGTTAATAGCTGAAGAATTAAATAAAAGCTGAAAATTCGAGCACTGAGAGAGGAATGAAGAAGGCAGTGTAAACGACCTTCATAACAATTGTTTGTCTGCCAAGTAACGGAAGGATGGCCGTGAGATCATGAGCAAAAGAACAAACTTCTTCCGCGGAAGCTGCTGAAGGCGGACAATAAAATATAGAGTTTTTCGTAACATGTTGCAAATGAAAGGAAGCTGTGTTTGTGAAGGTGGATTACGTATTGATTAAAAAATGTTTGAACAATGAATGCCGTGAAACCATGGACGTGACTATGGTGGTGTGATAGAACACCCCCTAAACTGACCAATGAGTGACTGAGATTCTGAGAATATTGCTACAATGGTGGGATGGACATGTAGGTTTTTAGAGTATAACTGGGGTGTCTAGGGGTGTGTTTCTCGGGTCGCCTCTGTGAAGAAGCTAGTGAGGGGAGATGGTCGCTGTCCGTCGGTTTGGTGTATGCAGATAGAGGCCTACTTATTTCCTGTTCCTGTCCTATTCTTTGTTCCCTAAATCTTTCCTGGGGAACCCCCATCTATTCTCATGGCCAGGGGGTAGATTTTCCACTAAAATACTTAGGTTCGTATAGCTAAAATCTGTAACTTGCATAATTATTTGCAAAAAGTATATTTGTCTCTGAATCTTATGTCTCTTCATCTATCCACTCCTTCATTTGCATTATTAGTTATTGTAAAATTGAGTTTGATATCTTTTTGATTTGACAAATGTTCTCGTTCTGTGATTTATTCTTTGTTTGCTTTGTAAAACTGTACATGATGAGCATTTACCTTCACATTATTTGCAATAAATATTATTAACTTTATATTGAATTTATGTTTTATTTCGGTAGTGTAGATCAACAATTAGTTATCATCAACTCTTCAACTAATGGTCCATCGACCACAGGAAAGAGAGTTTGATTTCAGATTCAGATGTGTATCTAGTATGTTAAGATGAGCCTGTTGTTAGGAAATAATTGATTTAACGAATAAACTCGAAACAGTGCTATCAGGGATTTATGTTGGTTGTATGTGTATGGGCCAATGTTTGTGTATTATCGATTATTGATCCCTGATTGGTGGTGGATCACCCATTAGATTAAGGAAAAAGGTCTTCTGCTCTCAGTGAAGTCTTCTAAATACAGCCTTGCAAGTGCCACGCATCACGTGTTAAAGTATTGTCAAGCCTATCAACTGATGTAAGTTGACAGTATGTTTATTGACAGTTTCAGTCCTTCCTGCTCATGGAGTTGACTTTGATCCTGTAGACATTTGTTGAATTAGATAAACATGAGCATTTTATCTCCAGTTGTAATACTGTCTCTGCAGAGGATGCTTGAATGTATTGAAGTGTGAATTCACCTATAAGGCTGGCCCCATGCACTGAGACTAGGTCAGTGAGTTTCAGTGGCAGTTCCGATCAGAGTGATGACCCAGTGCACTTAGCGGCCCGGGAGACACTCTTCTTTAAATGAAATGCTTGCCTCACTATCTAAGCCAGCCAGGCCTGACACTTGTGACCAGGCATTCAGCAGCCTAGTTCGTGATGCTCTTTCTTTGCTTCTACCCAAATCGTCTGGCTTGCAATTCTAGATCTTGGGAGTCAGGACCAGCCGGGTTTGACTCTAGTAGGTGGATCTCTAGGTTAACAAAAGGAGACGCTATAAAGGACAGAAGCTGGTGAGCACATAAGTACTGAACACACGGCTCACAGGTCGGACAAGACTCTTGAATGTGCATAATAGAGGCCTTGTGTGGGAAGTGCTGGTGTCGAGAGTACCAAAACCATTGAAATGAGAGCACTTTGAATAAGTGTTACTGAAACTGATCATGTTATGATATTCACTCACAGATGTGAAGCAAAGCTTCAACTATTTATGTCACTGTTATTAAAGCTCCTAGAGCTACAGTGGCAGCACACTCACATAACAAGGATGATCTGGACCCTGTGGTCCAGTTACTTGACAACTAAGTTCGGCAACAGCTTGGAGGGACGAAGTGCACTTCTGCAGAACTCAGGAGTGTGAAAGGTGGGTGTGTTCCAACAGCCTCAAGCTTAGCCTCCTGCTAACCCCAAAGGGTAACTTTCAGCAAGTATCATTTCATCCACCATCACTAAGCAATCTGCAACAGATAGTCTCACTTTATAAATCAGAGTATGCTTTGTGATAATGGCAAGACACATTACCAGTTAAAATTAACCTTCATCACAGTGGTTCAGTTCACAGCTATAATAAAGGGGGGGGTGGTGGTGCTGCAAGAGGCCAGAGAGAGGGATCTTTATGGCTACATGTAGAGAAAACTGCAAGCACCCAAAGAGGGTGAGTGCTGCAGCATCTTGAATAAAAGGAAGTATGGAGAATAGTGAACGACGGGTGGAAATACTGCAGGAGAATGTAGGAAGTGAGTGCAGTAGGAGCATGGAGAAAGTAAGTGCAGTGCAAGAGTGGATGGAGTGAGTGCTATAGAGACCTAAAAGAACTGAATGCTACTGTATCCTGGAGGGAGAAAAAGAGAAAGCACTACAGTAGTGGAAGCATTGGGAGGGGGCTGTACTGCAATGGCCTGTTGCAACAGGAGAAAGCCCTTCTCTAGGACACTGAAGAGAGAGAGCATACAAAATCATGAATAGAATGAGTGCTGAACAGACCTGAAGTGAAGCAGTAAATGCTGCAGAAACATGGAGCGATATAGTGCCCGAGGGCGTAGAGTAAAGGTGCGGAGAGTCGAGTGCTGTAGAGCAGCATTGTGTGGAGTGGAGTGGCATAGAGTAGAGTGGAATGGAGTAGAGTGGCATAGAGAAGAGTGCAGGGAGTAAAGAGGTATAGAGTGGAGTGGCATAGAGTGGAGTCGAGTGGAGTGACCAAGAGTGGAGTGGAGTAGAGTAGAGTGGAATGGCGTAGAGCAGAGTGGCATTGAGGGGAGTGGAGTGGAGTGGAATGGCGTAGAGTAAAATGGCATAGAGTAAAATGGCATAGAGTGGCATAGAATAGAGTGGTGTAGAGTGGAGTGGCATAGAGCGATGTAGAATGAAGTGGAGTAGCTTAGAGTCTGCTGGTGTAGAGTGGAGTAGTGCAGAGTGATGTAGAGTTGAGTGGAGTAGCATACAGTAGAGTGGAGTAGAGTCGCACAGTTGTGGGTGTAAGTAACTAAGGTGTGACTAGTGACGGCAGATAGAGTGAAAGAAACATAAATAAGAAGCCATATGCATGTGTTAAAAGTAGGGAAGCACATCCAAAAATAATACTGAAATGCTTATAAAATAAAAAAACATAGCGTGTTGCAAGGAAGAACAAAGATGAGGAAAAACACATGCACTTCGTCCATGCTCCAGGGAGGAGCTAATACAAAAAAAGGGAAGCCTACAGGAGCTAAGCAATCAAAAGATTGCAAATGAGAGTGACAAAAAAAACAACTAGTGGTATGCTGTGGGCGGGTTGTAAACTCACTGAATTGTAAACAGTACGTCTCGGAGCACAGCTAATGATTCATCCTGGTATAATGGAACCCATTCTCACAGCCTTACCTGGAACTATGTTATGCTCTCAGGAGCAGTCTTATAATGAAGGTGTAAGCAAAAAAAAGCTCCTTTTGGTTACCGCTCTGTTATCTGGACTCAAAAGCAACTGAGAGTGGTGACAATTAAACCTCAGAAAAATCTCCCATTCTAGGGAATCATGAAATACAGATGGCAAGTCTTTTGGAGACTATTTGAAGCCTCTAATTAAATCTCTAGAAGTAACAGAGTGGTCAAAGGAAAGTAAGGATTCAAGCTTTGAACCTAATATACGATTTTCTCCTATTAAAGACATCTTTGGGAAAACCTGTTACAAAAACAATAGAAGGAAAATCAAGCCAACAGGATTTATGGAGACAAAATACATTATATGATTAAGAGAATTATAGAAGTGTTCCGTGAAAACACAGAGGGGAGGTGTGGATCCAATCTCCTCCCAGCAAAAAAAATTCCATCTTACTGTACTGGTGGACATACACCATCACACTAATTTTAATAATAACCAGCACTTGCTTTGAGAAACACAGACGTTCACTTTAGAAGTCCAGGAGTCTGGTGTGAAAGGGCTAAATGATCAGAAGATAAAATATAAAGAAATAACGCCTGAGAATACAAATGGAAATATATCACAGGGCCTATTTGCTACATTGTTTTCAAAATATTAAGCAACAGATCCATAATGAAAACATTTCCTACTGAGGACGAAGCAAAGGAACAAATGGACATGCCACTGTGCTCTATGTTATCAGGGAAACTTGAATTATGTAAGGGTAAAACACCTCAAATGCTAGAATAGAAACAGATTCTTGTCCTAGAATATAAAAAAAGTAGAAGGGCTCGGCAAAATGCTGTCCTCAATACAAAGGAGAATCTCCCTCGCATACATGATAGACTCAACAATGGAAAATCGTAGTATACTCTGAGATGATTTAATGATATCACAAAAGGCCCCAGAACTAGAAGTATCATTAAACCTATTATTAAAGTTAGTGAATGGCACTGAACATAATATGGATATTTCCTTAGTAATCTTACAACATTTAATGGATTCAAAACAAAGGGAGGAAAAGGGCGTCACAACGCGGGCCAATATACGCTTAGAGGTGCAAGGGGTTCCTTGGCAGAGCTCAGAATTCAATTTAGGGATAGAAGGATGAAAACACTTTATGGTTCAAACAGACTCAGTAGAATAGGAGCATAAGAATATAAGCCCATGGACCACTTCAGAAATTTGTTGTAACAAGCTTGGAAAAAATGATGAGGATTACGTGATGTACAAGACTGTATCACCCCAGTTCCAGATTGTGACACGGAGTTGAATAGGGAAGAAGGGATGGCAATGAAAAATAAGCAAGTGTTTTCAACATTTATTAAGGAACAACTGCAGGGCTTTTATAATTCAAAGAGAAATTAATCATGAAAAAAGGCCAGAGAGTGGTATGGCTGGATATCCCAAACAGTAAAATAATGGGGGAACAAGAAATTATGATATACTCTACTATCTATCGAGCTCGGTGACCGAAGATTGAAGTCCAAAAGATAACAGGTATTTAAAGGAAGTGTCTTTGCATGAAGATGCTTTGTGTGAGATTGTTAAAATAGAAGTTGGCCAGGGACCAAATGAAATACCTGCCAGATAAACAAGAAGGGCTGCTATGGACTGAAAAAAGATACCAAGATAAAACTTGTTATACAAAAGAATCTCTGATACTACAAACAGTAGACATATATGCTGACTGGGACCAAAATCCACTCTTTATATTGATGTGATGCTTTTTAATCTTTGTTTCCCTCTATTCGAATACGATCAAACATAAATAATTAAGCTTGAAACACTGAAAATGTCAAAATATTTGATTATTTCAAAATATTTTCAATTTTTAGCACGGTGCCAAGATTGATGAAAATAACCTCAAGTGATATTGATTTAGTCTCTTTTGCCCAGGATCAAGAATATGCGTTAACTTGGCCAAATGCTGTTGTCTAATTCCACTGGAGAATCATGGTTGATAAGGTTTTAAAATTGATTGATGATCTAAGAAACCTAGGCTATGAAATACATTTTTTTTAAATAACTAACAAATCAAGAAAGAGATATAGCAATGAAGAGATTTTCATGTTCTCATAATGAAAATCCAGTTGCAAGTTTGGGTGACCAAGAGGCAATAATGATGGAATGGATCTTTTTGACCAAAACTGATTCAGAAAGGCAGATATTTACAGAATAAAAAAATATAGAACCAGCTATGAAGAAGGAACATGATCGGAGCTGGATTGCAGCAGTTATTCAACCCAGGACGCAGGTATTAAAACCATGTTGGGCCTGATGGAAATACCATTTGATTCCTGTCTTGGAATGTAGCCAGTCTTAAAAGAAATTATAAATATTTACAAGCTGCATTGAAGGAAAATTATATATTGATTGCAGCATGCAGGACACTTGGCAAACAGAGAATGTGATTTCACAGGATTATTTAGTCTATAATGGGAATGCTGTGAAGGGAAAATTGGCTGGCCAGCAGGAGGATTAATCATACTTGTGGCAGTTAAAATTAATTTTAAAAGCGAGAGAATATTTAAAGAATTCAGAGACTTCCTAACTGTTGTGATCTCTCAAGGGAAGGATACCTAAAGTAGATCAGTGCTTTAAAAAATGTAATAAAAGCCTAATTATAGTTAACACATATTTCCCACCGAATGAAAAGCAATATAATTTACTCCAAAATCTTGTTCTTCTAGTCTGCAAAATCAGTTCACAGTTTCCTGTGACTCCTATACTCCTTTTAGAGAATGGTACCTATAAAATTCTGTCAATAGACATCTTTGAGAAAATTCCAGCTAGACGGAGAAAGAGGCTTGGCCATTCCAGGACAAACACTGAAAACTTGTGTAGGTAATCAAATTGGAAAGAAATTAGCTGTGGCTTAAAGAACCAACCAGTCACACTTTGGATAATGGTGAATATTTTCCCTTAGTGACTATGTTGCAATCACATCGGAAGATGACCACATAGTACAAGATTTGAAATTAGGGGGGTGACTGGCAGCGACCACAAGCTTCTCTTGCTGTTGCTAGATTACTCAGAAAATGAAAGAGATATTATGCAGAATGGCAAACAAATCAGATGTAAGAATGCCAGGAGAGTGGCTTGGATAGCCAACTGAAGAGACAAAATGTAAAAATTATCTAAGACCAATTGGAACTAAATTTGGAGCAGATACTTCAGGGTAGAATTGAGGAATTTGAAAAAATAATTCAAACAATCAGACTGTGCGAATAACAAAGTAACTAACTAAAGGTAAGTCAATAAAGAAGACATAGAATATATACAATTAGAGAGGCAACTACAATCAGTTGTCAGTGTTATATATACAAGAAACAAAATATAGATGGTCGAAGGTATTGATTCGTTATTGTGTTTTTTTCAAACGAACGCAGCCAACGCATTTCACCTAACAAGTCTTCATCAGGGCTGCAAACTTAAAGAAAACATATGTGTGTAAACCATACAAATCTACATGTAACATTAAAATCCCAAGTAATTACAAATATCTTTTGTACACCACACAAGACAGACAGTGCTGTATATACATGACACCGTCCCATTGCAAAAAAAAACCATTAAAAAAACACATGTTTGGGCCTCCATTACACAACTGATTGTAGTTGCCTCTCTATTTGTATATATTCTATGTCTATGTTTGGCCAATGAGCTAATGACCATTGAGGTGGGCAACATGGTATATGAGCATACTATTTGTGACTACTTCAGGTAGTGCGACTTTGTAATCGCAGGCGGCTTCCCTTGTCTTGTTCAGAGTCAATAAAGAAGATGATGTGTTCTCCTAAAGAAGTAACTAGAGCAAAATTAAATAGCAATATAATAGAGACTTTCAAAGGTGACCATTAACTTAGAGAAACACTAATGAAATAATACAGAAAAGAATACAGGAAAGAGGTCGGAAGAGCAACTTGGTTTGAAAACAAAAAGAAATGGGCGTATGTCTAACTGGCATTAAGAGAAGAGAGATCTAAGACCTTCTGGGATCTTGTTGGGAAATGTGAAAAAATTGACCCAAATCCTGTGGAAGAGGAAGTTTGGACTAAGGGGCCGATTCCGATCTCGGCCGGTAGGGCTCCGAATCGGATTCGGCTTTACCGGATCCGATTCGGAGCCCTGTTTCCCGACCGAACCGTACGCGGGTCCGGCCGAGCGAGTACGATGCGAAATCGCCGACCGACTCGTCCGGGCGTCCCGACCGCTCCGACCGACTCGCTCCCGGCTCGAACCGCTCCGACCGACTCGCTCGGACTCGACTCGCACCGCGCAATGGAGACGTTTCCCGGCCGGGTAAGTACGATGCGCGCCGCGAGCAGTCCGACCGAGCCGCGCACTCCGGCTCGTAAGAGCTGTCGGAGCCGTACTTTGGGGGTCCGTGTCGGACCCCCCAGTACGCGTAGCCGCGCGAGTCGCACACAGGGGGACCCATGGGTCCCCCCTACCTGTGCGTGTACGGCGCGAATCGCTTCGCCGCGTACCCGCTGTAGGGGGCGCCCTTGTCCGACTCGCACCCATTGAGTCAATGGGAGCCCGCGTACGCGTTGTACGACCGGCTCCCATTGACATCAATGGGAGTCCGACCGACTCGAGTCCGATAACATACGGACGCATCGTACTCGTTCGGTCGGACTGCACGGGTCCGATTCGGTCGGAAATCTCTCCGGATCCGGCTCGGTCGGAGAAATTTCCGGCCCGAATCGGAATCGACCCCTAAGTACATTACAGAGCTTTACAGGGAGAAATTGATAGAACTCAAATCAGATTGTGATTCAGGTGAATGATGCAGACCCATTTCTTACAGAATGAAAGGTACAGATCCCATCAATGAAAGAAACAGAAGAATCAATAAAAAACCCAAAAAGCTCACAGGTTCAAGTGCCAGATGGTCAATCTGCAACTAAAGTCAATGTGATATCCAGCTTGTGGGTCAAACTGTTTGAAGCAGTAATTTAGAGAAGTAAAATCCCAACTTCTTAGAACAATAGCATAAGCCTGGAGGAGTGGGTGGAAAAAGCAGACATTCTGCCAAAGATGCAACTTGGCTTCAGGAAATGCTACTCTACTATTTATGGTTGTATTAAAACTACTAGCTGGAGAGTATGCCTTAAAGAAAAATCAGCCCCTATACATACCTTATATAGATCTAACATCCGCATTTGATACCATTAACCATGCCCCATTGTGAAATAAAATGAAGAAATTCAGGATTTTCAATTGGTTTATTGAAACTCATAATTCAACCATATGAAGGAACCTGGACACAAAAATAGTTGGGTATCAATGGGGCACTGACCATGAAAATAATTACCTCAAATGGCTTAAGGCAAGGATGTATCTTATCGCCTCTATTGTTTTCCGTATACATAGCAGGCACTCCGGTATTCTTGAGGTCGGTTCCTTCATTCCCACTGAAATTAGGGGATTAAATGATTGCATACATATTTTATCCAGATGATAATGTTCTATTGGATCTCACACTGATTGGCTTGCAAAAACAGTTAAATGAATTTGCAATATATTGTGTCACAAACGAACTGAAGATAAATGTAGGAAAAGCAATTTCAATTTTCTTATTACTAACAGTACAAACAGAAAAATAAAGCAAAAGTGGTGGCTGAATAGTGAACGTCTGGAGATTGTGAATGAATATGTGTATTTAGGAATGGTTTTAAAAGTAATCTCAATTTTAAATGTCTCATTGATCATTGTGGAACATGGATGAACAGTTGTTGCAGAAGCCTTAAGACAAGTAGATCTCATATCAGGCCTTAAATCGGTGGAAGTCTTCAAAGAGACATATAGTTTGAAAATAGTAAACCTACTGCTGTATGGTAGCGAGGTCCTGTATGGGAAGGTCATTAACAACCTTCAGACTGTGGAGACAAAAATCCGGAAGAACTGGATTTGTATCCCAAAGTGCACAGTTAACAGCGCATTAGGGCTGGAGCTCGTTTTGATAGATATAAAGTATAAATACTATCAAAGAACATTGAATTATTGGTTTGGCATTGTTAATGCAGATGTGGGCTCCTTGAGACATAGGATAAAACTCCATCATCAACATAAGAACTCAGCACTTTGGCAGGAGAATGTTGATAAAATGGTGAGGTCTTTGAATGTCATGGCAATTTTAGAAAATGTAGAAATAACAGTAGCATGTAGAAATCAAATTATAAAATGTTTTGCTAAAGATGCTGCAATTAAAAAGGGTGTGGATTATTGTGAAGGAAGATAACAACTAGTTCATCTGCTTAGCACACAGTTTAGAAGGGACTTACTTACACCGTACTTACAATCAGAAGCACCAGTAGTTGGATGCTGTCGTTAAGAATTGGTCAAATACCTGCATTTATACAATGGATGAAGAAGTACAATGTTTTAAAAGGGCTGAGCAAAATTACAACTGTCTCTTTTGTAATTAACATTATTGCACCTGTTCGTATTTTGTATATCCCTTGAAGTGGAAAGAAAAAGATTGGTACTTCTGGTGTTTAGAGATTTACATGTTCAGCTAGTTCATGATTTAATGACATTTGTGATGACATGTGATGAAATGGTTATTGCACAGCATCTCTCAATTACTTTTTTGCACAGGGAATTTTAATTTCTAAAGGCACTTTAAAAGCATTCTTTGATTGGCTCTCTGAGTTATTAAAAGCCCTTTTTTATGAAAATGTAGGTACTCTAAGTGCGACCTCTGTTTAGAAAGGTAAATGTGTTATTTACTGGGTTGAACAGGGTGTATACTAGTAATACGGTATGGTTATATTAGAGAATGAGAAAACGATATTCTTTTAAATAAAAATTCCTCTGTAATTGTTATGAAAGAAGAGGAATATTTTATAAATCTTTTATCGGAAATATAGGAAAATGAATCATTTATATTGATGTGATGCTTTTTAATCTTTGTTTGCCTCTATTGGAATACGATCAAACATAAATAATTAAGCTTGAAACACTGAAAATTTGACAGCCCTCTTTATGCAAGAGAGACTGGCTATTGGGTGTGTTAAACGATGCCATTTTGTAGTTTCTTCCTTGAATGTCTCTGGTAAGTGTAGTTTTCTAATGTTAAACTTGTCTGCTGGTCAGATTATGCAAGAGAAGGAAGCATTGTATAGCCATCCATGTCTTTATTTATAATCAGGATTTTACTGGCTATAATAGGTAGGAGAATTCACACTTTTGATTATCTTTCTAGATGAATACTAATAAAAGATCCTTGTCCAGTATCAGCTCAGGCTCTTTCAACGGATTATGCTCTTCATTTCTGATGATGATTTTAAGCAAGTGATCCAATTTCCTCGTAGTAATGAGTCTTGACTATAGAAACTCACTTTTCGTATGAAATCTGAAAGTTCAGCTAGCCCCTCTTCACAGCCAGCGGCTAAATTTGCCGTTTTATTAGCTTCCCATGGTGGCTCAAAATATCTAACAATTAGCATGCCTAACATATGAGAAACTTTACTCTCATGAACAAAATGATCTGATCCAGGACCTCAGGATAGCAGCAATGAAACAAGGAAACAATCCTTTTCTGAGAGTGCTCTCAGGGTCTGGAGCATCATCCCTCGAAGCATAGGACTAGCTCAATATGACACCTTTAAAAAAGAAATTAAAAATGTTGATGTACTCACATCGCCACTCATTAAAACTGAGCAATCTCTTTCTAAATATTACAAGTATTTGTGTGGATTTGATTGAATCTGGTTTCTTTCCTGGTACATTGTATATTCCACCTGCAGTTTTATTATGTTTGACACTGCTATATATTCATATGTTAATGTTTGTTCCCAGTTAGCTTATATTATCTGTATTATACTCACCCTTCATATATGTAGCGGTCATCCATGTAACATAGCACATTTATATTCTGGGCAGCAGTAGGCTGATACTCCATGTCTTTGTGTGTAACATGCAACAAGCCCTCTTTGTACTGTAACTTGAAATCGCTTTCTATGGAAAGCACTCGTTCAGTTAGAGGGTTTATTCCACACTAAGTAATACTGAGAATTAAAGTGCTTTATACTTAAAAATTCCTATGGAAAATTCACCTTCCTACACAATGGATTTATTGAGTGTTTGAAAATGTATACTCATGTTATTCTGACATGCTGCCTAGGACGCATTCAGAAAAATGTCAAAGTGTTGAAATTTGACTTGTCTTAGCAATCAAACATTGTTTTCTTACATTTGATCAATGATGAATTGATGTTTCTGAATTAGAAGAGACAACTGCGGCCAACATGTTCAAAAGCAGCCCTAATTTGTATTATATGGGGATCAACACTCACAATGTTTCTGTCATTTCAACCGTTTGCTATTAATTTAGACTTGGATTTACTAAACTGTCATGCAACTTAAAGCAACAAGGGAAAATCCTGTGCTGCATTGCGAGAGAGCAAAAATGTGCCATATTTACAAAGATATGGCTCACTTCTGCTCTCCATGCGCTGGCGCACTTGTGACAGTTTAGTGCAAATACAGGCACCCTTGCGCAACAACACAATGATGTCTGCTTTGTGGTCAGAATAGCTTTTGTAAAGGAAGGGATACCTTCCTGCACAAAAACTATTCTTAGATGCTTAATCCTCTTTGATGTGTGCTGCTGAGTGCGGCACAAATGCAAAGAGTAAGTATCGAAGAGAAATAAAGTCTCTGGGAGGCACACCATTTTGAGACAAACCCAGGTTTACAGACTTTAGTAAAGTTGGGTTTGCTCAAAATCTATGGGTGGATACATGGAAATGCTCATCATCCACTCACGAAAACTTTCCTGACAAAAAGTAACTCAAGTGACCGCTATGCGCTGTGTTGCATACTGCTTTTTTTTTACTAAGCCATGTAAAGCTATGCAAATCTGGCTTAGTATAGCCCAACATACATTTTGCGTCTGGGCTGCGTCAAAAAAGTGGCGCAAACCTGATGCAAAATGTTAGTAAATCTGAGCCGTCATTTCATTTTCATAACTTCTGAACCAGGCGCAAGGTAGCACAATAGGACATGTACATTAGAAGTTTACAAAAATGTAAGACCATCAAGTACTGGGAAAGTAAATAATATTAATAGTATATCAAGATCTGAAGGGTCACTTGACTCGTAATATATGAAAATTACATTGGAAGAGAAGCCATTTCAGATCTATATTTTTAATACAGTACAGGATGGCTTAGTCCAGAAAGAGGAAGGAATAGAATTTCAGATCTGGGAGTGCTCCTTGTGAAAGACAGGTTTATCCTTTTTAGGTCTCGCGCCTAGCGTTGCAGTGTGCAGAACTGCTTGCGCAGCGCCAGACTTCTTGTAGGGGCTTCTGAAAGCTGACCAGACGCTCGTGCGTCATGGCCTTTTCTGTGCAGTTACCCGCACAGCCGGCATCTGTTTCCAATTATCGTGCCCAGACGCGGGTGCGATAATTGGAAACACATGCCGGCCGTGCGGGTAATCGCAAGCAAAAGGCCATGACGCACGAGCGTCTGGTCAGCTCAGCAGGCTGCCGCACTCGCTCGCCCCCGCTCCTCTCTTGTTCTTTAAGGTTCGCGCATTATTTTATATGCAAAGACCAACAATAAAGTTAACAGAATATTTTGTTCCTTAAGCCACTCGTTTGCCCCGGCCCCACACTCACTTGACCCAGACTCCATTGCACTCATGATCACAGTTCTCAGAATTTTGTAATACACTTCGACTGTAGATTAACCCTGTGAGCTTTCCTACCGAAACCACGAATTTCAGAAAGATTAGTATAAATTGCATTTATTTTTTATTTTTGGACCATGGTGTGTGTGTATATTATATTTTTTGTCGACCGCTGATGTGAGTATATATTTATGACTCCCAAGGACTCGGCTTAACACATTCTAATCGTTCCTCGAGGCGGGTTTCTTCATGTCCCCAGACGCCCTGCTAAATAGCTTGAGGCACTATATTTATCTGTCTATTTAAAAAATCATCCGCGTAAAGGGCCGTCGCGCCGGATACTCCGGGTCACGGTCCTTTCAATAGCCGCGTGTCCGTTGTTGGGAGCTATTTTTGCTGCCAAGATGTGCCCCCCCCCCCTTGTGGTACACGTCACCTCGTGTCAGCTCATCTTTAAACTCGTTTGTCGTTTTCGTGAGCAAAGGCTTTTAAATCCTGCAGGAAAGTGCTACAAGCACCCTCTGGGGGCCTTCTGTTCCTGCTCAAACCTGGAGTTCAGTGTAAAAATAAAACAAGCATTGGCATAGCCAATAGGTCTCGCCTTTGGGACCTTATAAGTGTTTAGCCATGCAACAGTTGATGTTGTTGCACCAAGGATATTGTGCTGGATAACTAAACACTTATAAGGTCCCAAAGGCGATACCTATTGGCTATGCCAATGCTTGTTTGCTCTGTTGACAAGTTGTGCAGAGTATGGTGGGAAAGTTTCCACATAAAGCAAGTATCATTACCCTGGAATGATGTATTTACATAGTATGGTAAATCCCTCCTATTGCAGGTTTTCAACTGGGAAATGAGGTTCAATGTGCAGAATGGCAAGGGCTAAAGGGAGGGGACTCCTCTCTTTCACATTTCTTGATTGCCAAAGGAATGGGCAACTGCTCCAGCAGCCACAGTGCCACTCTGAACAAAGATGATATATGGACGGTGTTAGGTTCTCTTTAGGAGAGACCCAGAATAGGGAACAAATGACATCACAGTTAAAAGGTCAGGTCCCATACTGCGTTGATAAAATGCCAAAAACAAATTATGAATTATGGTCATCTTGGATTTGTTAAAATATAATAATTGAACATACCCATTTCCAGTCGCGGCTCCTGGAGGGAGTGCTGCGGGGCTGGGCTGGGGCAGAGTGGGAGGTAGTAAACTCCGGCATACTGCCGAACGGAGTGAAGTACATAAATAAATAAATAAATAAAACGAATTACATTGAGCGCTCTGCAACGCCAAATGGCGATGCGGCGTGCGCAATGTAATTTGTTTTATTTATTTATTTATGTACTTAACTCCGTTCGGCCATATGCCGGAGTTTACTACCCCCCACCCTGCCCCTCCCCCGTCCCGCCCCACCGCCCCGCAGCACTCCCTCCAGGAGCCGCGACTGCCCATTTCTCCAGAACCCTGACATAGCAATGAGGTAAGCCACACCAGTCTTAAAAAATAATATATCTTAGTGTTAGGCTATTCTCTATTTGGTTTGCCTGCCCTAGATAGTAACCAGGTCAGCTTGAGGGGAAATGTCTGAAAGTTGATGCGATTACTGGAAACACAGTCCTCACTTGCAGGAAACTCAATTTTCTGTGCAGCCGCCACTGACTTAAGAGGGGAGTCTCCAGTGAGCATAGGTCATTACAGCTTCCTCCCCTATGAAGCGGTAACATTTGAGAGATGCAGTGGCTCTGTCACCCTCTGCTGCTACGACCTCTGTAACCTCTGGTCATGGTCACCATGCAGTATGACACAGAATCAGTATTTTATACACCAAATAGTGCTTACACCTAAAATTCCTGGGTATAGTAATCCTGGGAACTAGCT
The DNA here is from genome assembly GCA_963921515.1 of Calotriton arnoldi. Lineage (NCBI taxonomy): Eukaryota > Metazoa > Chordata > Amphibia > Caudata > Salamandridae > Calotriton > Calotriton arnoldi. The sequence continues at coordinate 1,352,212 of CAWUFW010004554.1, forward strand.
TGGAAATAGGGAAAAACTTGCAGAAATATGTGTGCTTATTTCTCACCCCGCATAATATTCAGTAGCGGCCCGTGGTGGGAGTGCTGCCGGGCGGTGATGCGGGGCGGGGGAGGGGCAGGGTGGGGGGTAGTAAACTACGGAATACGGCTGCACAGAGGTAAGTAAACAAACAAATAAATAAAACGAATTTCGTTGCGTGCGCTGCATCGCATTTGGCGATGCAGCGCGCGCAACGAAATTCGTTTTATTTATTTGTTTGTTTACTTACCTCTGTGCGGCCGTATTCCGTAGTTTACTACCCCCCCACCCTGCCCCTCCCCCGCCCCGCGTCACCGCCCGGCAGCACTCCCACCACGGGCCGCTACTGATATTATTCCCCAGTCTGGGCCAATTGCTTGTTCAGTAATTACAGGGAGATACAGCATGCTAGCAATATTTCTGGATGTGGATTTACCACCCTACCTTTATTTTGAAACTTGGCCTCCAGAGATAGATCGTGACCCAGGTAGTTCAGAATTATCAGTGTGAATATAGTGTCCTCATCTAACACACACAGCATCCATAGAACTGATTTCTATACCTATATTCATGTCTATGGACGTGCAAAGACAGTAGTTTAATCATTTCTGTCACTGGCTTAAACTTGCAACATATAGGCCAAAATGACCACGTTTTTAGAAAGAGCAGCATCCAAATTTGTTGGTTGAGGCATACTCTTCCACTACCAGGGGCGGTGCGTCCATTAGGGCGCTTGGGCGTTGCCCCACTGAGCGTTGCCGTCACTCTCTGACTAACTCTGACTCTCTCACGAGTCACACAATGCAATCCCTCCGGAGGCAGTCGGCTTAGAAGGGGGCGGGGCAGCACTACAGTTCAGCTGCAAGTCAGTGTCGGCCGGCGGAGCGCACAGCAAGAGTGCGCATGTTCTGTTTAGGGCTTAAACATTTTGCGACCAGCCCTGAACATGCGCACACTAGGCTGCTCATTAGAAGAGCGAGGGTTGTTCCATGCCGTTCTTCTAATGAGCAGCCTAGTGCGCATGTTCGGGCTGGTCGCAAAAAATGTTAAGCCCTAAACAGAACATGCGCAACACTGCTCAAGCCAATCCTGGCGCTGCTGCTGGAGCAGCGTCTGGATTGGCTGAGAGCAGGCAGTACTTGCCAAGGCGCCAACGCGGGAGTCGGACCCCGGCCCAGGAGGACTGCAGAGGCGGCGCGGATCCGGTAAGTAATTGCATAATAATAATAATTTAAACTCCCCTGCGACGTGCGCGACACCTAACACCCCCCCCTCCCCCGCGAGTATTGGAGCGCGAGCCGCGACCCTCAGTGCATGAGCTCTCTCATTACCTTACGCTGAGTGTAGACACACACGGTGCTAGAACGGATCAAAATATATTTTGTGGAAGTGACCCAGCACAACGGGTGAGTCTGCCCCCCCCCCCTTCTACAGGGGGATCATGGAGGAGATTGACGATTTTACCACCCGGGAAAGCGATATCTGGATCCTAACATATCCAAAATCAGGTAATGGTGTGCGTGCCTCTAATTGCTCCTGTTGCAGATTATGTAACGCTATCCGGCTCTAATCTATCCTTTTAAGGAAGGATTTGAGAGATATTTACAAATGTGGGTTGCAAATAGTGAACGGCTTTCTTTCCTCTTGTTATAGGCCTTGTGCTTTAACATAGAAGTTACAGCAAGTCACTTCGCTTTTCCTGCCTTAAGCAGCAGTGACCAGCCGTGCCAAGTATAACGTATCGGCCCTCGGGTTACACTAACGCCTCTCCGATAAAGATTTCACATCCACGCAGGGTCTGACATTCATCACCCAAATCAAACAAGCATCTCAGCTGATAACATGTTCTGTCGCTGTTAACGCTTGTTTGTATGCGTACTCTCTGGCTATTAGAGGGAAGAGAGGTTCAGTTAGCACTTACTCCTTATTGAGACTACATTGACATGCATGGAAGGTAGTGTCTGTTCACCCGAGACCACGCAGCTTCCATGGAATAAGCTCTCGCAGGCAGACGGCCTTATTGTCTGGAAGGCAACTGTGGGGAGAGTAAACCGAAGAAGTGAAAGTGTGCCTTGTTCCCAGTGCCAGACTGCTATGTTGGAGTGTATACGGCCAAGAGGGATCTAAAGCAGGTAGGAGAGAAAGGTTGGGGCCAACCCCCACGGTCGTCACATGGTCGCAATAGAGCATAGTTTATAAGCCAACTGATGCTCAGCTTCGAAGGTCGAAGCTAATGTTGCCACTAAAAATATCCTGGCCACAAATCAGTCTGAAGGAACCCACCGGTTTCATGTGGGTAGTTTTCAAATTGTGCTTTCTTGGCTGGCTCTAAAAGACTCTCGAGTTTTTATTTGACTCACAATAAGGTTTACCCTACCATGTCTGTTAAGTGGCCACATTATCTTAAGTTCCACTGCACTCTATGATTAGTTAAATAGGGCTTTTTATGCCACTTATGATGAATACAGCACTTGTGCAAGCTGCTCTAAAGCAATATTGTGTCACTACATTCAATTTAGATTTTTCTTTGCATTCTAGCACTTGTCGTGCTATTTATTCCAATATATACTCAGGACTTCAAGTGCCAGAATGCAAAGAACAACTGTCTTTGTAGACCTACTCACACTCATGAAATCAAAAAACTTAAGAGGTGATGGTCACGAAGTGTTTGCTTGTTTCTGTACAGCTTTATGTTGTCTTCACTTACTCCATGTAAACAACATTCCTTCAATTAAGTGGTGGGGATAAGGGGCGCTCAGTGAGCTGAATATGTCTCCTGCTATATAATGTGATGGAAAGTTTACAAATTCAAATCCCAGCAAGGCCAACTCAGACTTATATCCTTCCAAGGTTGGTACAATTACCTTTTGTAATAGTAACATCTTTCATTTTCAGCACTTAAAATAGCATTAGTACGGTATGATACATTGATACACTATATAACATACATTACCATTATTATTTTATTCCTAACACTACATGGCAAAATATTTTTTTTTTAACAAAAACAGTTCAATTGTTCTTCCAAAAGTTGCCTACTAAACTTCTCAACTGTTAAAAGGAATGACATGCTCCTGTCCACTTTTCAAGGCCAAAATTCAGCAGTTAAAATTGTTCTCACTATCAAATTACTTCCAAGCCTTGTGTATTACTGGCTCTAAATTAAACAGAAATGTTCCCTTTAGAAGACTTGTACATTGTTTATTCTGTGGCCAAAATAATTTCCAGACCAGTCACAGCAGAACTTGGGAGTAGGTTGGTGATCTAGCATAAGTATGTTGGGATGCTTGCAGCACTTTTAAGGCTGTTTTTACACTACTGCAGTAGCAAAATACTGTAATTAGTGTAAATTGTTTCACTGCATTGATGTGACTGCTTCTTTTTTACAGATAAAATGTGTCACTCAAAGTGTCATACATAAAGAATTAAAATGTCACACATAAGCACACAACAATCATGAAAATGTCACATAAGGAAGCTGACAACTTGGCAGCTGTGAGTGACGTTCTATGCCCAACACGCTGTGCTGGTGAGGAGAAATGTGACGTGTCCCCCCACCGAAGGGTGTGTTGTTAAGTGTGACTCTTGAAGGCCACAGTTCACTCCCAAAAAAGTGAAGTGTTCTCTATTGTTGTTGCAGGCCGAACATGTATATGAGACGTAAAATGGTTGCTCAATTCACATGATAAAAGATGTGCTGTTATAAAAACAAAACATGGATAAGCTGCGCATGCTAATGAGCATTCTGACCTAACAAGTCACATGGTTTGTCAAAGAATTAGCATAACTCAAAAACAATTCGTTTCTATATGTGGGTGGTAATGAAAAGATAACACAGTAGATTTACATTCCTTACTGCCGGGGTGTGTGTAATACCTTTTTATTTGACATGGAATACTTTGTGCTGATCGTATTAGTCTGTCTCTGAAAAAATCCCCACATAAGGTTTTTATACTGTGGGTGATATGAATTCAGCAGCAGGTTGTTGGGTGCACCTCTGCTTGTGTGTTAAGTCTTATTGGCAGTTTGCATCTGATGTTATTTTGTATGCTAAAAGCAGGACCACAAATTGTCATTCTGCAGCATGTGCTGCATAATTATGGCAGTGGTGGTTTCTTTGTTGGGGTGCAGGGGCGTATGTCTGATAGCATGTGTGTGAATTTGATTTCTGGGGAGACTGTCTCTGCTGGGTGTTCTTTCTGCAGAGTTGGACTGGCTAAGAGTATAGGGCAATCTGGCAGTGCCAGATGGACTGGTCTGACAGGTCAGTGCATGGGACGTTTTATTTGGCTGTATGTTGGCCTGCATTGTGTTCTGCTGCTGCCTGGGTTCGTGTTTACTGTTGTTTTCCCTGATCATATTACTGCAAACATTGACTACAACAAAAACACAAATGCATGCAGTCTACCATACCGTAAGATAACTATACACCATTACCATGTCTTTACAAGTTACAATTTGCCCAGTTGGCCAGTTTTTAGCTATCTAGGGGCTGCTTTTCTTTTGGTGCCCGTCCTGGAACTTATTTTGTGTTCCAGTCTGTGGTTATACTGAATAAACAGCTACCTATGTCATTATCTTATGAAATCTCTATATTGATGTCATAACTACATTTTCACAATTGCTTTATTAACCATCTTGCTTTCTTAAATTTGTTTGAAAATGCCTCACTTGCCTGCTCTTTTTTCAAAATTCTCGGTGGGAGAACAACCCCAAATTCCTCTTATGACGGTGGGCATGCGAGCTATGCTCGCGTGCCACAGGGCACTCATTCTGAACTTTTACGCCCCACCACTTTCAAATGTCACCAGCCACCACTGTCCACTACAAATACGTATGCGTAAACAACAGCAGAAGGTGTGTGCGGTGCACCGCAGCACACATGCAGTGTGTCAGTTTCTCAGGAAATCAAAACATTACAGGTATTACTTTTTTAAACAAGTCCCGTTAGGCTACCTTAGTTGATCTGACTTTATGTCAAAACATATTTTTGGGGTTCTGATTCACTCACAGAAACACAGAGGGGCCGATTCCGATCTCGGCCGGTAGGGCTCCGAATCGGATTCGGCTTTACCGGATCCGATTCGGAGCCCTGTTTCCCGACCGAACCGTACGCGGGTCCGGCCGAGCGAGTACGATGCGAAATCGCCGACCGACTCGTCCGGGCGTCCCGACCGCTCCGACCGACTCGCTCCCGGCTCGAACCGCTCCGACCGACTCGCTCGGACTCGACTCGCACCGCGCAATGGAGACGTTTCCCGGCCGGGTAAGTACGATGCGCGCCGCGAGCAGTCCGACCGAGCCGCGCACTCCGGCTCGTAAGAGCTGTCGGAGCCGTACTTTGGGGGTCCGTGTCGGACCCCCTGTACGCGTAGCCGCGCGAGTCGCACACAGGGGGGACCCATGGGTCCCCCCTACCTGTGCGTGTACGGCGCGAATCGCTTCGCCGCGTACCCGCTGTAGGGGGCGCCCTTGTCCGACTCGCACCCATTGAGTCAATGGGAGCCCGCGTACGCGTTGTACGACCGGCTCCCATTGACATCAATGGGAGTCCGACCGACTCGAGTCCGATAACATACGGACGCATCGTACTCGTTCGGTCGGACTGCACGGGTCCGATTCGGTCGGAAATCTCTCCGGGTCCGGTTCGGTCGGAGAAACTTCCGGCCCGAATCGGAATCGACCCCAGAGTAGCAGACCATGGATTTGGTTCTGTGAAAAAGGCACTTTTTCAGCACAAAATAGTTTTTGCACGGGAAAGTAAATCACAGATGCCACTTTGCATTGCTGTGTGTGTTGCGCTAGCTCTGGCGTAAAGCATTAGTAAATCCGGGCCACCATATTTTTTCTTGCTGTGTGCCATGCTAATAAATGTGCAATTGGTGATTTTAGATGATGGCTATTGTAAGACTTGTAATCAAAACCACAATAGCTTATAACCAGTGTCTGCTTCACTGCACCAAGAAAAGTTTTTATCCTCAAAGTTCTGCGTTTAAATATATATGGCATTTAACTATAAAACAAAAACAAACTTATCAGTGCCCCAAGAGATTTTAAGCAAACATGTTCCTCTAAAAACAATGCAGTTTCAAGATTAGGTGCCATTGCCATGCTGTCTTGAGTTTGTCATGAAGTTGGCGTTCATGTAGCCAACAAAATTCTTGAAAAATCATTAAGTACCTAGATTTGTGGTTTTAAAGGCCAGCTGCCCTGTAGACTGCTTTTTCCTGCATTAGATATGCAGCACACAGAGAGTCCTGTAATTGATGAGTCTTCATAACAATTAACAGGTCATCAATAACGTATGGAATAAATAATGCATCTGTGCAATAATGTAACATCACTCAGTGTAATATAATGTACTGTTCCTCCAGCCAGTCCATTACATACCTAATGGACTGCCTGATGGTACATTAATTATCTCTTTAAGTTATTGAAGACATGTCCAGTGTTCACCATAATAAAAGTTCATTTCTAGTGACTGGAAGCACAGTAAATAATGTATCTTCAGCCCACCCTTTATGCCCATTGATATTTCCAATTTCCTTGTAAACACTGTTTTCAGGTCCTCATTATGAATGCAGTAAATGTCTGGCATGGTAAACCTGGAGCAGAGATGATTTACCTTATTATAACAAATGTTTAGTTCTGGTTGATATTGTCCACAACACCATCGTCAAATTAGATCATCAAGTCAAAATAACTTCCTTCAGAGTGCACTTTCATACAGAAAAGTATCAATCAGCTTTCCTTACCCTGCCAGCAGTTAGGTCATTCATTCCTGGTTCTCAAACCATGCCAGGTAGTGTATGTTTATTATTGCGTATAAAAGAAAAGGTCAGAATGTAATTAAAATTCATTAAAAAAAGAACGTGTTTGACATATTGGGTAAATTGTTCCTACTTCATAACCGTTTTATTTAGCTCTGTATTTCAGAGGTGTTAGCATTGCCCAACTCCATATTACTCATGTAATCAACCCCTTAAAAAGGAAAAGGTAAGTCTTTTCGGCCAGGATTTAAACCAGTGATCTTCAGATAAGATTAGTGACAATTAAACATGGTTTATGCCAAGCACACCTTGTTTTTGAGAGTACGTAAATTATTTAGCTGCCAAATCCATAGAGAGTGCACCCCTAGCAATTCAGAGTGCACACTACATCCATTTTAGTGACAGTTTTCTTCTTGGCTTGCTCAGTGTAGGTGACGGAGTTCCGGATCACGTTCTCCAGGAAGACCTTGAGCACACCATGGATCTCCTCATAGATGAGGCCAGAGATGTGCTTGACTTCCACAGAGGTCTAGGCGGCGAATGGCAAGCTTGGTGATGCTCTGAATGTTGTCCCGAAGCACCCTCCTGTGCCTCTCGGTGCCACCTTTGCCCAGACCCTTGCCTCCTTTGCGACATCCTGAAATGGTGTTCTCTAACTCAGAGCATAATTAAGAATAAGCCTTCAGTAATCTTGAGCAAAAGAATATGGCCCGATCCACAAATAATATAACTAATATTTTCTGAGACTTAGGGCCTTATTCCGAGGTTGGCGGTCCCATGGACTGCTGTATCGGTGGTGGCGGTCCGAGCGCGGTGAGCTCGGTGGTCCGATCATGGTATTAAGAGTTGGGCGGATCAGCTTTGCGAAGACTGACACTTCACCGCTGAGACCACCTGCAGACCTCTGACCGCCGGGTTCGTGATTGGGGAAAAGCAGCCACTATAGGGCGATACAGAGGAGCTTATTTATTTATTTATGTTTTTTATAGCGCTAGCTAGACCCGAAGGTATCATAGCGCTTTACATATAATGTGAGATCATTAGATTGAAGTACATGCAAAAAAAAAACGAAAAAAAACAGACAAAGAAAATCGTTCGGCCGCAGTGGTAGTTACAGTATGCAGACATAGGAACCCCTTGAGCTGAAAAATGTAGAAGACATAGTGGACTGCTGAAACACTAAATTGACTGCTACATCTGGTCAAGGCAGAGTGGGTGTGAGCTTTGGGAACATAGCTCAGTTAGGGTGTGTGTTAAAGTATTTGTTGAGCAGTAGGTGTTTAAGGTCCCGTTTGAAACAGGAAAATGAGGGGTTGCAGCGCAGGTCACTAGGGAGTGAGTTCCATATCGTGGGAGCATTTCCAGAGAAAGAACGTGTCTGGGAGGATTTCTTTTTCAGTTTGGGAGGTATGAGAAGAAGTGCGTTGGAGCTCCTTAGAGATCTGGCTCTACCAGCTTTCGAAAGTTTGTTCTCCAGATAGTTGGGGTTATGTGTGTGAAGGGCTTTGTGCGTGATGCAGGTGGTCTTGTAGAAACATCTTCCTGCGATTGGGAGCCAATTGAGCTGCACCACCGAGCTCATTATGAGTTGCCTGTTCCATGAGTGGACCACGGCAATCTGACCGCCTGATTCAAGGTGGCGGTGACGAAGGATTTGGGGGGTGTACTCACCCCTTTGTTCTTCCTCCAGGCAGATTCCAATGTGGATCCCTTGCTCCAGGTCCCCCCTTTACAGCAGGATCTTCACCCCAAGGATTACGACCCTGTGTGCAGCGATCTACAGGTGAGTCCTTTTCGTACCATATACCCATTGCTTGGACTGCCCACATGTGAGTCAAACCCTGGTAATGGGTATATGGTATTGTCCCACATATGTCTTGTCTATGTGTGCATACAGCACATATGCAGTTGAAATGCATACACAGGCATCAATATATTTGGTAATAGTACTCACCACCGCTGCAAGATCCCCACCTCCACACTGCCGGCCCCGTGGTCGACTCGTAATAGGCGGTCTTTGGACCACCAGCGCCATGGGCTGCTGGTGGGGGAAGACGCGGTCCTACAGCGGTCATACTGCCAAACTCGTAATAAGGCCCTTAATATGTAAAATGTTAGATAACACATTTTTAAGGGGCTTGGGAGCATCTGAAATGTATAGAAAATGATGATATTCAGTGGTGTGCTTTAGTTTCTCACAGTTGCAATATCCATTGCAAAGTATTGTGAGGGACCAAAACATTACAAGAGGGGTTAGAGGGATCTTTCAGAAGAAAGGTTTAATCAAAAAGTATTGGGCAAAGGAGTGTGGATATAAAAATGTCCCATTGTCACTTTTTAATTCCTCTTATTAAAATAGTTACCATTTGAAACATTATAATGATGTTGCCTTCATTACACTTTTAAAGGCCCATTTTTTCCAAGCGTGCTCAGAATTCGAATTAGTTTGTGAAGTTGCAGTGGCTGAATATCTCACCACAGGCTAGCGCCCCATGACCCCTGAACCTGCATGTGTGTCACCACTGGGTCACAAAGTTATTTTCTTATAGAACATGCTATTATAGCCCGTCTGCCTCCGGCTAGGCAGGTTGCTAAAGGCCCCCTCCCTTGACATAGGACTTCGCCTGCGGCTCAGGCCTATAACTTGAGCAGAGGGACATTAACAACTGGTATAGCCCTCAGCCGTGGGCTTGTCTCCTATAATAATAAATGAGAGGAACATTCCTTAATTTTCCACAATTTATGAATGATCTCTCTAAAGAAACCATTTGGAATAGAGTAACCGGAATTACCATCTGATGAAATTCAGTACTTTCATTGGAATTCATTTATGCTCAAGACCTTCGCACTGGCAAACAGCAAGCGGAGAAACAACACCAACGTCCACCCTCCAGCTCGTCCCAACTCGAATCCCACTCATCATTACACCCCAAACGTTCCATCCTACGCCTGTACATTCCAACAGGCGAGGAAGGGAATGATGACAATACTTGAGAACATAGAATGTACACTAATCTCCCAAGAACTAAACAAAACACATTCTCCCCACCTAAATTGAAGCAATACCCCTACAAGAATAAAAAAAAACTTAACAATGACTACACAGATTGCAATACAAAAATGCAAATGAAATAACATTTTTTCTCCAGCACATCTAGATAAGAATGACAGCTTCACGAATTCATTACACTATAAAATCATTAAAACGTTTAGATTTAACACAAACTCTGCCATATCAAGAAACCATTTGACGATGTGCAAGATTTTCATCCCCCGGTTTGTTATCAGGTGAAGTAGGACCATTTCCACTGCCTCCCTGTGGCTCTGAAACCACATCGTCAGATGTAGAGGCTCCATTACTATCTCCAACTTATTGCTCTGGAACCTCATTCATACACTGGTGGACAGTTATGAGGGGCCTACTGTTATTAACATCTGAACGGTTGCCATTCGCGAACACATCATCCATCCAATCATATGACCTACACCCTTGACTCTCTTTTGAGTTGGCGCTTCTTATCTTTTCTCTGAACAATACTAACCTTTTTGCATGCCACACTTTACCATCACTCAATAAAGCGGAGTTGCACAATATTTTGATTAACTTTAACTTTAACTTTAGGAAAACTTTATTCGGCTGCTATATAAAACAGTCATAAAAGCACAGATATTAAAAACACAGCCTATTATTTACATATAATAAATGATACAAAATAAATTACATAATACAAACGTTACTATATCAATAAAATACTTTTCCTTGTATAGAATACAGCTTTTAAAAACTGAGCTACCCTCCATGCTATATGCTCATTCTCTAGTAATTGGAGTAAAAGCATTGCTTGACAACACTGCCTAAGCCCAAATTTTCTTAAAAAAGGAATAATCCAAACTTTCCTTTGCTCTTGATAAAATTTGCAAAACAGGACTAGATGCATAGTAGATTGAACAGAGATGTTGTCGCAAGGGCACAGTATTAGGGTACGAGACCAGTCATTCATTTTCGGGAATGTCATGAGCCTATGAATATTACCCAGTCTTAACCTAGTAAGAAGAAATCTGTCAAAAGATCCTGGCACAAAAGATAAATAGGGCTCCATCCCTATGGTAGTACATAACAATTGATGGGATCTCACGGTTATTTTTGCTACAGATTCTCCATGAAATCTTTTAGCTTCTAAAAACTGAATGCCCTCTTTCTTTAATGACTTTCTTGAAATCTCCATCATTGAGGATGGTGTTAAAAAATATTCAGGGTGTCCCAGTTCAATCATAAAGTCACGTACAAATTTAATCCAAGGGATTGTAATCCAAGGGATTCTAATCTTAAGGTATCTTTTAAAATCTCTCTGTTCAACTCTGTCTGGTCCTTACACCAGACTCTATGCCACAGAAGAATAGGCTCTAGTTTTACCAAATCTGCTAAATGATGGAGAGCTAACTCCTCGTGGCAAATAAAGGTAGATGTACTAGGAGGAGCAGAGAGAATATACCTTGTGAACGCATTTTCAATCGTTTGTAAGGAATTCATGTCCACAAAGCCCCATAGCCCAGCTCCATAGATTGCCATAGTAACGCACTTTGCTTTATATATATGCAACAATTCTGTAGGCGGTTTCCTACCTAACTTGTTAGCAAAGTTTGATAGTGCGGCAATAGATCTGGCAAAGGCTGTTATTAACATCTGAACGGTTGCCATCCGCGAACACATCATCCATCCAATCATATGACCTACACCCTTGACTCTCTTTTGAGTTGGCGCTTCTTATCTTTCCTCTGAACAATATTTATTTATTTATTTAAAGAGGTTTATATAGCGCTGGCTAGACCCGAAGGTATCAGAGCGCTTTACATAAGGTTCCACAAAATTACACAGTACATTAGAATCAGGTAACATCAGTTGCTAGCAAAACATTTCAACAGCATAGATGCGAGGAAGGGTAAGGGGGCAGGAAAGGTGGGGTAGGGGAAGATAGGACAGGGAGACGAAAGGAAATCTGCCCTGAGTCCGGCTGGGTAGGTGACGGCTAAGGGGGAAGTCCACAGCCCATCTCCTCTTTAGCTATCAGGTAGCTCCACCGGGCCAGGGTCAAATAGCAAGGTCTCGGTTAAGAAGCAAAACATTTTAAAGAGTATAGGAAGACGAGAAAAGTGGAGCGTAGAAGGGGTGGGGGAAAGGAAAAAGGGGTAGGGGGAGAAAACGACAGAGAGACGAAGGAAAGTCTGCCCAAGGTCCGGCTGGGTAGGTGATGGTCACGGGGGAAATCCACAGCCCAACTCCTCTTTAGCTAGCAGGTAGCTCCACCGGGCATCGGTCAGCTAGATAGGTCTCAACAGTCAGAGGAAGATCCCAAAGTTAATGTCAAGGTGGGTGAGTCAGGGTGGTGGGGGAGCACCTCTAGCCTCACTAGAGTAAACCTCGAAGTGCCAGTCCAGGGAGTCCAGTGTGGGTGGAGGGGTTTCAAGGGTGAGGAATGGAAGAATAGAAGGTAGGAGCCTAGGAGTTTAGTCCATTTGTGTGGAGGCCAAGACGAGGTCAGGCACCCAGGTAGTTTGAGGTCCCTCAATTGCTTCATCCTGATGATCGTGACTCCCACGGCCGCCATGTTGGAGTCAGGCATCCCCTTGAGCGAATGGATTCTCCCCCTGCTTGCTGCCCCGGAGGTGAAGCTCGTGAAAGGATTGTTCGTGCCGCGTATGGGAGGTACTAGATGTTGAGTTTAGTAGAGGGGGTGAGGGGAGGACGGCCAGTGTGCGCTTGGGTGGTGAAGGAGTAGGAGAGTATAGCCGTATTATAGTAGCAAGCAGGAGAAACGTCTGCCATTTTGGGATCAGGCGGGGCACCTCCTATATCCCTCTTGCTCTTCTCTTGAAGGAAAATAAGCCTCAGCATAAATGAGGACGAGATTTGAGGCGCTGGTCGTTAAAAGGTAGGTGGATGGCAGGGAATCAGCGGGATATTAAAATGCTAATGGTCCCGGCCGCGAGAGCATCTTATCCAGCTTCAGTTCGGCGGCCATCTTGGTACAGTCTGCCTTAGTGCTGAGGGTCCACCCTTGCAAACCAATAGTCTTTTTTTGACTTTCACAACATCCCGTTCCTTGAGATCCACTCTTTTAACACTATAGGTAGAACCATACTATTGCGTGTACTTCCTCTGCCCTTGTTCCATACACTTCCTTACTGTATTGGGTGACCACTCAATTTCCTGGTAGTACTCAGCCACCCCATGTTGTCCTTGGCGCAAGGCGATCTACCCCTCATCAGCTCGAATGGACTGTGCTCAGTGGTTGCACACTTGGCAATCCTATATGCTCCCACGGTCTTTCTCACTTCCTCCTCCCAAACCATGCCATTGCTGTTAGACAGCTCAATGGCACCCTTGATGACACTGTTGAAACGCTCCACATTGCCATTTCCCTCAGGGTGATACAAAGACATAGTCTTATGTACTACTCCTGTTTGTTTTACAAATCCTTTGAATACATCTGACACGAAATGACCCCAGTTGTCAGAAACTATGATCTTAGGTAGACCTTCTCGACCAAACACCTCCTTCAAAAAATCCACCACCATTTCAGAATTTGCCCTGGACACTACTTTAAATTCTAGCCACTTATAAAAATGGGCTACTAGCATCAGTATCAACTTAGAAGTACCATCACTATTCTGCACAGGACCAAAATTATCAAATCCTACTCTTTCCCACGGCATGCCAGGCACCATTGTGGGGTGTAACAGTGGTTTAAATGTAACCATGGACTTATCCAAATTTGTACAACTCACACAATCCCTTACCACCTTTTCAATCTCTCTATCCACTCCAGGCCACCAGTACAATTGCTTGACAATACTTTTCGATTTTACAATGCCGAGATGTCCTTCGTGACACAATTTAATCACTTTTTCTCTTAATGACATGGGTGGAACCAGTTTGCCCCCTCTCAGGACAAAATCTTGCTCCACAGATAATTCAACTCTCACTTCCCAAAAAGGAACATAATCCGTTCGTAAAGACTGTTTCTCCGGCCATCCTTTTATAACATATTCTTTGATAACCCCTAAACATTTATCCTGTAGGAGTGAGGTAATCGATTCTTCATGACCTGTGCTCTGTAAACCCTCTTTGGCTACCAGAGCCACACAATATTCATCCCACTCATTTGTATTCACATCTTTGTTGCACCAGGGACATACTCTACCTCGTACACAAAGTCCAACAATTGCATGGATAACCTACTGATCCTTGGGTAGACCTTACTTAAACCTTGTGAAATGAGCACCTTAGTAAGTGGCTTGTGGTCACTTCTCATTGCCACCTTAGTACCCCAAATAAACTGTCTGAAGTGTTTAAGCCCACAGCCACACGCCAAGGTTTAGCGTTCAATAACAGAGTACTTCTCTGCAGGAGTGAGGGCTCGCGATGCAAACACCACTATCCGTTCACATCCGTTACCCTGCAGTTATGACAGCACCGCCCCCAACCCTTTTCCACTGGCATCCGTGGTGACAAAACTTTTACACAATTGATCAAAACTAAGCCCAGGTGGCGAACTCCGCTCCGCCAGCGGAGTTTGCGTAGTTTTGCCAACTCTGCGCTCTGTTGGGAACTCGAAGTTCAAGCAAAAACTCCGACTCCGCGGTGTAGCGGAGTTAGCCCCTGTGCCCAGGCCAAAAAAATGGAAATAATAATCACTTACCTGCTCTGGCGTCTCCTGGCAGCCTTCCTCCTCGCCATGGTCTCTCCTCCTCGCCGTCCTCGCATCCTCGCCGGTCGCAAACCCCTACTTTGTCTGGCGAAGAGGAGGGCAGCCCGGAGATGCCAGAGCAGGTAAGTGAGTATTTCCCTTTTTTTTTATTAGGGTGGAGCGGAGTTCCACTGAGATTTTTTTCAACTCTGTGGAACTCCACGTAGTGGCACTCGGCCAACTCCACCCAGGGATAATCAAAACCTTGGAGCACTGGAGCTGTGCAAATATCTTCTTTGAAACTTTCAAAACTAGTTTGGCACTCCTCCGACCAACAGAAAATATTACCTTTTTTTAAATAATTGCCTTATGTCGTACATCGTCTCTGAAAAATTCAGTACAAACTTGGAGTAAAATTCTGCTAACCTTAAAAAGGAACGTACTTCATCCTTGTTTTGGGGAACAGGTGCCTTCCTTATAGCATCAACTAATGCTGACTTGGGACTAATGCCTTTCAAACTGATCTCATGCCCCAGGTCAGTAGCAGTATTTTCTGCAAATCTACATTTAGATTCTTCTGCCGTCAACCCAAATTTCTCCAGAGTACTAAGTACCTCATGCAATTCTCTATCATGCTCCTTCCTATCCCTTCCAATGATGAGGATGTTATCTTGAAAGAAAATGACGTTGTTCTTGCCCTTAAACAGTTGGTACATCAATCGCTGAAACATGGCAGCCTCTAAAGCTAATCCAAATGGGACCCTCCTGAATTGAAAACAACCCATGGGAGTTATGAATGCTGTAAGATGTTTGCTACTGTGGTGTAGAGGCATCTGGTGATAAGCAGAAGTGAGATTTATAGCGGAAAGCCACTGCATTCCTTTAGTTGCTGCCAACAATTCCTCTATCCTGGGTAAGGGAAACATATCTACAAAAATATTCTTCTTCAGTTCCCTTAAGTCAACACAAAGGCGAATGTGGCCATTAGCCTTACGTGCTACGACCAAAGGAGCCATCCAATTTGAGGATTCCACTTGCTCTATCACACCACTCTCTACCAGTTTGTTGAGCTCCTTGATTACTTCTTCCTTAACGTTCACAGGAATATTCCTTAACTTGTGAATGCAAGGTTTAGCATTTTCTTCAAGAATAATTCTGTGTACAAATCTGTCTAACTCACCCACTTTGCCTGTGAAAACCTTTGGGAATCTTCTCACAACATCCATATTGTCCATATTATCACTTCTCACTATCAAAAGAGGCTCGGGACTGTTTGGATCAAGCATTAAGCCCAAGTCTCCCTGATCCCACCAACCTAACAAACACAATGACGGCTCCTCTGCTACGGCAGAGGAGCGTCGCCTCACTGCTTTTGAGCAGTGAAGTAAAGGCTATATAAAATGATAATAACTTTGAGCTGTTATTTTATGTGTCCTTTGTGGGCGGGGCTGCTCTGCTCTCAGAGCAGGGCAGGGGAGGAATGGTTTGCCCACTCCTAAGTGCATAATGACTGTTTGGTTGGCCCTCTCGGGCCACCTAAACCAGTCATGCTCACTTTCCCCATTCTCCATGCAGGCTGCATTACAGCCTGCGTGGAGAACATGCCCCGGCCCCCAATCCCTAGTTTAGCGTCAAACCAGGACGCTCAAAACCAATCACAATGCTGCATTGCTGTGTTGTGATTGGTCAGGGGAGGCTGGGTGCTTACCAATCACAATGCTGCATTGCAGCATTGTGATTGGTCAGGGGAGGCTGGCTGTTCTTCCTGGCTTCCCGTTCCTCGAGTCCCACAAGGAGAGCAGGAGCAGAGATGTTGGACCCGGCCTCAAGGTAAGTGTATATATTTTTTTTTATTGTGCAACCCCCTGTGCCCTCCCGTGCCCGCCACACCACCCGTGAGTCATGCGGCCGCCACTGAACATACATGGTCCTGCTACAGCTACATACAATTTTGCACTCCACCTTCCTACCCTTAAATTCGAAAAGTAATTTGCGGAAACCCAAGAGATTAATGGGTTCTCCAGTGAAACTCTGTGGGCATATGTCTGATTTTTCTAGTTTGGAACCTATTCTGTCACAAAATAGTTTGGACCATTTATCCTCGTTGATTATGGTGAATGGAGAACCTGAATCAGTTCCTAAAGATACTTGAACTTCCCCCACCACCAGGTCACACACAGGTTTCCTCCTGTTAGAACCTTCTACACATAAAACATCTTCTTGAATACATAGGACTTGTGGCATGTCACCATCAGAATCGGAGTTATATTCCTCCCCAAACTCTTCCACTACACACTTTACAGATTTTGATTTTCGGCACACGCATGCATAGTGACTCTTGGTGCCACACTTAGCACACTTTTGCCCTAAGGCAGGACACCTCTTGTCATATGCTAAGTGTCCAGAACTGCCACAGCGATAACATTTACTCTTCAGGTAGTCCATCTTATACTTATGTTTACCCACAATTTTCTCTTCAGTTTTCTGTCTATCTGGAATGTCCCTCTTAGCAATTTTTTTCTTTACTATCTTCACAGTGTCATCTACTCCCCGTGGACACCACGGCTTTCGCACATCTAGACGTAAGCTCCAATTTGCTAATAATGGAAGTGACTTCCTGCAAACTAGACTCACCATGCAAATTCAAATTATTACAGTGCATAATAATCTGGTCCCTCACTAACTCATCTTCCTACCTCTCAAACTTGCAAGTTATGGCTAGTTTCCTTAACACTGCTACATAATCCTCAACTTTATCGCTTGGACCTTGCTTTCTATGATAGAAATTGTAACGGTGTATTGCTTTGTGGAAGAGGTGTGGCGCAGCGGCCAGGGTCCCTGACTCGGGACCACGGGGTTCACGGTTCGATCTCCAGCACCGGCGGCAGGTTAGCCCAGCACCATGTGACTCTGGGCAATACCTCGCTTAATCTTCCCGACGGCCCACAGCGCCAGGACATCTCTCCGGAGGTAGCTGTGCGCTTTACAAATGCTGGTATTTCATTTCATTTCTTTACACACCGTAGGTGCAAAATAAACATCCAAGTCTGCTATAGCTTGTGTGAAAACATCTCCTTTGTCTCCTGAGTGCGGTTTCTTTTTCATGCGTTTGTAGACCTTCAAACCTCTGGGACCTAAGCAATGTAGCAGAATGCTCTTCTTTCTTTCCTGTGTTAGAGCCTCAAAAGTATCAATGTAGTTAATAAAATAGTCCTGCCATTCTTCCCACTTCAAGCTGTTAACTTCATCCTCCCTTATCATGAATGTTTGAGGGGCCGGAAGTCATGGTTGCCATAATGTTGCAAGTTACCCCACACTTTGCAAGAATTTTTTGCAAAATACCCCGACTTAGGGGCCGATTCCGATTCCGGCCGGAAATCTCCCCGACCGAGCCGGACCCGGAGAGAATTCCGACTGAATCGGACCCTAGCAGTCCGACCGAACGAGTACGATGCGCACGCATGCTATCGGACTCGAGTCGGTCGGACTCCCATTGAAGTCAATGGGAGCCTGTCGTACAACGCGTACGCGGGCTCCCATTGACTCAATGGGTGCGAGGCGGACAAGGGCTCCCCCTACAGCGTGTACGCGTCCATGTGCATCGCGGCGTACATGCACAGGTAGGGGGGACCCATGGGTCCCCCCTGTGTGCGACTCGCGCGCCTACGCGTACAGGGGGGTCCGACGCGGACCCCCAAAGTCCGGCTCCGACAGCTTTTTCGAGCTGGACGGCGCGAGTCGGTCAGACTGCTCGCGGCGCGCATCGTACTTACCCGGCCGGGAAACGTCTCCATAGCGCGGTGCGAGTCGTGTCCATGCGAGTCGGTCGGAGCGTGTTGAAGCCGCGTTCGAGTCGGTCGGCGATTTCGCGGGTGCTTGCATCGTACTCGCTCGGCCGGACCCGCGTACGATTCGGTCGGGAAACAGGGCTCCGAATCGGATCCGGTGAATCCGAATCCGATTCGGAGCACTACCGGCCGAGATCGGAATCAGCCCCTAAATCTTTAACAAAGGAAAAATCAGAACACCTTTGAAAAAACTGCTGAAATAATAAAACAAAAAAATAAACTGAGAAATGAAACAGAGAGCTGAATGTCACCAAAATACGTACAGTAAGGTGTGCCTGTCACCGTACACAGGCTGGAGAACTATAGTAGTGTCACACAAATTACGTACCACCAGATGTGCCTGTCGTCGTACACAGGCTGAGACTTCCAAAATAACTCTTTTTTGCTCCTTATTATCAGGCCACAAAACTAATCAGTGTGCCTATCACCATGTATAGGCACAAGCGCACTTATATATTTGAAGGGCAAGGTGTGCTCATCACCGTGAGCAACACTGCGTGACAAAGTGTGAGAGGAAAACTCCTGAATACCGGTGTGCCTATCACCGAGTGCAGACACAGGCCTATCCAAGATGGCCACTAAGACGTGAGCGTAAGTGCTCATGTAACATCCAGAGGCAGTCCCAGGAAAATGCGGCTACAATCACAATGACATCACAGGAGCCAATCATGCAGCGTCTTCGAATGTCGGGCGTGGGATTCCCTCAAAATGTAGGAGCTGCTAATCCCGTGACACTCTCGAGCAGGACGGAGTACACAGTCTCTGGCACATGAAACTATTGGACAGCTTGTGCAAGTAAGTGGTTGCGCCGAGCTATGATGTTCACTAAACTTGCGTGAACACAGTAAATATGAGAAATGACACGCACGGGATGCCGGTGCGGTTCCGCTCAGATACGCCTTCACTACACTGCGCCACAAATACACAGTCTTACTTGATAATGGCCGTAATGGGTCAGTCGACGGCCCTGAGCGATCGTCGTCAATATTCTTATGTCAATTACCATCTGACGAAATTCTGTATTTTCATTGAAATTTATTTATGCTCAAGACCTTTGCACCGGCAAACAGCAAGCGAAGAAACAACACCAAAGTCCACCCTCTAGCTCGTCCCAACTCGAATCCCACACAACATCACACCCCAAACATTCCACCATACGCCTGTACATTCCAACGGGCGAGGAAGGGAATGATGACAATACTTGAGAACATAGAATGTAAACTAACCTCCCAAGAACTAAACACAACAGTATAGCCCTCAGCAGTGGGCTGTACTGCTTTAATAATAAATGAGAGGAACATTCCTTAATCTGAGTGACCGGATGTGCTGAAACCAACATAATTTCCAAGGTTTCTTCTCGTTTTTTGATCTAGTGGTGGAAACAGGATTTCACTACAGGTGCCATTCACGTTTTTGCATTGTTTCTAATTTATATTTATTTGTCAAACACATAGGAAGTTCAAAAATGAAAGAACATTTTATTTTAGACAAAGATACTGCCATGTGTACAATTTGAAATTGTTTACCTTTGCAATACAAATATTATTATTTTTAACTTCTGGCCGCTTCTAAGATAATATTTCTTAAAAAAAATTTAAATAAATAATTTTCGGACATTGGTAATTCATCCATCACATTGGCGAAAGAAGTAACCTGTAACCCAAGTAATTTCTTTTTTGGTTCACGAGTACTTAAAGTCTAAACTTTGTTATGTGATTTACGTCCTTCCAACAATAATTCTGGTACTGTTCGAAGGCCTTAAGCTTCCACAAACTATTTTCTTCAACCCCTGCATTAAATCTTTAATAAGCTGCTTAAGAATAAAAAACAAGGAGTCATGAAAAAAAGATTTTCATTTTGGCACTAAACACAATGGTTGTTTGTGAGTACTACTGCATCATAGCAACATGCTGGTGTCTGCCGGTCCACTTTCTGCAAGTTTCAGCATGTAATAAATGCATTTGATCGGGCAAAAATAAATTACATTTTTGAGGACAGACCATATTACACAATCCATACTCGTGTAGCAAAAATAAGCACATGTGTTTCTCTTGGTGTTTTCTGAAATAAGAAAGGTAAATGAATGTCTGATTCGCTATTAGAAAGTGAATATAAAAGTAATTAACAATGTGCAAAGCATTATTTTACATACACTTTTAGGGCCTATTCACAAAGGTAAACTTACTTTTTTGTGTATGTTTACTCTTTTTTCGGTATCCACAAAACTGCAATTTAATAGTAAGTCTATGAGAATGGGACTGTAGTCGGGGTGGAGAACTCCATACATAAAAAATAGACCTGTCCTATCTATATATTCATGGAGTTCCCCAGCCCAACTGTGGACTCTCCGCAGTTGTAAACTTACTACTAAATTGCAGTTTTGTGAATAGTGAAAAAGAGAAAAACAAATGTGCAAGGGTACCTTTGTGAATCAGGTCCTACAAGTGTAATTTTATGTGTAGTATGTTTACAACTGTGGAGAACTCTGCACACAAAAAGATAGGCATTCTGTCGACAGTCGTAAAAATACTACTCGTAAAACTACTAGTTTGTGAATAGCAAAAAAATTGTAAACTTACACAAAAGGTGTACGTTTACTTTGTGAATAAGGCCCTGCAAATGTGGTGAACTATCTAACCTGCTTGTTTTGTGCTCCGTGAAACTATACATGCGAAAAGCCATTTTTAAACACTTAGGAAGACTGTCTGTTTTTGCAGATCAAGTGACACAGAAAAAGGAATGTTCAGAGGGCATGGGTTCTGTTTGTTTGCAGAAACATGGAGCTCAATCAACCCAAAAGAAGAAGCGATTTGCTTGTGCCTAAACAAAATATGTGGCCATTAGGCTCAGTGACATAGCTGAAAGGGACACATGCCTGACAATTGGCCCAATGTCACCAATGTGACTCCAGTCTAGCCAGCTTCAGTCACTCCCTTCTACAGCGTTTTTAGAAGTTTAAAATGTTGAATTCCAAGCATAGGCAATTAAAGACTCATCAGATTATCTAAATGTCTGAATGAAAGAGACAATAATAAAGACTGGGTCGACACTAAAACAGCAACAAAAAATCCCAAAATACATTGAACTTTTTATTCAATAATAATTGCAAAACACTGCAGGACATTGTTAAGTAGTATTTCGCCTCCAGGTGTGATTCAAACCCAACCCAGGTCCTTTGATTGTGTGTGTGTGTGTGTGTGTGTGTTTTCAGCTACTGGTGGGTTCTCTATAATAATCAGAGACAGCCATCACAGTTTATTGGCAGATTTGGTGCATTTGCTGACAGATGAGTTGCAAAAACCAGGCCTCGGATAGAGGCAATAATTGGAGCAGTCAGAAGAGCTGGCTTTTGTGGAAGATGCATTTGGGGTTTTGTTCACATTTATTTAAGAAACTCACAGTTCAACTAGGGAATAGAAAAGAAAAAACTGTGAAAAATGATAAGAAATGTTGTGATCAGTTTTTTCATGCATTCATTTTTTACCTTCATGTGGGCTAGTGGTTCTATCTACACAGCAAGCGTGTGTCTGTATGTATGTACTTGTACTTGTGTAGCACACACCTAGCTGGTAAGTAACGGAGCACTGAGCACAGGTGAGAACCTTAGGAGCAATGTAGTTATGTCAAGGAGGTAGGTAAAGGGAAAAAAAACTAGAGCATGAGGGGTAATGTTTTTTAAAGTGTTATGTCTTCTGAATTGTAGGAGTCTAGGGGCAGATCTGATGTCAATGACTATGCTTTCCAGAGTCTGGATACATGGAAAAAGGCCTGTCTTCTGTCTGTTTTTTTTTTCCTTCTGAATGGTTGAAAGGAATTCCCAGGCAAGAGAGACAGTAACTGCCAGGCAGCACCAACTACTTGTGCTAAATGCTGCAAGTAGTTTGAGGAAGAAGTAGAATTAATTATATGGCAGAGATAATCACTAAACATATTTCACAAGATGGACTCGAGTATGCGTGCACAGGTCCCGCAGGGGTAATATATTATAAAGGTAAACACATACTGCATAAAGCATTGGTACGACACCAGAAACGTGACACAGACTCATTAAGGAAGCCAAAGTATAACACCCCGTAAGCTGCAAATACCAATAGCAATCATGTTCTAAGTGTATGCATATTTTCCTCATTCAGCCCCACACACAACACATTTACATAAAAAAGCAAGCACTGTAAACACTTCCTCAAGCTGAAAACATCAAGAGAGACTGGAGACCAACTGTGTCCCATCCTAACGGAAAGAGGAGTCAGAAAAGTGTCTGTCAGGCTGTGCTAAGGTTAGCCTGACAGACACTATTCTTGTTCAGTTTAGGCAGCCAAGAGCTGGAAATGTGCTAAATACACAGGAGCTTGGCTGCCTGAGCTGACCTTTGCCAGGCTGAGAATTTCACAGCCCTGTGGGCGTGACCTCCCCAGCCTGACAAGAGTTCCTCGAGGCCCTCCCCTTGTGACAAAGGGGAGTGTCACTGATTGCCTCAGACATGGGTGCTTCAGTTTTAAGCTCTGAAGTGCCTAGGGTTGAGTGTCAATCAGTAACACCTCATCACAGAGTGGGGTGGAGACAACAGTCTCACTGACCCCATCCCACTCTGTGACGGTGAGGGACTGCTGGTCTACCTTTAAGAGGTCCTCCGAGGCTTCCCACCCGAGCTGCAGTGCATGTAAGTTTTATGTTTTTGAATGTTTAGTGCATGCATGTGTGTATGTGTGAATGGATACGTTTGTGAGTGAGTGTTGTGAATGGGTATGTGTGTGCACGTATGTGAATGCATGGGTGTAAGTGTATGTGTGCATGTGTGGCCTACACACCCCGGTCCTTGCTAAAATTACTGACTGCCACTGCTGGAGCCTCTCCATAAAGCACTGTATTAGTGCACTGAAGCAACCAATCGATCATTCAATCATTACACTTTTCACAAGGTTATAAAGGAGAAATACTGAAGCACTGAGCACAGAGTGACATTAAAAACATAGACCACATACACTGTGCATTTTTCCATGCACACTGTCAATAGCCAAAACATAATCAATTGATGCCTGTTTCTCTCATACACAACACCAGGGATCAAGCAGAGCGTGGACTGCCGCAGGTATTTGGACAGAATATCGGATAAAAATATTGTGATACAAAAATATTGTGTCAAGAATATCGGGACATCAAAATGATTGTCAACAGGAATATCAAAGGTAAAATATTGTTTTTAGTGTTGTTTTTAATATTGTAACAAATATTGATGTAGAAAATGTCATTGTCTGTAATTTCATTTGTAAGTGTCCACTAGTATGTCTTTTTTTTATCTCTTAATATTTTAGGTTTGTGTTTTTAGTAAACTACATTTTTAGTTATGAAATTTTAGCAGCGGGATATTGGGTTTTTAGGGAACAAGGTTGGGGAGATATTTAAAAATATGTATACTCTAAAATAAAAATACTATTAATAATTTTGAAAATATGCACATTTATAAATTTCATTAAGATGTATATTCATGATAAAAGGAAATATATTTTGTAAAAAGATATTACACATTTTTATTCATAAAAATAATATTTAGAATTGTTGTATTTCAAAATGTATAATTTTATAATTGCATTTTTTTCAAAATTGTAGAAATTTATTTTATTGAAACTGTAATTTTATTTCAAAAATACATTTTAAATGTATAAAAATGTAACTTTTAAAATCATTTTTGATTTTATGATTGTTTTATTTCGGAATCATAGTTTATTTATTTATTTATTGTTTATAGTTTTGGAAAGGTTGAAAAAGATTTTCATAAATATTTAAATTATTACTATTAATAAAATGATTTTTTTTAAAGTGTAATAATTTTTTTGTATATATTGGTTTGTAGTTTAGATAAGTTTGTTTTTATATAAAATTATATTTAATAACATATTTAAAAAAATGTGTATGTTTATAGAGTATAAATTGTGTTTTGAAATTGTTTCATTTGTATTACTTTCCATTAAAAACTTTATATTGAAGTGGATATTGTAAATTTCACATCTTTATCATCCAACGCCTTTTTCAAATATCCATAGATTGGAGTGGGATTATTAAATGTTACCCTTTTAGTGTCCAACACCTTCCTTCAATATGGTTGGATTGGAGTGTGAAGAACACATTTCACCCCTTTAGTGTCCAACGGCTACCTCATATTGGTTTAGATTGCAGTGGGAATAGTAAAATTTCAAGCCTTTACCGTCCAGCACCTTCCTCAAATTGGTTTAGATTGGAGTGGGAACAGTAAATGTCACCCCTTTAGTGTCCAACACCTTCCTCAAATTGGTATAGATTGGAGTTGCAATAGTAAATGTCACCCCTTAAGGGTTCATCGCCTTCCTCAAATTGGTTTAGAGTGGGAATAGTAAATTTCACCTCTTTAGTGTCCAACACATTCCTCCAAATTGGTTTAGATTGGAGAGGAAATAATAAATGTCACCCCTTTGGTGTCCAACACCTTTCTCAGAGTGGGAGTAGTAAATATAACCCCTGAAGTGTCCAACACCTTGCCAAGTATGGTTGGATTGGAGTGGGAATAGTACGGCACCTCTTTAGTGTACAATGCCTTCCCCAGTGGGAAAGGTAAATGTAACCCCTTCAGTGTCCAACACCTTCCCCAAATTGGTTTAAATTGGAGTGGGGATAGTAAATGTCACCCCTTTAGTGTCCAACACCTTCCTCCAATATGGTTGACTTGGAGTGGGAATAGTAGATGTCATCCCTTTGGTGTCCAACACTTTGCACAAATTGGTTTAGATTGGAGTGGTAATATTAGATGGCACCTCTTTACTTTTCAACGTCTTCCCCAAATTGATTCATATTAGAGTGGGAATAATAAACACCTTCCCTAAATTGGTTTAGATTGAAGTGGGAATAGAAAATGTCACTCCTTTAGCGTTTAACAATTTTTTCAAATGATTTATGTTGAAGCATGATTATTTAATTTTTTATTTTCAATCTGAAATATTTTTATTTAATTTTATTTGTCTGAAGTAGAAATATTGTTTCCGTTGTTCATTAGTGATATAATGAAAAAAATTGGACGTTTGTGAACAATATTAATATTAATTACATTGTTTTGTATAATAAAGACGTTGCACATTTTTCTCATTTTATTTCTGTTTTCAAAGTTTATTTTTTTGTATATTTGACATTTTTAATGACATACATTTTATCTGAAAAACAAACATTTCAATAAAGGTAAGTAAATAAAACATTCTGTTATTAATTAAAAAAATCATGCAAATTATATTCACATAATTTTGAGTGTTGTACATTTTCAACTTGTATTTTCCATTGTTGAACAGTTTTTTAACATTTTTAATTTGTATTATATTATATAGATAATTTCTACATCGTTGTAACAGGTTCTTATGTATATATTAAATAATTGTATATATTTTATACTATCATTTATTTTATACTTTACATATTTTTTGTCTTTTATCACAACATTTTTCCACGTTTAATACTTCTACAATTTTTCCCATTTATTTCTATGGGGAGATCGTCTTTTTTTCAGTTTTATTTAGTAGGCATTTTTTTTTACCGCTGCCTGCTATTTTGTAATTTATTTGTGATGTTTTTAGGCTATTTTCCAAGCACTAGGTCATGGTAGGGTGCTGCTGTTCATCAGAATAGGTAAGTCCTTTTTTAAGGAATTTGTAAGGGTTTTGAGGGTATGAGGGCCTAGGGCAAGGTCTATAAGGTAGTTATAGTATGGATTAAGGGTTTTTGTATATTTAGATGTATTAGTATTTTCACTAGTTTGTAGTTTAGCATTTTTGTACACCAATTTAGGGGCTTATTACTATGCATCGAAATATGCTAGTCGGATTCCTTTCCGACCGCCTCATTACAATGGAGGCGGCTGGAAAAGAATCGGACTGGTCATTCCGGCTGGCTACTGACGGCTCGGAAAGCCCGTCGTCCAGTCGGAATGCAGCCTGTAATCCCAAGGGCGGCTCTTTCCACCCTTGGGATTATGATGTCGGGTTTCGGCAGCCTTTCCGTGGTGGCCTTCCCGACACAGAAAGGCTGTCCGAACTGGCATTTGGGGGCCCCCAGCAGGGCCCCCTTGGGTGCATGGCCTCCGGTTGGAGGCCGAGGGGGCACATATGGTGCCCCCCTGTTGATCCCTGCACCACGTGGCAGGCACCCTGAGGTGCCTGTCACGTAGTGCAGGGATGAACTGCACCTCCCATTTTACAATGGGAGCATGCATTCCGGCCAGTTTACGGCCGGAATGTATGCTCCCATTGTAAAATGTAGGAATGTTCCGTCGCATCCTAATGGCCGATCGGGACCGCCGACCAGGTGTCGGTCGGTCCCATGACCGAGACGATGTCGGGCAGAGGCAACTCCGCCCGACATCGTAATCAGCCCCAATGTAATGTGTTGCAATGTTATGGTAAATTAAGTTATGTTTATTATATTTTGATGCTTAACTGTTATGAATATGTATTTTTGGAAGTGTAATGTGTTTTGTGGGTGGGTTTTTTATTTACTTTGCAGGTTTTGGCTACGAACGTGTCCTGTGGGCACTGGGAGTTTATGTTTGTTTTTTGTTTTTAAAGGAAATAATTTTTGGTTTGTAAGAAACCATTGCTTTTTAATTTGGTTTCCTTTTGTTTTGGATTTTCTGGAGCGTTTATGTTTTCTTAAACATTTTGGGGTTTTTATGTTTCCTACTTACTTTGTATTGCTTTTAGGGATTTGTATTGGATTTGTTTCATTTTTGCATTTATTTTGGGCTGTTTGGACAATATTTGTACATTTTTGGTGAATTGCTAATTTTTTATTACATGGTTAAAGAGAAAAATTTGCAACTACAGAACAGTACGTTTTCTCTATTTAATATTCTTTTGCATGGGAAATGCCATTTTAAAATGTTTGTGCAAGACACCTTTAGTGACAATTTAAACGCATGCCACCTCTGCTACATGGTTATCCATCAATGTTCAAAGGAACCCTGTGCTAATACCAATGCTCTGTGTGTAATAAACCATTACTTACAATCATAGATCTCCTTATAGCACTGGCCACTTAGCACCAAAAAGCAACAGACACCTAAAAAGGATACACATCATAGTAACCACGTCTTGTGGGAAATATGTTCCTCAATGCCAAAATCAGGAAACATGCTGGACAATGAACATGTGAATGACAGTACAATCTACACACAACTTGACACAGATCCTACAACTAAAATTTCCAACCTCCTCGCCAAAATCCTCGACAGAGCCGTGAATTTGGATTGTATAGATGAGAGCACCAGACAATATCTTACTATTCGTTTCCCCAGAAGACCAAAACTATATAGGTTGCCCAAAATACATAAAAGTATCACTAATCCACCATTCAGGCCCATTGTGTCGGGATGCGGATCACTGTTTGACTCACCAGGACTATATATTGATGCTCAACTCCAACCCATGGTAAAAAGTTGGGAAACATATATTGAAGACACAATGGATTTTCTAAGAAGAATAGCATCTTTGCCAGAAACAGGTAACGAAGAATGGTATCTATGCACAATAGACGTGGTTGCACTTTACACTTCTATACCACATTCTGACAGCCTTGAAGCAGTAGAGTGGGTATTACTCAGAGAACCTAACACGAATACTCAAAATACTTTCGTGGTTGGATTATTGGAATTTTGTCTTCACCACAGCTATTTCGAATGGACCCAACACTATTACCTGCAACTTAGCGGAACATCAATGGGAGCATCAGCTTATGCCAATACCTTCATGGCTAAGTTTGAGTACGATCATATTTTGACGAACCCTGCCTGGACGAATGGATTGATTTTCTTTCCACATTTTATTGATGATATCTTCCTCATTTGCAGAAACACAGAAGATGCATTAATTGAAAGCATTACCCTACTTAACACCAAGTATCCCAGAATACAATTCACACACACCATCAATAAGAGTGGGCTCGCGTTCCTGGATGTTTGGATAGAACTGGCATCAAACAGGATAACAACAAGAATGTACAAGAAACCAATGGACAGGAACAACTCACTACAGTTTCGCAGCTTTCATCCCCCGAACTTAGTCAGGAATTTACCATATTCCCAGTTCTTGAGAACACGGAGAATATCCTCAGAAACAACAACATGTGAACATACCATGGAAATGCAAATAATCAATTACATGGAATGGAGATATCCAGAGGAGCTGTTGGAAACACACGCACAACGGGCCGTATCTATCGAGAGGGAGGACTTGTTACAGAAAAAACCCAAAAAGAAGACGAACAGAATGGTGTTTGTATCTAGATTCTCCATTGTATCCAAGGAGATGAAAACAAGCATATGTAAACTCTGGGAACTTTTAGAGGAAGAAATGGACTTTCATGGTTTGTTTACCGAGAAACCACTGTTCACTTACACAAGATCACACAATCTTATGGATATTCTATCAAGCCATAGGACGAAAATACCATCAGGGAAAGCAGGAACCAAGAAATGCTGCAACTGTATCCACTGTACCAATGTCATAACAGGAGACATATTACTTCATCCTAGAACAGGAGAACGGATCAAACTAATACACTCAACAGATTGCAACACAAACAATGTAGTTTACGCCATAAAATGTCCATGCGGTCTATTATATATAGGCAAAACTGAAAGGAAAATGAAAATTTGTCTCACGAGCACAAAACTAAAATCAGGAACAAGAACATCAATTCAAGCTTGGCAACACACTGGGATCAGAGTCGACATACCATAGCACAACTGAAATTCCAAATCATCGAACAAGTACCTATCCTTCAAGGAACAGACAACTCCAAAAGAGTTCTACAACGAGAAGCTTATTGGATTAAAAAGTGTAATACTCTAACGCCACAAGTCTTAAATGACAAATTTGAAATGGCATGCTTCTTATGATAGTTGAATAGTGTTATGAGTCTGCTTGATACTCAGATCCTTGTAGACACACAGGTTCTTACCAACGAGACACTAGACACCTCTAAAGTAACCAGTCTACATAGATACGCTCCACATTATACACAGGTTACTTGAACATAAAACTCAACTTTAAATGTGCTTGAATAAATCTTTTTAATGTTGAGATGTGTTAATGATGAAGAGATTATATATGTGAGCAGGTTTACATTCGCAATAAGAGTACACTTCATGTTGTACGACCCTTTTGAATACCATGTATTTCTAATGTTGTAACCATTCAATACAGTAGATCCAGTCAATTGAGGTTTGATAACACCAGTTGACTATCAACACCATCAGAGAGCTTGGCCGATGTGAGGTTTAAACTAGTAGTGAAGGTGAGCCTCACTGAGGGGTGAGATACACTGGCAGGTCAACGGTAATCACAGCAGAGTTAGTTCATTTCATTATGGCGCCCATGCGACGTGGTTGTAGGACGAACTCTCCGTTTGTATATAGAGACCGCGCATGAATCGTGGAGAGCGAGGCGTCATTGGTGTATGTGCTTATTGGAACTTGCCTTCCATACAGCATTATTCATTTTGAGTGAGGAAGTGAGGAGATTGCCGCAGCTTGTTACTAGACTCAACAGGAGTTTGACAACACTCCAAGATGGCGCCCAAACTGTTAACCCGCGGAAACAACACGTGATCACGCTGTGATTTAGCACTCTAGGTTTGTGAGTGCCTTCATGACCAGAAACGTGAAACGGTGGTTTTGATTGTCGGGAAGGCAGGAAGAAGGTAAGGCTCCAGTATGGCTGGAAGTTTATTTTGGCAGAAGCGCAGAGCAATTGTGGAATTCTGATGGCATGTTGGTTTTCGTTTTATAGCCAGAACTGAGCGGAACGGTTGAGCGTCTCATTTTAGAACGATGCTGAGCAGCAGATTGTATGCCGACTGACTTTTGAAGAGGTACGAACATTTGCCCAGCATGTTTCCTGATTTTTGCATTGAGGAACATATTTCCCACAATACATGTGGTTACTATGATGTCTATCTTTTTTAGGTGTCTGTTGGTTTTTGGTGCTAAGTGGCCAGTCCTATAAGGAGATCTATGATTGTAAGTAATGGTTTATTACTCACAGAGCGTTGGCATTAGCACAGGGTCACTTTGAACATTGATGGGTAACCATGTAGCAGAGGTGGCATGCGTTTAAATTGTCACTAAAGGTGTCTTTCGCGATCACTTATTATCATTCCATAAATGGTGAATATACAGGCTTTCAAAAAGTTTTGAACCACTACTGCACACCAGCTGATTTTTCTTTATTTTCAACAGGTTTGCCCTGACGAAGGAACAGTTGTCCCGAAATGCATTGGGCGCCGTTTCTTTGAATGTTTTCATCTTCCAATGATTGTCAATGTACTTTGAGAATGTTGTTATGAAAATTTCATTATGAAACATGAAATGTATTGTATGTATTGAATTTATTTTTAATATTATTTGAATATCATAGAAAATATTCTTGAGCAAAACAAGAAAAAATTGTTTTAAATTCACTCAGTAGTGACAATAAATCTACATAGCTGTGCACGCTTGAGTCCAAGTTGCCTTTGGAACTTGGCCACAGTTACATATATTTCGCATGCTAGGCAGGCACTCAACAAGCGTGGCACGCTGGTCATCCTAACCGTAGAGAATAGTGACTAACCCCAACAAAATCACCGGTGTGCTCAATCTACTTCATTCTTCTGATGTGCTAAAGTCACCATCTTCCCAGATTTCAGGAACATGCAGAGCTGAACCAAAAAAGCTATTTTTCTACGGCAGTTGTGACATTTTTCAAAGAGGTAGCCCATTTTTCCTATTATTTGTGCTTTCAACCTACTTCCAGTTTGTGGTGCAACCCAGTGTGTAACCCATGGGTGTTCCAGGAAATCTATATATGTCTGAAAAGTAGGCAAAATTCTGAATTCAGCAAGGTGTCATATGTGTGGATCCCTCAAGTCCTTTCCAAAGAAACTAACTGTTGAAATAAAAAAAAATTGAAAACGAGTACGAAAAAACAACCATTTGTGACAATGTTTTCAGCTTCACAATGGCTGATGTACAAAAGCAATACTATTTACTAGACCCTTTTGGTTGTAGTGATATATTGGGTATGTGGGTTCTTCAAGAACCCGAGGTACCCCGTGCCAACAACTGAGCTGCACCGTACAATGATTTTTCATTGTGCACTGAGTATAGACCCATTCATGTGTTGAAATCTGTAGAGTGAGAAATAGGAATCAAGGTAAACTATGTATTTCTGAAATGAGCACTAGATATGGAGTTTAGGAGCAGTCGTTATTTGTTCATCTCTGAATTTGTGGGTAACCATACGAGCATATGATTTAGAGGGTAGTTTTCAAAATGTCTTCTTTCTTACACACTGGCTTACATTTGGAAGGCACAAATGCAGCAATGTCCAATGGATAATCATAAATATCCTACTATTCTAGGCTTCCATATGTCTTCTGACAAAAAATGTACCTCACTTGTGCAGGTAGGCCTAGTGCCTGTGACAGGAAATGGACCAAAACACAACATGGATACGTCACATTTTTCCACTCAAAACTGGCCTGTTTTTTGCAAAGTGGGTAGCTGTGGATTTTGGGTGCTAGCTCAGCCAGCACCTAGGGATGCCTAGAAAACCTGTAAAGTTTTGAAAACTGGACACCTAGGGGAAACCAGGATGGGGTAACTTGTGTGGCTCTCACCAGGTTGTTTTACCCAGAATCCCTTGCAAACCTCAAATGTTGACTAAAACTTATTTTCCTCATATTTCTGTGATGCAAGTTCTGTAATCTGTGGGGAGCCACAAACTTCCTTCCACCCACATTTCCCTAAGTCTTCTATAAATATGGTACCTCAGTTGCGTAGGTAGGCCTAGTGCCCACAATAGGAAATGGCCCAAAACATCAACATGGTTAGGTTCATGTTTTTCCACTGAAAACTGACCAATTTTTTGCAAAATGGGTAGCTGTGGATTTTGGGCCCTAGCTCAGCCGACACCTAGGGAAACCTAGCAAATCTGTAACTTTTTGAAACCTAGACAGCTAGGGGAATCCAGGATGGGGTGACTCGTGTGACACTTACTAGGTTGTTTTAACTAGATTCCCTTGAAAACCTCAAAGTTTGACTAAAAAACACATTTCCCACACATTTCTGTGATGGAAAGTTCTAGAATCTGCAGGGAGCCTCAAACTTCCTTCCACCCAGCATTTTCTGAAATCTTCTGATAAAAATGGTACCTCACGGGGACGTAGCCAAGTTGGCCAAGATGGCAGATGTCCCTTTGTGAGCGCTCGGCTCCCCGGATGAAACTCCGCATTCATCCTATTGCTGGCACCGGTCTTCACCTCGTTGAGGATGTTAGTTAGTCTTCTCTTGGGGCCCAAAACCCGTTGGTGCCATTCTTTCCTGGCGGGACTGCAGTGGGGACGAGAAACAGCCTGGGTCTATGCTGCTGTGCATGCAGTTGGCGGTTCTGGGGTTGCTGCCGAGGGGCTGTGACTCATGCCGCTTCTCTGTTGACAGACGGGCAGGGGGCCCAGAGGGTGCCACTGGACTGGGGGCTCTGAGTCGCGGGACCCCCTTCCTGTGGATTTCCCGTGGCTCTGTGAGGCTGCATGTGGCCCCAGCGGACATGAATTGAGGGCAACCTAGCACGCCTCAAGGTTCGCTGCCGCTTTTGGTAGATGTGATGGGTGGGAGCTGGCGGGGCCATGGACTACTGGTTCAGCCCTGTCCTACCCTCTGGCCACGCTTACCCCCCCTTTTTTCCAGGGACCTATCGGCCTGGCTGCGGTCTCCCAGACAAACTGGCCTATAGTCTTCTGAATCACTGAGAGCCCGGAGGCTGCACATTGCTCTTTCTGCCCCTCCACGACCAGACCTGAGGAGGTCATCCCCAGGTGCATCGGCCTGCATCTTTCATCTGTGTACAGATTGGTGGGACCCAACTCCTTGTGCTGCCAGGGTGGTGGACAAACCCCTGTACAAGTGGGTCAGTGATCCCTTTCCCCCGCAGGCCTTCCCTCCACCCCCTCTGATTGACTTGGACTGTGCACTGGTACTACTATAGGGCATGCCAGCCCTAAACCCACCCCGACACAAACAAGGATCAATAAATACATGGCCACAAGGCCCCAGCCATTGAAGCAGGATGCTGTGGAAACTCCCAGCTGGCAGACCAGCCTAACACCACGGACATCCTTCTTGCTATTCAGGCCTCCCGGTCAGCTTTGGATTGGGGAAGTTGGAGTGGACGTTCGGCTTCTGTGCCAGGACCTTCAAAATATAACTGAGCACCTGGTTGGCACAGAGGGGTGCCCTCACGGACCTCGAGGACTCTGTGTCCTCAATGAAGGTGGAGGTGGATTATCAGACTACAGCTTCTCGCAGCCTGGAGGTTTGGACCTGAAGAAGTGGAGATCTGGGCCTGGCGGGCAATCTTTACTTTGTGGGCTTCCCCCAGGGGGTCTGAGGTTTCAATTCCCCAGAGCTTCCTGGAGAAGTAGATCCTGTGGAGGATTCCTGAGGGGCTCCTGTCTTCATTATTTGTTGTGGAAAGGGCCCACAGAGCACTGGTGGCCACTCCCCCACCGGGGGCTTCCCCATGTCCGATCGCAAAAATCCTCAATTACAAGGACAGAGATGTTGTCCTCTGTTATGCTAATGGTCTGGCCCCCAAAAAACTCAGTCCACCAAGATTCTAATCTTCCCCAACTATGCTCGTCTAGTGCTGTGTCAACGCAAATCCTTCAAAACAGTTTCAATATATGCTCCTCTTCCTAGCTCACCTCCGAGTGATCCGCGCATCTAAGTCCTTCTTTTTTGACACCCCTGAGGCCATGTGGGAATGGGCAACAAAGAACTGGCTCTTGCACAGCCATTTGCCTCGTCCATGAGGGAGGGAACCCCTTGAGAAGGCCGCTGAGGGTGGGGCCCGCTGCCACAGCTGCGGCAGAGGACGGGATTCCTGCAAATGCAGAAGGAGGGGTGGTGGGTCTCCCACCTCTTCCACCACTGACACCCCAGTCCTTTGCAGAATAGTAATGTAGGGGCTGTTGTTGCTGACGGCCCTTCTACCCTGGCAGACTTGGTGGCATCAACCTCTGCTTCTCAGAAGGGGGTGGTGGGGATTGGGCCTGAGGTGGCTTCCATAGCTACCCATTGGATTCAACTGTATTACTATGTCAGCAGTATCATATCCTTTTCGATGAGTATTACCGGTGGGTGGACGTGGGTTATATCGCTACAAAAGTTGTTTTTTGGATGTTTGTAAATTATATTGTTGGGGCAACAGATTTTTCTGGGGTGGAAGTGTGGTATGAGGGGGACATTGGGGCGGTTGGGTTGGGGTAGTTAGGCCCGGTTGGCCATGTGTGTGCTCATGCTTCAGGCAGGCTATGATTCCAAAGCTCTTCTTTCCTGTGAATGCCCACATGGATATTGGCCAGACCCATATGCCCAGCCCGAAACCTGATCGCTTTTAAATTAAAGACATGGAATGTCAATGGTTTAAATGACCACATCAAGCGGAGTGCAGTGTTGGGATTTGTAAAATAACATACCCAGTGGTGTCACCATACTGGGTGGAGATTTTAACATGATGAGGTCCTCTGACACTGGCCGCTCAAGGGCCTGAGGTGATCTTTGGCTTGGGGCTTCCCACCTCATGTGCTAGGCTTCCTATCTTTGTCTGCGTGATGTCTGATGCACCTGGAATCCTTATACACATGCTTATACTCACACTTCCGCTGCACACAAGACCAGGTCACGTATCGATTATTTTTCATGCCTGCCCCTGACCTGCTTCTTACCATAGGGTTGGAAATCCTCCCTAGAGCTATTTCAGACCATGCTCCAGTTACTACTTAATTGAGCTGAGGTGCCTGAAGGGAGTGCCCGATTTGATGCCTCAGTGCTTGGCACCATCTGGACAGTAATGCGGCGTAGTTTCTGTTGCAAGAACTCAGCACCTTTCTGGAGCTCAGCTTTGATTCGGTGGACTCCCCAGGGATCCTTTGGGCCACCGGAAAGGTTATCATGCGGGGGTTGTTTGCATATATTACGAGCCCCATACCAGCAGAGATTATCTCAGATTGAGGGGTTAAAGGCCCGCATATCACTGACAGAAGAGCGCTGCTCTGCAGAAGTGGTTGAACCGCGTCATTTGTCGCTGGATGGGCTTTCCCTGTGACAGCTCTGCCTCGACGAGGCGATATTGTGCTGGGTGCCCTCCCAAAGCAGGATCTATAGGTGGGGCGATAAATCAAGTAAGCTTCTGTATTGGCTGTCAACTAGTAGTCTGGTGGACCGAGTTGTGCCTAGTATACGGGTTCCTGAGTGGGGACTGGTTACTGAGGCCCTGAACATCACTTTAGCGTTTGCTGACTATGATCCTCCATTGCTGCCATGAGAAAGCTCTTCCCTTCTGATCATGGACCTGCCATTGGGCACTCACGTGGCCGCAGATGCAGCTGATCTAGATGAACCGATTACCCTTGCAGAGGTTGACGCAGTCCTCTCAGATATGAGCCCCAGCAATACTCCAGGAACTGACGGCTTCTACCTTGAATATTATAAGAAATTCTGGGAGTCGCTGTTGCCCCATTTATTAGCTCTTTATAAAGAGGCCTTGCTGGCTGAGTTGAATGAGGCAACTATAGTTTTCCAACATAAGATGGAGGGGTGTTAGACTTGGCTTTTTCAGCGGGTTTACCCCCAGACTTTTTGCTTTTTGGCCTCCTGTTTTTGACCCTGTGTGTGTTGGTTTTAGGACTCTGGGCACTTTACCACTGCTAATCAGTGCTAAAGTGCATATGCTCTCTGTGTAAATGTGTTATGGATTGGTGTTTCCATGATTGGCCTATTTGATTTATGTGTCAGTCCCTAGTAAAGTGCACTGCGAGTGCCAGGGCCTATAAATCAAATGCTGTTGGTGGGCTGCAGCACTGGATTGTGCCACCCACGCAAACAGCCCGTAAAGTGTAACTCTGGCCTGCCATTGCAGAGCCTGTGCACAGCCTGGGGCTGCCATGTCGACTTGGCAAGTGCACACACTTGCCAGTCCCTAAACCTTCCCTTTTCTACATGTTAGTCACCCCTAAGGTAGGCCCAAGGTACCCCTGTGGGCAGGGTGCATTGTATGTGAAAGGTAGGACATGCCCTGGTGTGTGTGGCATGTCCTGATAGTGAATTACAGCCTATTTCGTTTTTCACTATTGCAAGGCTACCTGTCCCCCATAGGCCAGAATGGGCAGTTTTGATTATTACATCTTATAATCCTAACTGACTCCGGGAACATGGTAGAAATTTGAGTTTAGTATGCCTGAACTCAGAATGATAAAATACATCTTTTAGTGAAGTTGGTTTTAACATTCTGTGTTTGAAAATACCACTTTTAGAAAGTAGGTATTTTCTTGTCTAACTATCCAGGCCTGCCTCTGCTAGGTTGTGTATTCCTTGTCTGGAGTTTGAGTGACAGGGCTGGGGGATTCCAGGAGACAGAATGTGTCCGCCCAGTGGTGAATAGAGAGATCTGCATCTAGATGGGAGGGAGGAGTTGCACCTGGGACCTGAATAGGACTGTGCCTGCCCCCCACAGTGCTGGTTCCCCCCCCTGTGGTGCGTCTGATGTCTCTGCCCTGCACTGTGAAAGAAGAGAAGGAATCATGTCAACAAAGTGCTCCAGGGCTGTGCTTTCCCTCCACAATGCTGGCTCCACCTCCTGTGGGGCGTCTGATGTTTCTGCCCTGCACTGTGAAAGGAAAGAAGGAGTCTTGTCAACAGAGTGCTCCATAACTGGTTTGGACTAGGCAAAGGCTTCTCTGCCTCCAGAGAACAAAGGAATTTGGGATATAAATATTGGGGCCCTGATCCCATGAATTTAGATCTCGCTGGAATCAAGGAACCTGCCAAGAAGAAGAGCTGGAGAGCTGCTAGGAGGAGTACTGCCCCTTTGCTGAGTTATTGCCTTGTTGGGTTGGCCTGCAGTTGCTGCTTCTGTCTTGGGCAGTGAAAGGACTGGACTGAACTTTCTACTCTTTGTGCTGAGAATCTCCAAGGGCCTGAAACCGAGCTGGCCTCCTGTTAAGAAGTCTCAGGGACTGCAAAGACTTCACAACCCTCTGGGTACCACTTCTGGAACCGCTGTTTCAGTTGCCACAGAGGAAGGGAACCGCAACCGACTCCATCAACCGACTCCATCGCTGGCCCGGTGTCCTGTTTGCACCGCAGACCGCATCGCCCCGCTTCGCACCGCAACCCTGGTCTCACCGACGACGACGTCCGACGCCGTCAACATCGAGCCGCTGTTTGCATCGTGACCTGTGGGCACCGCAGTTCGCATCGCATCGCTTCACTGTACCGGCCGGACCAGACCGACGCTGTCGCTGCATCTGGCTCAACCATCGTGACTGCATCGCAGTTGGGGCACCGCTCGCACGCTTCGCGACGCACCGCTCCGACTCGCACCGCTGTCCGACGCCAGCTCCCGCACTCCGGCTTGGTCGCCTGCATTGCAACCTGTCAGCACCGCATCGAGCATCGTCTCACCCTGCATCGCACGCCTTGGTCTCACCGACTCCGTCTGCACGACTGTCATCGAGCCGCTGCCTGCACCGCATCGAGAGGACACCGCACCTTGCATCGCTCCGTCTTGCACCGCAACCGCGACGTACGGCGACCGGCTCGCACGCTCCGTGCCCGCCACAACGAGAAAAGGTACTGTGACCGAGTCTGTTCACGACTCTGCTGGCCCGTATCGACGCGGTCAGCTGGAACTGTTAGACTCTGTTGTTTTCAGCATCGCGGTAGACTCGGACGGAGCTACCGACTCGTACGAACTTTGTTTTTCACGATTTCTGCAAAGAAGAAGTTATCTTGCAACGTATTCATTTTTAAAGTATTTGTATTGTGGATTTTTATCGTATTTGGTCTTGTCTTGAGTATATAAAAATATTGGTTATTTTTTTCTAAACTGGTGTGGTGTCCTTTTGTAGTGCTTACACTATATTACTGTTGGTTATGTGCAAATGCTTTACACACTGCCTCTAGAATAAGCCTGACTGCTCGTGCCAAGCTACCAAGGGGGTGAGCAGGGGTTATTTTAGGAGTGTAACTCCCTTATCCTGACTAGGAAGTGTCTTGTGGCTCATGGCCTGCCTGGCTACGTTGGCGCAGGCCTGGCTGCCATGATGACTTTTTGCGCACGTTACTCTTGAACTGTTGTTCTGTCGCCCTCTGCTACTGCCAAGTTATTTTACAACTGTCTGCATTTTCTGTTTCTCACCTTTTCTCCTATTCCCTTTTGGGCTCAGTCTGAACAACAGTTACAAGGTCGAATAACAAATCCCTGGTTCCTACTGATTTGGCCCGTCCTCGCACCTAGACATAACACCATGTACAGCTGCCATTGAGAAAATAGTGTGCTTTTAATAATGTGGTCGCCTGCCCTAGAGGGCACTTGGAGACGAACTTTCCAGAGAGAGGAGCTGTGATTGTCTGCTGATGTAGTTTTGCATCTAGAGGCTGAGGTATGGGGGTTCGCTAGTCAAAGCCCAAAGGTCTTCTATTCTCATAATAAACTGGCTTCCAGCACGGGGAGGGTGGTAATGTTAGTTAGACATATATCCACTGCTTTATGAGATGCTTTCCCCGTTCGTATTCTATGGAGTAGTAACTATGCTGATTATATTATTCATATGTATTATGCTATTAGTACTGACACGTGTACTGTATCTTAGAGCACGTAAGTTGAAATAAATATTTTGAACTATACAGTGACTCTTCTTACGCATGTTGTGGACAGGTACGAGTGTGACGAAAGAGTGTTCTTGCCTCTGCGAGTCCTGGGTGAGAGAGAGATACCGTGTTCTAGGTTGTCTAATCATTGGTACATTAGTGCTAATGGGACGCTAAGGCTAGTTGGGTTGGGGTTTTGGGTGCTAAGGTCTATGGTTGGCTCACCACTATATTCCAAGGTCCTATTATCCTGTGCATAGCTCTGTATGTGCAGAAACCTTATGACATGGCGCGACCAACGAGTGGGGCAGCTTACTTGCGAGACGCTTGAGTAGTACTTGTGCTTGTCCACAAACCCCTCACGTACGCTTCCGGAAGCGTGTGTGACGGTGATACCTCCTATATTACTGATTTTGTAGGTTCTTTCAAGCTTGATGTTATTAAAAAAGGTTTCTTAGATATAACCCTTTTTGTGCTGCCTTGTGTAAGATTGTTGAATAGACCCGTTAGTAATGGCGGGTATAGACATAGCGGCGCATAGCCGCACAGCACTCCGGGATCACTTACGGGTGTATGGAGTGCCAGACGCGGGAGTTGAACTAGTCTTTGTGGTTCAAGCCGACCCGGCTTTCCACTTTGAAGTGTTCTACTCTTGGATCACTTTTCCAGCGGTGAATGCGAACGATAATCTGTTCCATGAATATGAACCCACCGTTGTTCCTGCTGTCTATAGACCTTATACTACTCTTGAATTACCGCTCACGGCTTGGCAACACCGTGTTTGGTTTAATGGCGCCCTCCCACAACCGACTACCACGGTTCGTTTAGGCCCCTTATCTATAGAGGGGGCCACTTGGCCTGTTTTGGCCGGGTATACCCCACATCCGCGTTATATGACTATACCAGTCGCGGAACTGCGCACTATGTATGCGGCCTTGGTGCAGGTGCATCGAGCTTTAGTGCGATATGTTACAGGCAGCATCCATGGAGCCGCTCCTGGAGTTGCTGGCCAACCAGCTGCTGCAGGCGGAGTGACCATAAGTCCCGTCATGGTGAATTCTGTGATGGGCAAACGGCCACAAAATAAGGATGATTTTCCTTATTGGCTTGCAGAAAAGTTTGATCAGTTGGAGGCAGTTTTTCCACACACAACTCCAGTGGATAAACATCGTATTTTAACGATTAGTTTGCCAAAAGACTTAATTCCCGAGTTGACAGCATGTGACAACTGGGGTAAGGTATTCGCAGCAGTATATTCTAAATGTTTTGGTACTCCTTCCATGACTGTTCTCCCCTCTGTAATTAAAAAAGTACAGGACGAACATGGCCCTGAAGCGGCCGTGGAATTAGGGATGAGACTGGTGGGAGTGTTTGAAGTAGTAGCTGAGCTGATCCTTGCGAATGTCAAGGGCGATGCAGTGAACTTTCAAGTAGCTAACGCTTTGGCTCTAGTCCCAGAATTGGACAAGCCTCGCGAATTACCGAAAATTATTACCCAGGCTTACAAGACTATTGGTAGAAACAGCCTGGGTAACAAGCCTTTTGCGAAACAGCAAACACAGTCGCAACCACAACAGCAACAAACCAAATCTCAATCTGAGAAAGATGAGAAACCAGTCTTCACTAAAAAGAGCTGGAGGCTGAAACAACAGGGTAAGCAACAGAAAAAGCCGGGGTCGCGAGGCGCGTCCCCGGTTTCAGTTTCTTCTGAACGCACTTATGATTTACGCGATAGAGCGAGAATTAAGTCACCGGATAGGTTTCAGATCCCTGGTACGCGTTCTCCTCGTTCTTCACAGGCACAGACTTCGTCACAGGCAGGTGGAGGAGACCGCCAGGATAGAGGAAGGGCCCGTGAGGCCCCACAGGGACGAGACCAGCCTCGACAACAAGTCAGAGGAAAAGAGGAAGACGCTCAACGTTTTCGACCACAATTTCAGAAGAAGAAAGTTGCCGCTGTAACAGCGAAATATGCCACAGACGGTGAGAACGAGACTCCTGAATTGGACGTGGGCAGTAACCCTCCTAGACAGCGCCGCGGAAGTTACCATAGTGCGGGAGGCGCTACGTCCTCAAATGGAGGCGACAGCAACTGAAACATTCATTACTGTTGAAACAGCAGACACCAGAGTGGCACCCCTGACAGACTGTTTAATATTGTCATCCAAATTGAAGGTGATATACAGCGTGTAATTAAAGGGATTTTTGGGGAAAATCTGACCTCTTCATATGACATTTTGTTAGCAGAGGCGGATTGGCCACCCCCATTCGTTCTTGCTGCACGTAGAGGGAGGAGGTAATCCTTCCGAGCTTTTCTAGACATGTCCCAAAGGACAAAGAGGAGGCTCTAGCAGCAGAGTGGGCTGTGTCCCAGGCTCCGGCGTTATTCCGCAATCACGTGGGTTGGGATGAAGATTCTCCCCCCCATGAAATACCTTTACGGTCACTACCGCAGCCACAACCCCAATACCCCATAAAACGTGAAGCCAAAGGCCACGTTTCCGAAATTCTGACTCAGTTGGAATATCAGGGAGTAATTGAACCCTGTGTATCACCTATGAACAACCCCCTTTTCGCGGTTTCTAAACCCGATGGATCGTACCGCTTAGTAATGGATTACCGGCATTTGAACTCACATTGCCGGACCTTCGCGGTGCAAAATACCCATAGTTCGGCGCTTGTAGACAGTCTTGTTCGTAAAAAATATAAAACGACACTTGACCTTTCAAATGGATTCTACACGCACAACTTAGCCCCGGAAAGTGGCCAATGGTGTGCTTTTACTTCCGGTGGTAAAATGTTCAAATTCAGGCGTCTTCCTATGGGCTACAAAATAGTCCGGGCGTGTTCGCCGCTCGTGTTGTCTCTTTGTT
Organism: Calotriton arnoldi; assembly: GCA_963921515.1. Classification (NCBI taxonomy): domain Eukaryota; kingdom Metazoa; phylum Chordata; class Amphibia; order Caudata; family Salamandridae; genus Calotriton; species Calotriton arnoldi. Next base: position 1,394,113 of record CAWUFW010004554.1, read on the forward strand.
AGACGGCATAGATCCAGACGCCTGTTCGTATGTGGATGACATTTATCTGACGGATGACGAATTGTTTCCGCATCTGACCCGAGTAGACCGCATTATTCTTGAATTCGCGGTTCAGGGATATAAAATTAACTTTGCCAAATCTCATATTGCTGAATTTACCGTTCTGTTCTTGGGCTATGAGCTCAACAATGAAGGTAAGGGTTTAGCCCCCATTTTTTGGAGAAATGTGCACTTCTGTGCCCTCCTACTAATCTGAAGAAGCTTCAGTCTTTGCTGGGTTTTCTGAACTTCGGACGTACATATATTCCCGAATACGCCCAGCGTATTAAGCCACTGTATGCCTTGATACAACCTACTTATTCGAAGTCTTGCTGGCTTCCGGAGCATACCTCCATTCTGCAGTCTTTGCAAACAGACCTTCTTGAGTCTAGATACCTTTTGACACATGATAACCATACAAACTTGGTGATTAGAATCATTCCAGGGGCAGTGGGTTTCACGTACTTAACCTTTAATGAAGGTGATACAGTACCCATCGCATACAAGTCACATCTGTACACTTCTGCAGAAATGCGGTTCTCATCTGTGGAGAAAGTGCTAACAGCAGTGCAAATGGCGATCCTGAAGGAGCGCGCACTGGCACAGGGAAAACGCATTCTGGTGGTAACACCCTATCCTGCCCTGGAGGCAGTGACGAAAGCAAGTGTTCCGAACTCTAAAGCTTTGCACCCCCGTTGGATTCAATGGGCAACATCTTTGACGTCTCCGGATGTCACTTTCATTTTTGACTCTTCTCTTCAGACTCAGGAGTTTTTACAGTATGAATTCTTTCATCCTCCTCCTTTGTCTTTATTGCCGCTTGAGGATTACGATTGTGTGATCTACACCGATGGTTCGGCACAACCGGCCACGGGTTCCAAGCATGCTTATTCAGCCGCATGTGCTATTGTAGCAGGTACGTTTGTGAACGGAAAGTTCAAATCCACTGTGGTGCATACACAGACACTCGGGGATAGTACCGCACAATTGGCCGAGTTGCGTGCATTGGTGCTTGCTCTTGAGTTCGTAAATCCTGATGTGACCACTTTAATTGTGTGCGATTCTTACTACTGTGTTCAATCATACAATGCCAATCTGTTCTTTTGGTCGCAAAATGACTATAGAGACGCTAAAGGCAACACAATCAAGCATAAAATGCTTTGGGTTAGAGTGGCAGAATTACAAAGACGTCTGCCACTCACACAGGTGGTACACACCCTAGGCCATCAGCGAGTGGGCGCACACGCTGTTGGTAACAGTCTGGCGAATGAAGCTGCCAGATCAGCAGTACTCACGTGTTCAGTAGCAGCAGTTACTAGATCCATGTCTAAAATAGACACTGATATCTTGGCAGCTATTGCTGCAACAAAAGAAGGAATGAATTACCCTAGAGGTTTCCCTTCTAAATATTCTTACCAGATAGGTCCCGATCAGGCTCCTTATGTAACAATACCTGACGTTGGTGATCGGCTGATCCCCAACGCGGACCGCAGACTTTCCTTAATGGCAGCGGCACACGCTGGCATGGCTTCGGCACATGCTGGTGTGTCTGCGACAATTTCCATTTTGCAGCAGCGTTACTGGTGGCGGGGTTTATATAAAGATACACGTACTTATGTGCTTTCCTGTGACGTTTGTCAACAGATCAAGCCTTCAACAGTCACAAGACCACCGCAGACCTCGCTTGCAATTTCAAACAGACCCTTTGGGTGTGTTTATTTGGATCACTGCGGTCCATTTTCTTCAGACACTGCCTATAAATATATCTTAGTGGCAGTGGACTCGTGCACACGGTTCATCTGGGTCTGGCCACAACGGAGTGCTGACGCTCGAAATGTCATAAGGGATTTGCGAGTCTTTGTGGGAATTTTCGCATGCGGCACCTTCCATTCTGACCAAGGTCCGGCGTTTGCCTCTAAGGCTTACAAGGACGCAATGGGCTCCTTAGGGGTGCGGGTGAAATTTTCGTCTCCGTATAGGCCTGAGGGCAACTCTATCGTTCAACGAATGAACCGTGACTTAAAGCAATCCTTGACAGCTAGAGTTATAGGTACTGGCAGGAACTGGCTGGCCCACTTGTATACTGTTCAGCGTGCACTTAATAATCTCCCTAGAAGGCCTCTGGGTGGGCGGACCCCTTACGAAATGCTCTTTGGCATACGAATGTTTGTGCCTGACCTTGATGGTCTAGACATGGCGGCGCAATCCGCCAAGTTTGATGTAGATAACCATTCTACTATGTTACAGGACTTACAAGAAGCCCGAGACAAACTTGCAATTGCACATTTGCCTTCAGCCACAGACCCTGCTCTGCAGATTCCGGTTGCCGGCTGGCTTCCGAAGATTGGCGACCTGGTACGAGAGAAGGTGGAGAACAAAAAAGAATTCGGCCCCTCTTTTCGTGCACTGGTTCCAGTACTGGGCTTGAAGGGAACACGTACAGTCATCTTACCACCGCTTCCCGGTCGCAAGGAAAACAGATACATCTCAGTGGAAAATGTCAAGCTACAACATCTGGCCGATCCTGAATAGTGTCACACCAGCGGTCTCTTGTCCTGCCATTTATCGGACATGTATCCGCGGCACGCCTGCACGAACAGTCACTGATGTTACCATGGAGATGGTTGATTTGCCTGAAAATATATTTGAACCCCTGCATCCCCCTGCGTTGATGAGGACGAATATACTTATCCCGCCACAGAGTCGGTGGCACACCAACCTACAATGCCACTGAGCCCGACACGTTATTCCTTTGACTCGGATTCCAACTCATCAAAGGCCCCGTCCAAGTTTAGTCTTTTTGTATCCTGGTTTAGAGACAATTTTTTGATTCCACCTTGGACATATATTTGGATGGTACTTTTCTTGGTTTTTTTGTTCATGTCCATTGGCTTTGTCACAGTGTTTTTCTACTCATCAATGGTCACTATTTACCTGAACGCTCTGCTGTGAACAGTGTGGCTGGGACTTTGGCTCCACATTCCTCTTCACACATCATGAAGCGTGACCACACATTTGTGAACATTTCAGCGTTTCCAGTTGCAGATGGCATCGTATGGGATGCGGTAAACTTTCAAATCCATGGCCCGACGGAAATTATTAATGTACCAAATGTCCTTCGAGTCTCAATGGGTGATGTAGTAAAAAGTAATATTCATTCTGATGATTGGGATGTGCATGCCGTTGAAGCATTGTTTGCTGATTTAAAATATTATGCTTCCTTTAATGCTGAGGACTTGTATATGAATTCTGCGAATTATGCCGATTTGTATTGCTACCAGCATTGGGGCAATCATTTTCTCCACAAACCAAGTGCACTACGTAGCCCTGTTACTTACACCCAATGGGAACATTGTCCAAACCCCATACCAGGTAGTTCCCAGACTCTTCGAAATAAATTCACCTATTTTACTGATTTCAATTGATCGAACCCTGGGTCCTATTATTTTAAATTAAAAACCCCATTGACTCAAAAAATAATGTTGACCCACACTAAATTACTTTATTCGGGTTCCTTTTTGAGCGCCTTGGTGGTGGGTGGTTATGAGTATTGGAAAGACACAATAGATTTAAAATCAATCTGGGGTTCGAAGCCATGGCAGGTGCAAGGCACTGAGGCGTTGCACCGCGCTTGCATTATCCCAGCCCAAATTATGTTTTTGAATGCTTCCATTTATCAGACCACGTGTTGGGGGTTGTCTTCCGTTAAACAACTAAACGCGCCAGCCATCCCATTCTTGTCGAGTTCGCCAAATGACAGTTTACGATTTAATATGTCCCTTTTACAGTTACAGGCTCAGTTCCAAAATAATTCTTTTAACGTTTCTGCACTGATACAGTCACCCTGGTTGGCATGGCCCATATCATCGAATGCGTGCCAGCTGCGTTTCCATGGCACCGTTCCTGGTTATATACAGGACAAGCCTGATCCAAGATTTACTGCAACTCGTACTGTCACCACATATTCGGTTGGTAAATTATGTAAACAATGGTTACAACATTCGTCCTTAGACTCTGTTAAGAAACATTTGTCTCTCCTATCAGGCACTATTGATTTATCTGACTTTATCTTGGGACCTCGTGGTCCCCGACCGAAGAGATTCATTTATGAAGCGTATAATGAACTCTGGAAGCTGTCACAAATGGAAGCTGCTTCCCGCCTTCGGGAAATAGACCAAGCAAATTTGGAAAAGGTGCTTGCTGTTGTTGACAATAGTATAAATACCCTGTCTTCCCGCGTTTACACATTAGAGAATATTGTATCCTCTGTTGTTGATATTGTACAAAATGATGTCTCTATGTTGTATCATGGTCAGAATCAATTGCGTTCAGTGATGCAGTTTGCCTGGACTTTGCAAACCCTTAAGTTAGGTAAAGTTCCTTGGAATTTGTTAAACACCACTGCCCTTTTTCTGCCTTTTAATTTGACTGACAAACAGCAGTTCATGTCCATGAAAGATGCATCTTACACTTTGTTACATATCGAGAAAGTGGATCCTTTACCATTCTCTGTAGCGGAACTAGATTCTGCGGTGTGGCTAGTTCATGGGGTTATAGCTTTACCTTTTTCCCTGTTTGAATTTAGCTCGTGTATGAAACATTATCCTGTGGGCCGTTTCCAGCCTTTGGGTAGTGCTTTCCTGCATGAACTTTGGTCCTTGCCTTTCATGTATAAATGCCTTAGAGACGGCAAGGAAGTGTTTCTCACGGGGAGTCTTGTGATTCAACTGTGGGGCATTCGCTTATTTGTAAACATATTAAATTGCACGGGGCTTGTAGTGTTTCAGTTCCGAATCTGGCATGTGTGCTAAAGGGTATTCCTGCTCCTGCTATTTCTCCTACTTTTACTTTGCTTACTAACGGTAGCTATTTGCTTTTAAATAATGAAGACTGTTGTGGCCTACAAGCTGGCATTCCGTATATTGTTACGGTCTCACACAGAGTTGTCTGCTGCAAGAATGTGCTTTTTCCTCCCCCTCACGACATCGTTGATAACTCTATTTGGCCTTCCATTCCTACCATGGAGGCAGATTTCAATAAGTTGAGCAGAATAAAGGCCCTATTATTGAATAAGGAGGTTATGCTCACATCCGCCCGGGAGACATTCATTCTCCAGGTGGCTAGTACCCACAGTGAAATACAGGCCCTTTTGAACACTGACCTCCCCCAACATTTTGGGGAGTTGATTCATCGTATTTTTAATGCATCAAACACCGAGGGTCTGGTGCACTTTTTTAAACTTGTGGGTTCTGGCCTGGTGTCCACCTTCCAAACTATTTTCGGTGTGATACCGGCATTCATACATTCTATTTTTTCTAGCGTCTTTGGTGGCTTTCCATTAATCCTCGCTTTGGCGGCTGGTGTCTTGCTGTTGGTCTGTTTTCTGCGCAATGGCTGCACACCACTGGGCCCTTCTCGATCCCGAACGCCTCCAACTGCTCCGTGAGCGACTTCTGGTTGGCTTCGATGTTCTGCCCTTGGCAACTATCAGTGTGTCCTACACCCTTTCCTTTCGCTTTGCGTATTTCACTTGCGTGCAACCTGTGATGTCTTGCATCCGCTGTCCGTTCACATGGACCATGGATTATTGCCTCTCCAATTCGTCATTGTCTGTTCCGGATTTTGTCCAGTTGGTGGGTCCCTTAGAGGCCCATGAACGGGACTGTTCCGCTGCTGGCTTTATGATGCGTGCGGCTGCACTGGGGATTTTGGCACAATGGGATATCTGGGCGGCTGCTCAGAAACTCCTACAACAAAGTTATATTGAATATCACGCAAGCTGTCCCGCATTGCTTCTAGATGCTCCATCCTCTGAGGAACATTCATGCAGCTTTGATCTGTTGGACTGGATGGCGTCTACGTTTTTTGACGATTCCAATGATGTCCTCTTGGACGGTATAGCTTTTTTCTGCTTTTCCACGTTTTTGGATTAATCTGCCGTCCACTGTCGTTGGAGTGCCTCGTTTCTGCTCAGGTGTTTGGAACTCTGTCTGCATTTTCGATGGACTGTCCAGGGGAGGGTGTCTTGTGGCTCATGGCCTGCCTGGCTACGTTGGCGCAGGCCTGGCTGCCATGATGACTTTTTGCGCACGTTACTCTTGAACTGTTGTTCTGTCGCCCTCTGCTACTGCCAAGTTATTTTACAACTGTCTGCATTTTCTGTTTCTCACCTTTTCTCCTATTCCCTTTTGGGCTCAGTCTGAACAACAGTTACAAGGTCGAATAACAAATCCCTGGTTCCTACTGATTTGGCCCGTCCCTCGCACCTAGACATAACACCATGTACAGCTGCCATTGAGAAAATAGTGTGCTTTTAATAATGTGGTCGCCTGCCCTAGAGGGCACTTGGAGACGAACTTTCCAGAGAGAGGAGCTGTGATTGTCTGCTGATGTAGTTTTGCATCTAGAGACTGAGGTATGGGGGTTCGCTAGTCAAAGCCCAAAGGTCTTCTATTCTCATAATAAACTGGCTTCCAGCACGGGGAGGGTGGTAATGTTAGTTAGACATATATCCACTGCTTTATGAGATGCTTTCCCCGTTCGTATTCTATGGAGTAGTAACTATGCTGATTATATTATTCATATGTATTATGCTATTAGTACTGACACGTGTACTGTATCTTAGAGCACGTAAGTTGAAATAAATATTTTGAACTATACAGTGACTCTTCTTACGCATGTTGTGGACAGGTACGAGTGTGACGAAAGAGTGTTCTTGCCTCTGCGAGTCCTGGGTGAGAGAGAGATACCGTGTTCTAGGTTGTCTAATCATTGGTACATTAGTGCTAATGGGACGCTAAGGCTAGTTGGGTTGGGGTTTTGGGTGCTAAGGTCTATGGTTGGCTCACCACTATATTCCAAGGTCCTATTATCCTGTGCATAGCTCTGTATGTGCAGAAACCTTATGACAGAAGAAGGGTCCCTACTTGGACAGAGGCGCAAGCCCTGGCCAACTAGAGATCCCATTTCTAACATTGGTGGTCAGCGGTGAGGATAGGACTTGTGTTTGCACTTGACTTACAGTGATTGGTGTGCACTACTACCATATCGCAGACCATTACGTACCACATAGTGGTTCTTTTTTTCTTTTGGCCTATTTTTGATCTTGCCAGTTTCAACTCCCTACTCTCATCATGCCTGAATCAACTGCATCATCTGTTGCATCCCTGGAAATTGCCTTTGAGGAGGATAGGTTGGAATCCTACAGCGTAAAGGAGCTGAGAGCGATTTGTAAAAACCTGAAGGTCCAAATCAAAGGCCTCACAAGGAAGGAGGAGCTACAAAAGGCGCTGAGGGCCAGGGTAGCAGCCAGACATGCCAGTGGGCAGCCTGGTAATCTCAGTGAGGAGGTGGAGGAGCCTATTTCCAGGGTGGATGTACTTTTGGGTGGGGGGGAACCCGCCAGGTCAGGCAGCAGCAGTCTGTCCCCAGAGGAGCTGGAGGACAGACGGGAGGCAAGGCAGTTTGAGCTGCAGAAGCTCAGGCTGGAGAGTGAGCGGGAGGAGAAGAGGGAGGAGAGGAGATTGGCCATGGAGGAGAAGAAGATGATCCTGGATCATGAGCATAAAATGAGAGAGCTGGAGCTGGATTGGGAAGCCGGTAGGGCTTTGTCCAGCCCAGATGGTGGCAGCAAAAATGTAGTGTCTAGTACTGAGGATGAGGTACACACACACACAGATTTGGGGCCCTGCTTCAAGGAGGGGGTTGACATACACCAGGGGGTTCAGGATTGTGAGGTTACTCCAGTGGTGCATAGTGTCCCTGAGGTGGATTGGGGAACTGGCACAGGGGATCACTTTCCTGGTAGTGGGAGGGACACTCTACTGACTCTAGATGAGAGGTGCAGGGAGAGGGGTTCCCCCATGATAGAAGCCCGGGTAAGTGAGTATGGAGACCAGCCAGAAGAGTATGGGTTGAGAGACAGCAACAGTCAGACACTGTCTCACCGGTCTTGTGAGAATGATGTGGGGTACTTGTCTGAGGCACTGGATGGTTGGGTGAAGGGTAGTTTGGTTAACACCTGTGTGGGGCTGTGTGATTCAACTGTTGGAGAGCATATTTTAAGTCCCTGTTTTCCAGAGCTATGCCAACACCCAGTGGAGTGTGAGTTTTCTGACCCCAGGGAGCTTGCACTGGAGGCAGACCTTTTGGTGGATTCCAGAGGGTCTGGAGAAGCATCTGGGGGTGACCCGGAAGGAAGTGGCTTAGGTATTTCCCAACCAAGGGTGGTGGGAAAGGTTCATGGTAGCCCAGCTAGGTCCCGGTGTCATGGGAAGGGTGTAGGGACTCACGTCCTGTCTCCGCGGAGAAGGAGTGGGAAGGGGCTGCGGCCCAAGGTGCCCGAAACCCGGTCCCAGAGCCTGGTTGGTTCCAGGAGGGAACACCAGGTGGGGAGCCTAGGCTGTACTGATAGGCCATCCGTTGAGGGGGATCTCCTAGAGTCAGGAGAACCTGGAGCATCTGTAAGCGGAGCTCCAGTGGTTCTGGTGTCTGGCGGCACCGCTCCAGTTGGGAGGGTGCAGGAGTCCAGATGGAGGGGTGAGAGGGGGATGCGTTCCCCAGTGGGAGAACCAGTGGGTCAGGGGCCAGCCAGAAGGGCTGAGCCTCCTAGCAGTGACCATGGTGACACCACTTCTGTCCTGGGGGATCTTCGCGCACTGTCAGATGGACAGAGGCTGGGAGATCTGCGCCAGGCAGACTGTCACACAACGCATGAGTCATGTGTTACCCTCAGGGGGGGCATGCGTGCTCCCAAGGAAGTCCTGGTGCGCCGGGCAGGTGCTCAGCTGCAGGGTTTAGTCCCTGGGTTGGGAGGCCAGGTTCAGGTCCTGCCTGACCTGGAGGGAAGGACGACTGTAAGCAGTGTCCTGACCGGTTTGTCTTCTAGGGGTACCACTCCAGGTGGGAGGGTGCAGAGCTCTGGAAGAGGGTGCAGAGGGAGGGAGTCCTCGCCTCTGACCCCGGTTCAACCTGAGGGTTTAGATCCAAGGGTGGTGAATCAGTTGCAGGGTCAAGGCCCTGAGCTGGTGGAAGAATTGTGTAGGAGGTCTGGTTCCAGCGTCCTGACAGTTTTTGGTTCTGAGGGTCCCTCTCCTGGGAGGAGAGTGCAGAACCCCAGAAGGAGAGGTAAGGGGAGGAGAGCCTCGCCCGAGACCTCTGATGAACCTGAAGGTGCAGACCCTAGGTTGAAGGATCAGTGGCTATTTAGAACTGCACTGATGAGAGGAAGAGTGGAGTATGGTTACTATGTACCAGGGGTTACTGCCCCCCACTTTGTGAGTTGGCAAGGACCAGTGGGTCAGGGGTTGCCCGCTCTGAGGTCGCAGCACCCCAGGACTGACCCTGGTGAGGCCTCTTCTGGCCTAGGGGGTCTTCATGCTCTGTCAGGTGGACAGGAGGCTGGAGACCTGCGCCAGGCAGACTCTCACACAACTCATGAGGAGTGTATTCCCCTTGGGGGGGGTTGGTGTACTCCCCCGGAAGTCCTGGGTTGCCAGGCACAGGTCCAGCCTAAGGGTACCTGCCCTGGGTTGGAGGACCAGGCTCAGGGTGTCCCCCCTGACCTGGGGGAAGGGGCAACTGCTAACAGTGCCACTACCAGTTTGTCTTCTGGGGGTGCCGCTCCAGGTGGGAGGGTACAGTGCCCCAGGGAGGAGGACTGGGTGTGGGAGAGCCTACCCCAGTCCCTTGTTCAGCCTCAGGGTACAGACCCTGGGCTGGTGTACCAGTTGCAGGATAGCACCCCTGAACTGGTGGGTGAATTGTGCAGAACGCCTGCCACAGGTGGCCTGACAATTCTGGAGTTGAGGGGGACTGCTCCCGGTGGGGGGATGCAGTGCTCCAGGGAGGAGGACAGGGTGTGGGAGAGGCCACCCCAGTCCTGTGTCCAGCCTCAGGGTACAGACCCTAGGCTGGTGTACCAGTTGCAGGATAGCACCCCTGAACTGGTGGGCGAGCTGTGCAAGGCACCTGCCACAGGTGCCCTGACAATTCTGGAAGGGGGTACCGCTCCAGGTGGGAGGGTACGGAGCCCCTGGGAGGAAGACCGGGGTGGGAAAGCCTACCCCAGTCTCCTGTCCAGCCGCCGGGTACAGACCCTAGGCTGGTGGGTCAGTGCCAGGATGTCATCCCTGGCCTGACCAGAGGGAGAGTGGACGAGGGGTGCCAGGCACCTGGGGCTACCGCCCCCCACTCTCTGATGCCACAGAGGTTAGAGAGCCCTAAGAGGCATAAGGCCTGGGTCTCCCCACTGACAACTGTCGGTAGCCACTGTGGCTTACTGTCCTGGTGGACAGAGTTGCCCCTGAGAGGGGGACAGGAGTCACACCCCGGGGTGGACTGGGCCACACCACTGTGTTGGCCATGTGGGCACTGTCGGCCTGTTGGGACACATCTGTGAGCAAAGTAAGTTTAGGTGCTGCACAGATAGGGTCCACAGGTGAGGAGAAGGGTTCCCCATGGGTCAGCTTATTGGGCCCTGAGAGGAAGGACAGAGGGATCCAACTGGGTTTAGAAAGGCGTAGAACCAGAACGTGCCCCCGCTGTTGTGGGCCAGGTCTATGTTCTATCGCCCCAAGCAGGGAAGTCCATCAAGGGATTGATTAGTCTACCCTGGCTTTAGGCTGGGAGGGGTTGTGTTAGACTTGGCTTTTTCAGCGGGTTTACCCCCAGACTTTTTGCTTTTTGGCCTCATGTTTTTGACCCTGTGTGTGTTGGTTTTAGGACTCTGGGCACTTTACCACTGCTAATCAGTGCTAAAGTGCATATGCTCTCTGTGTAAATGTGTTATGGATTGGTGTTTCCATGATTGGCCTATTTGATTTATGTGTCAGTCCCTAGTAAAGTGCACTGCGAGTGCCAGGGCCTATAAATCAAATGCTGTTGGTGGGCTGCAGCACTGGATTGTGCCACCCACGCAAACAGCCCGTAAAGTGTAACTCTGGCCTGCCATTGCAGAGCCTGTGCGCAGCCTGGGGCTGCCATGTCGACTTGGCAAGTGCACACACTTGCCAGTCCCTAAACCTTCCCTTTTCTACATGTTAGTCACCCCTAAGGTAGGCCCAAGGTACCCCTGTGGGCAGGGTGCATTGTATGTGAAAGGTAGGACATGCCCTGGTGTGTGTGGCATGTCCTGATAGTGAATTACAGCCTATTTCGTTTTTCACTATTGCAAGGCTACCTGTCCCCCATAGGCCAGAATGGGCAGTTTTGATTATTACATCTTATAATCCTAACTGACTCCGGGAACATGGTAGAAATTTGAGTTTAGTATGCCTGAACTCAGAATGATAAAATACATCTTTTAGTGAAGTTGGTTTTAACATTTCTGTGTTTGAAAATACCACTTTTAGAAAGTAGGTATTTTCTTGTCTAACTATCCAGGATTGCCTCTGCTAGGTTGTGTATTCCTTGTCTGGAGTTTGAGTGACAAGGCTGGGGGATTCCAGGAGACAGAATGTGTCCGCCCAGTGGTGAATAGAGAGATCTGCATCTAGATGGGAGGGAGGAGTTGCACCTGGGACCTGAATAGGACTGTGCCTGCCCCCCACAGTGCTGGCTCCCCCCCCTGTGGTGCGTCTGATGTCTCTGCCCTGCACTGTGAAAGAAGAGAAGGAATCATGTCAACAAAGTGCTCCAGGGCTGTGCTTTCCCTCCACAATGCTGGCTCCACCTCCTGTGGGGCGTCTGATGTTTCTGCCCTGCACTGTGAAAGGAAAGAAGGAGTCTTGTCAACAGAGTACTCCATAACTGGTTTGGACTAGGCAAAGGCTTCTCTGCCTCCAGAGAACAAAGGAATTTGGGATATAAATATTGGGGCCCTGACCCCATGAATTTAGATCTCGCTGGAATCAAGGAACCTGCCAAGAAGAAGAGCTGGAGAGCTGCTAGGAGGAGTACTGCCCCTTTGCTGAGTTATTGCCTTGTTGGGTTGGCCTGCAGTTGCTGCTTCTGTCTTGGGCAGTGAAAGGACTGGACTGAACTTTCTACTCTTTGTGCTGAGAATCTCCAAGGGCCTGAAACCGAGCTGGCCTCCTGTTAAGAAGTCTCAGGGACTGCAAAGACTTCACAACCCTCTGGGTACCACTTCTGGAACCGCTGTTTCAGTTGCCACAGAGGAAGGGAACCGCAACCGACTCCGTCAACCGACTCCATCGCTGGCCCGGTGTCCTGTTTGCACCGCAGACCGCATCGCCCCGCTTCGCACCGCAACCCTGGTCTCACTGACGACGATGTCCGATGCCGTCAACATCGAGCCGCTGTTTGCATCGTGACCTGTGGGCACCGCAGTTTGCATCGCATCGCTTCACTGTACCGGCCGGACCAGACCGACGCTGTCGCTGCATCTGGCTCAACCATCGTGACTGCATCGCAGTTGGGGCACCGCTCACACGCTTCGCGACGCACCGCTCCGACTCGCACCTCTGTCTGACGCCAGCTCCCGCATTCCGGCTTGGTCGCCTGCATCGCAACCTGTCAGCACCGCATCGAGCATCGTCTCACCCTGCATCGCACGCATTGGTCTCACCGACTCCGTCTGCATTACTGTCATCGAGCCGCTGCCTGCACCGCATCGAGAGGACACCGCACCTTGCATCGCTCCGTCTTGCACCGCAACCGCGACGTACGCCGACCGGCTCGAACGCTCCGTGCCCGCCACAACGAGAAAAGGTACTGTGACCGAGTCTGTTCACGACTCTGCTGGCCCGTATCGACGCGGTCGGCTGGTACTGTTAGACTCTGTTGTTTTCAGCATCGCGGTAGACTCGGACGGAGCTACCGACTCGTACAAACTTTGTTTTTCACGATTTCTGCAAAGAAGAAGTTATCTTGCAACGTATTCATTTTTAAAGTATTTGTATTGTGGATTTTTATCGTATTTGGTCTTGTCTTGAGTATATAAAAATATTGGTTATTTTTTTCTAAACTGGTGTGGTGTCCTTTTGTAGTGCTTACACTATATTACTGTTGGTTATGTGCAAATGCTTTACACACCGCCTCTAGAATAAGCCTGACTGCTCGTGCCAAGCTACCAAGGGGGTGAGCAGGGGTTATTTTAGAAGTGTAACTCCCTTATCCTGACTAGGAAGAAGGGTCCCTACTTGGACAGAGGCGCAAGCCCTGGCCAACTAGAGACTCCCATTTCTAACAAGGGGTCCCTGGTGAATTGCTCTTTCTATTGCCTGATCTTACTTATTAATTCCGAGGGTAAAGTTTTTGGCAAAGTTCTGGCTAACTGTCTCCTCTGGGTCATTCACACACTGGTCCATCCCGATCAATGTGGGTTTATGCCACGCCACGGCACATGCCACAGGGTACAGGCAGCGGTGGCATACTGTCATCTACTACCGGAGTGTAACGCTTTATCTCCTATGTGCAAACTCTTTATGACAGGCCAACGGCTAGGATTCGGGTAAACAGGGTCATTTTGCAAGTGTTCCCGATTCAACGGGGCACCTGGCAGGCTTTTCCCTTATTTTGGCAGGCTTTTCCCTTATTTTCCCTCCTTTTCACGCTCGCGGTCCAGCCTCTCGGACATGGGTCCGCTGCGATGCACAGTTGCGGGGGTTCCAGTGGGGGATGGAGTGGAGGAGGATCATATTGCTTAATATGCCGATGATGTACTGCTCTTTCTGAGTGACCAGGCGGTAGCGGGCCCCAGAGCACTTACACATGCTCGATTTCTAATGCCAAGTGTCCGGCTTGCTTGTTAATTATTCCAAGTCCTTATTATTATTATTGATCCTGCTTACGGATGCCATGCAGGAGCACGGCTGGCAGGATGGTATACCTCTTCGTACATTAAGCATTCTTTGCCTTTGTGTCTATATTTCACTCTTTCCCACTTTTTCCTGGTCCCTGAACCTGATTCCCCTAGTTGCTCTTATGCGAAAAGATCTGGAGCAGGGGTTTTCCCTACCTCTCAATATTTTGGGGAGAATTACCCTGTTTAAAATATGTCCTGCAAAGCATCCCCTACACCGTCTCCAGGTCATGGTTTTGTTCCATTCAGGCCTTTATTCATGCCTTTGCACACCCCTTTTTGTGGGCCCATCAGGATCCGCATATCGCCTTTGGCAAATGTGTTCAACCCACCCCTGATGGAGGCCTGGTGGCGGCTGAACTGCAGCTCTATTATTGGGCACCCAACTCGTGGTTTTGAACGACTGGCTCCATGGTGACCGAGATGATCCAATGTACCATATGGAATTGTCGATCATGTCTAGGGACCGCTTGTACGGGTCGCTGATCCCTCGTTTTCTCCCAGACCTGACTAAAATTTAATTTGGGGTGTGGCGGTCGGCTGCGAGATGGACTGAGTGGGGTGGCAGGGTCACTCTCCAGACCCCCATTTGGAGGGGCACACAGCTCCGCCAGGTGGCTAGCTTGTTGGGGTTTGGGAAGTGGGATCTAATTAGTATTTCATCTTTAGGCAATGTATGGCAGGGATCACACATGCGTTCCTTCTCAGACTTACAGGCCGACTTCCAGTTTCATCACTCCCAATTCTTCAGATTTCTGAAACTCCGATATGCCCTCTCGTTCCACCAGTTCTCTCTCGGGTAAGTACCGGAATTCAGTCCCATGAAGGCTAGGTTTTTATGACTCCTCAGGGGCAGGGCGGGGTTTCCCAAATTTATCATTTATCACTCATCAACTCCCCAGAATTGCTTACCACCCTCCGTACCCGTTGGGAATCCTAGTGGGTGCTTTAGAGGATGGGGAATGGTAGGAGATGCTCATGGCTCCGAGGGAACTGGCCATATGAGCTTGACTCCAGTTGATCCCGGTAAATGTCCTTCATACTACATACCTGACGCCGTGGCAGCTTTGGAAGGCGGGTACACTCTCAATGTCCACATTCCATCGCTGCGGAGCAGAAGAGGCAGATCATGTTGTCTGGGCGTGCCCTATCATACACTGGTACTAGTCCCGACTCCTGGATGTTCTGTCAGGAGTACTGGGAAGGCTGGTGGATTGTGCACCCCGGATTGCTCTCCTGAGATTGCTGGAGGACCTGGGTGGGAAGTGCTCTGATAGGTATTTGGAGGGTCACGGGACTCTGCTTGCGAAGCGAGCTATAGCCCAGGAATGGGCCTCGGCTACCACTCTGGACCAGGGATTGATCTGAATATACTGGTGTTGACATCTGGACACAGGGTCATGGGTGGTTGCTGTGCTCTGCCTGTCATGCTTACTATGCTTAATTTTTGTTTAAAAACCCAATTAAAACACCTTATAAAAAATTGGTACCTAGTGCCCGCAACAGGAAAGACCCAAGAAAACAATGTGGAGACATCATCATTTCCTGTCACAAAAATGATCTGATTTGACAATGGGATAGTAGCATTTTTTGGCCAGGGATCGGCGGCTCCCCAAGAAAACGTACGAAACCCTGACATTTCTGAAAACTAGACACCCAAGACAGTCCAGGGTATCATGCCTTGAATGGATCCCACACAGTTTTTTTTACCCAAAATGCCCTGCAAAGCTCAATAGTTGCTAAAATAAGCAATCTGCAAAATTCCTACCACCCAGTGTTCTCCCACTTGCCCAATAAAAATGCTAACAAGCAAGCATCAAACCAATGTCAATGGGAGTCTCACGGAACGACTCTCATTGACCCTAGTTTGATTTGTGTCTGTCGGGGCACTAGGCCAAGTAAAAGAAGTGTGATCGTATTTTTGGGGGTTGTATTGTTATAATTTTTGTTATATATTTTTGGGGGGTGAAAAGTAAATGTAATATACATTTGTTTAACTTAAGTATGTGTAAAAAACATTTTAGTTTTATTTTAAGTAATTGTTTTATTTTAAAGGTGTGTTTTCATATATATTTAAATGTGATTATTTCATTTTTTGGCAATATCATTGTTATCAATATTGTGTGTATTGATATTATTGATATATTTTATTTTTATTTAAAGGTATTGATCTTTTTGTTTTCAATATAATTAGAAAATTATATTTTTTACCACAATATCTTTTTTCTCAGTATTTGTGGCTTTACTATAGGAAGTAGATATTTTTGTGATTGATGTTTAATTTCTCATATTTTTGTGTTTAAATATTGTATGGATCAATATTATGTCAGGGATCCCAGTCACATTCTCTAGCTCACAATGTAATTAATTCCTTCTCCCACAAATTGCAACAAACACATCTGAATGCTTTATCTGTACAAGGTGGTAGAGGTGAGGTGCAGCGTTGACTAAGGACTCCTTCAGCCAACCTGCCCGGTGCTAAATTCTTATGCAGAGGGACTTTACATAACTAACCTCCTATGCTCAAACTTGAAGCAAAAGGGTCTGTTCACTCCCCACTTTTAAACTACGTCTGTCAATATACTGAAGTGTAGAGCAGAAATGTCTCTACTTGGTAGAGCGGTGGGCAGTGAGATGTCAGTTTTGGTCAATGGTGTACTAAGATACTCAGTGAGATAGGGTAGGGTCTCAGCATATCTTCCTCCTTTTTCTGCAGGCACTGTAATACCATAATGTCATATAGCATGGAAGAGACAGTGAAATGGACTTGGAAGGTATCTACTGAGTCTGAGGCTCATAGTTTCACTTTTTATTGTAGTAGCGCTGCCATTCACTGTGCTGCTAAACAGAGTTTATCAATTGATTGTAGTTAAGGACCAGCATCTCATCTTCTGTTGGTGCACCACCTGCTTAATGCAGGCAGGGAGCTTTTTAAACTTTGTTGCAATGATTTTTATTCCATATCGATTTTACTTACTGCCTATAATGATAATTTGTTAAATTCAGAGTCTCACATAGGAATAAAGTACCTTAATATTTAGGTGCAGTCATTTCTAAAGGCCTGAGGAAATGGTCAAACTGTCCCACTGCTACACACTCAAACAGACTTTCCATACTTTTTGTTTAGGCCACTGCTTGGTGCCTGTCCAGTTTTAAGTTTATTGATATTGCTCAGTTAATTAAAATCATCGCAAAATCATATGGGCAAGTGCATGTCAAATCATAAAGTGCATACTGTTAAATCTACAATGCTTGCCTGTCATAAAGGTACTAACCTGTCTAGGATCCGTTGATCACAAGGTAATTTGCATGGATCAGCCACTCTGGCAATGGTAATTCCCAACACACACACAATGTATGTAAGTGAGCATACTTTATGAAGGACATTCTCAAACCCATCACAGTCTTGTTTCTGTTTTTGATATCACTGATAGCCCACGCAACCAGTATGAGTTATAGGTATAGACAGATATTGATGACACCCAAGTCTTCATCCTCATGGGCAACTATTTACCCTGTATTGTGGGGGAAATACTCCATGCCCTATTAATCAATCCATCTTAATTTGATTATTTGTAAAATAATCATAAAAGAACATACACATTAGATAAAGATCTCAATACATTACAACCCTAATAATAAGTGAAGTGACTGATTCCTCAAGAACATCTTATTTCAACTGCAATCAAATCTATCACTTGTAATTGGAAAGATGCTACATCACTCTCAGTTAATGCATGGTGGGAATGGATTATTTTTTTCAGACGTGGGCAATGTTCTTTTCCTCATTCTCCTAATGATTCTTCTACTTCCAGGTCTACTATGTGGTCTAGTCTTGACTCTTATGTTGATGAATGTTCCCTAATTTGAATTACTCATTTGAATTCCTTTTTCTTTACTTATCATCATTTTGGTCAATATAGCCCTCTTTTAGTTTATATTATTATTTATATGAATATGTAGTTACCAATGTTGTTATAGGTATTATATTGAATTGTTAATTGTTGATTATATTCCAGCGCCTTGAGACCCTCGCGGGTATGTAGTGCGCTTTATAAGTGACATGATTGATTGATTGATTGATTGATATAATGCTATGTTTCTATATACCTTACTGTCCGGTATTATTTTTTGTATTGTTTTATCATCCATGAAAATTCATTCAATAAAACTTTTTGAACTCTAAGAACATCGGATCAGACACAGTTACATGAAATTTTGCAAAGTAATGTAAAAAGTAGGATCTTATTTACGACCCCTAGAAAGCAGGAAAGGACCGTCTAATGTAGGCTGGCAAACACACATTTAACAGATGCAAATTCCTGCCATACGCTTAGGTACAGAAACATGGCTGAATGATGTAGAAATATTGCAGATTTCACCTGGGCTGTCCCCTTTGGATACTTTGTTAACGCGATAAATTGCACGCACACTAGAGAAGGAGAAATCTTACAGCCTCATATGGGAATGTTACTACATCAACACAGTTTTCAATCATTAGAAATCAGGGCATTCATTAATTTCTTTCTAAAACACATTTTTACAGATAAAATGAAGGCAAGATAGGTCGTGGACATTGGCGGTGAGCACCTATGCTTAGAACCTTGCTTTTGGGCCCCTTAGGCAAGCAAGCAGGCCACGTAGTCTGGCAGTGTCGTCCAGCAGTCATTTGGCCATGCGACGAGGGAGTGTCATGTGAACAACAAACACATATCTGAAAGGAAAGCAGAAACCTCTCAGCCCTCTTCCACATTCCCCTCTGAGTAGATGCTTCCCAATAGTCTGAAGAGAAAGGCTGTCAATGAGAAACAAAATTCTGGAATGGCAAAAACACAATCAATGGAATTTGTTTATACAAACTGGGGCATGTTCGACATCAAATATTGGTGGGCACATCAGCTTCAAAACATGGCATTAGATGTAGGGTTGCACACTAACAAACTATATCCGTCAATACTAACCAGCTGTCTTAATTATATAATTGCAGGTGTAGGCTTCTGTGTTACTATCAGAGGGTACCTCTTCTAAATTATAGCGTAACTCAGTGTAGCAACCAAAGTTGCTGCATTGGGTCACGCTTGGGGAAGAAAACAGTGCAGGCCCATATTGACTAAATATGACCTGCTCTTGCGCTCTCACGTGGTGATGGCGCAAAATGCAAAAAAATGTTGCCTAGCACACCACACACACACCTTTGCACCATAGTTCAAAGGTGTGTGTGTGTGTGATGTCTATCATAGGTTTTACAGTGGAAGGATACTCTTCCAGTACACACTCCTATGCTGAGACACTTTTATTTGAAGTGCACACATTGGATGTGTGCTCTACAGTGCAGCACACATGCGACCAGTGAAATTGTATTTGGAGGAAGGAATACATTTCTTCTGCTTAACGTCTGCCTAAAAGAGATTTTTTTTATGCAAAGGCAGGTCTGACAAGCTTCCTAGATCTAGCTATTCATAAAAAACCATGGACATTAGTGTTGGAATGTTCAAGTGTCACCCATGGAATAACCCCTTAATTCAAAGTTGCGCAAAGCAGCTCAAAGTGCTAATTGCACTACATTGGTAACTTTCCAGCGTTTAAAAAGATTTGAGCTAGAAAGTAATTACTTTGCAAGACTTTGCACCTCAGTGTGTAACTTTGCATGGCTTTGTGGCTGCACAAAGTCTTGATTCATCTGCTGAAGTATTATGTCCACTTGCACAACTCTTGAAGCTCTTGAAGTTCTATGTTCATTTAACCAAGGCTCGGAATTTGAACCATGTTATAGCTCTCTGTACGACACTGTTCCCCTTTACCCAATAGGTGACTATTTCCACAACTTAGCTCACAATAAAAACTAGTGGACGAGAGGGGCACTGGACCAAAGGTAAACCCCTCCATACAAACCAAAATGAGTGCCCAGTGTAGCATTTGGTGATGAACGGGAATTAGTTACAACATCTGAATCCTTGCATCTCAGCAAGAAGTTTCATAATCCCAGCAATTCAGATTATTTATGCCAATCATCCTTATGAAGACAGACACAATTGTGAGATGTGGCATTGTCATGCAATGTTACCAACTCTAGAAATTACCTGAGTACCACCAGGATCCCATGTGATGAGGGCATGGAAAACCTCTGATGTGCTAAAGCTTATAACATCCACTAAGTTCCCAATAAAAGTGGAAGCAGAGGTGTGGTTAGAGGCATTCTGCGTATACTGAGTTGCTTTGTTATCGGGCAGAAAAGATACAAGAACTCATTTTGGAGAGCACAGCTGCAACATGCCTGAACTGGAGATTGAAGAGCCACAGTAGAGAAGAGAAAATCACATGCAAAGGTGAAAAATATATGGGGGTAGCACCTGTCCTTCTCAATAGAATCGAGAGGGAAGACCAAAATTATTTCTCTTGCATGACCTTGTTTATGAGATTGTCAAGAAAAGCATGAGATGCCTTCAGTAATGTTGGATGACAGGAGGCTAGAAGTGAACTGAGCATCTAGTAGTCAATCATCTTTTCTGGCACCAACATATCAGGGCCTCTTGGAAATTGCAAAGTAACTAGATGCTTACTCACCCTGGGACGTTCTAAGGCCTCCAGGACCGCAAAGATGGCTGCAGAGGGAGTCAGGTCACAAGGAAGGGGAGAGATGTTGGGGATTCCATGGTCGTTGATTCTCCGAAACTGACACTCCAGTAGCTGATCCTGTTAGTACTGATCTAATGGTATTTAAAACCCTATGATGTAACTACCCTCATATGATCCTAGAAAGAATTCTTGAACTCGTTCATGCGCAGTCTCAGTATCCAGGCACTGAGATCTTCCAATCTATTTAACATCAATAATTGTTCAGGTAGTCCAAATAAACCTGTATTTCTGTAGTCTGATACTCTGACTGTCTCTTATTAGTTGCCTCTGGTAAACACAGTTTAGAATAATAAGAAACACAGTATCAATTTAAGATTAATTAGAGCAGCTTACCCATGACCTGGCCAGGGTCATTTCATGTTGCCATAGGTTTTCATTCATCTGCCAGAACTTATCTGAAAGTCCTAAAAAAGTATCAGAAACTCATAAAAAAATTGTTGTTGAAATGAACGTGAAAAGATTTTAGCCTATTGCAACTGTCAAACCTTTCCTAGGAATTTCAATTAGCTGGTAAGTGTATCTGTAGAATGAGCACCCCAAAGTGAAAAAAAGCAAGGTACAAAACTCCCAATTCGCTTAATATAACAAGATAGGTGGCAAGATGTTGACACCCATATGGGATCTTTTGAAAGAATCACGGAAGAACAGGTAGCAAAGTGGATGGCGGAGGTCAAGTGTGGCTCCCCTCTCGATTCCTGCCCTCACTTTATTTACTCTTGATTAGCTACCACACTGTGCCCCTATTTTACGCAAATTTATAACCAATCCCTTTCAGAGGCGATTTATCCAGAAACTTGGAAGCAAGCAGTATTATTTCCCTTAACACAAAAAACGGGAATTGATGTTTCCATTCTTTCCAATTACGGGCCAATATCGCTGCTTGCGTATATGTCAAATATTTCAGGAAAACTAGTGAATATTCAGCTAAGTAATTTCCTAGACAATAATAAACTGTTGGATTCTTCGCAGATGGGCTTTCAAGCAAAAAATAGTATTATTATCCATATTGGATGACATCAGGTCAGTAGTTGATCAGGGCAAGGCTGCTGCCCTCATCCTACTTGACCTGTCTGCATGCTTCTATACCATCTTCCATAGCCTGCTGATCAACAAACGCCATGAAATTGGCTTGCATTCTAAATCCCTACAGTGGTTTGGCACCTTTCTAAAGAACAGAATGCAAACAGTCCAGCTGGGCACTTTCAGATCGCTCTCTCACACATCCAAATGTGGAGTCCATCAGGGCTCCTCTTTGAGTCCGACATTATTTAATGTTTATGTTTCATCATTAACACAAATTGTAAGGAAATTGGGTTTCAAGATCTGTTGTTATGTAGATGACACCCAGTTGATTATATCATTGGGGGAGAAACAAGATGAAACCCATGGAAAATTAACTGAGTGCCTCTCTGAAGTAGCAGGATGGATGACAGATCACTGTTTAAAACTAAAACAAAACAGAGATCTTGCTATTCGGTGGTAGCCGGACTCAATAGGGGATATGCCCACACCCAAGAAATCAGCGAAACATCTTGGAGTCATTATCGATGGCTTTCTTTCCATGCAAGAACAAGTCATTGCCACCTGCAGTAGGAGTTTTGGCATCCTAAAACTCCTGAGAAGGTTATTCAAGTGGATACCGATTGCCTGGTGAAGAACAAAAGTCCAAGCCCTTATAATGAGAAGATTGGACTATGGCAATGCCCTGTATGTGGGCATGGCTGACTACCTTTTTATAAGACTACAGGTGATCCAAAATGCTGCCGCCAAGCTGATCTGTAACATGTGACAGATTCAGTTCGGCATCCAATTGCTTGACAACCCTACATTGGCTACACATACGAAAAAGAGCCAGTTTCAAGCTTCTCTGCCATGCCCTCAAGGCTCTGTACAACACTGGTCCTGGAACTCTACAGGATAGAGAGTAATTGCATAAGCCAGTGCAAGATCTGAGATCCTGCAATCTCACGCTTGCTAAAGCTAAACGAATAGGAAAAATCAGAACTGGCGGACACTAATTTTCTCATCTGGCAGAGGCCCATTGGAATTCCCTACCTCTGGATCTTTGCCTTACTGACAACCATCTTTGGCTTAGGAAAAAAAGAGAAAACTTGGCTGCTTTGGGATAATGGGCCAGATGTACAAAGCTATTTAGCATTTCTTAACAGGCTGAATCGCTGTTTCGGCCCATTAAGAAATGCTAAATGGCCTTTTCCTATGTACAAAGGACAAATCAAGGTCGCAATTTGCGATTTCTACCCGATGGATATCGGAAATTGCGACCGCGATTTAGGGACTTGAAAATAGGGATTACCTATTTATGATTCTTAAAGCACATGTACAAAGCATGTCCTAAATACGAAATGGTCTTTTAGGAAATACAATTTCCATTGACTCAAAGTTGATGGTAACCATGCGCAAATTTGGAAAATGCATTTAAAATGCTTTTTTTTAATGTAAAGTGAAGCGCACATATGCCCAAAGGAAATTTGGAGTGCCTCGAGGGAGGCCCTAAGTCCAGAGGCACCCTTGGTTTGCATTTCTTAAATTGCAATTTCCTATTAGGAAATCGCAATTGAGGAAATGAAAACCATTTCCTATTTTGCCCATAGGCCGGAATGCAATGGCATTTCCTATTTGCGATTCCCTAATAGAGATTCATGCTCTTGTAGGAATCACTATTAGGGAATCACAAATTTTGTACAGATTATTTTGCATTTCCCAAATAATTCCTATGGAA
Source organism: Calotriton arnoldi (assembly GCA_963921515.1). NCBI lineage: Eukaryota > Metazoa > Chordata > Amphibia > Caudata > Salamandridae > Calotriton > Calotriton arnoldi. Next base: position 1,417,290 of record CAWUFW010004554.1, read on the forward strand.
TTGCTATTTAGGAAATGCAAAATTAGAATTTCGTAAATCTGGCCCAATGTTCCCCCCCGTAAACAATCTAAATATCAGCATTTTTCTCACAGTCGAAAGGATAGGGAGCCTTCTAGCGCCATGATATCCCCTTGGGGTGAGTGTTGCGCTCTATAAGTACTGTAAAATTGATTTAAAAAAATAAAATAAATAACTTATAATCAGACATACTCATTTCGTATGCCAGTTTTTAAGTTATGACCATCTTCCTAATTTGGAACTATAGAATTTTAGGTCACAGCATATTTAATAGGGGAAAGAACTGGGTTATTTGTTTAGGAATGGTTTGTGAATGTCCCAAACATGTTTAACTATGATTAGATATCGTCATAAATTATGCCAGTCATACATTCTCACTATTTTATAAATCTGCGTCCACAGGCTTTGTCATCAGAGCATTTTCATAGTTGGTAAAGAAAGTTTTGTGAATAAACCAAACAGGTGTAAATTAAGATCAGATGTAGTCCTAACATATGGATGTCCTAATTTATGACTGGTTTTGTAAATCAGACCCTGGTCATCACAGCATTTACCGTGGGGGTAGGATTTGGCTAGAAAATTTGTGATAAAATATAATTTGTGAAAATGTGTGTGTTTTTTATAGCAATGTTATAGTGCAGGGTCATTGCTGTAGTATAATTTAAAGGGGAAAAACGTGTACATTAAAGAAGAGAAGTATCCCAAAGCATATTGTTTTGTAGCTGAATATCTGTCGCTCTGGTACATGTCTCTAGCGGTCTCAGACCTCAGACATCCCCTGAGACATGGCAAGCAGTAGGCGACAAGAAATGATAAAGCAGGCGGCTGGCCAAACTGCAGTGTCTACAGTCTGACATCAGTATGGATTTTCTACATAATCAGTAAGCCATTATTTAACAGAGTCACGAGGCAATGTAAAGGGACATGTCAAAGGGATTGTTGTGCAGTATCTACATTACTGCTATAAAGTTCTAAAAAAGGAGCGCCCGTCTATTTGCAAGCAACATATTTCAGGGGGCTTTTCAAACTTGTCAGCATGCAATGCGCTTCAGTTTGGAGATCTCACACTAAATAAATTAATGTAGCTATTGTTAAAGCTTTGTAAAAAGTGTGAGTGATGGGCAATTTAAAAATTTTATTTATTCAATATCACTATACTAAACAAGAGGAAAAAACAAAAACATACACACAACTTGGCAATACCAATAGGTCTGTCTTTTAAATGAAAGTTCCTCTTCATTCAATTATGGGTTTAGGCATTCATTCAATAGGTCATCGTGCAGATTCTCTGTCAGTCATCTGACCAATCATGCACTCATTCATCCACTCACTGACTCAGTCTTGTGTTTACCCACTTACAAAACCACAGTTAACTCACACATCCACTCAACAATATATGCAAGATAAAAAGAATAGAAGTAGAAAAAGAAAACATGCTGCCACCAAAATAATGTCAGGCATTTGCTTGCAATAACAAATAAAATTAACCAAAGCAGAAGGTGGCCATCTTGTATTGATATTGTACATGGTGGTTCCTTGTTTTGAAGATCCAGCATGGCCACCACGTTTAGAACCATCTTGGAATGGTAAAACAGTGCAACTATGAACAATACCATTCCTTGATGGTGGCCTGTTCTAGAGGCTGTGGCATTGTGGGAAGCGGTAAAATGCAGATGAAATCAATAACAAGTAAGCAACCTGTAAGCACTGCCTGGACAGCTTTAGCTTGCTCTAAAAATAATGAAACTAAAAAGATGAGTAGGAAAGTAATGGAGTAAAAAACGGAAAAGTAAAGGTCTGGCCCACTAGTCCTGGAACTGAAAGAACGCTAATGTTCAAGTGGATGTGCACTTGATCAGCAAAATGCCATCAATCACGGCGGTGATAAAGCCAGTGTCTGAAGTGGCTGGCACATACCCTCATGCTGAATGTTATCATGGATGCACGCAGAGTGCTTCAACCTTTTGCCTTGCCTATTGCCATGTGAGTGATAAATGTATAATCTATTTTTAATTATATTTATTACAAGTTCCGAGCAGACAAGTAAGCCTGTCGGACCTTCCAAATAGAATCTAGCAAGAATTCCTTCTGTGCACATCTTCTACGTGCTAGGGTTTGTTAGAGGGGGCACTCGACACCAAAAGCCTTGCCTACCAAGGTAATCTGTGAGATTTCATGCCACAAAATACATGTCTGCAAGCTTGACAGTGTACAGTAGCAATCCACCCCTAAAGGGTTATTGGCTTTAACATAGGTGTTTCATAATTTATATTCCCCTTGTATTATTTTATTTTCAAACTATTATATACTATATATAATGAGCCAGTCAGGCCAGTAGTCTTTATCATTGGCGTGCCATCATAACGAATTCATACCTAGTGTATTGAGCATAAGCTTTTGCACAAGGCAACCATCAGGAACACAGCAATGAAATTTAAATTAGGTATAAAATATAAAGTTGTCAAAATCCTATAAAATTCCTCTGAAGAGGTCCTGATAAGAAGTATCACATTGCATATCTTCTATCTCAACAGTTTGTTCGAGCAGTTCACATCAGCATCCTTGACCACCATGGTAATCTCTGAGGTTCCATTTAGCAAAATACCTGCCTATCAGCTTTGATCATAATGCAATAACAATCCACTCTTAAAAGCCTGTTGCCTTTAAGATATGCTTTTCAGAATAACCAAGTCAGGCTTACAGGCATTCTTGTAATTTCCATAAAAACCAAATAAAAAAAAAATGAAATCTGACATAATTTTCCCAATTACACTAGAAAGCCTACCGCCCTTACCATTGGCTTGACATCATAACCAAAACAAGCCTAGTGAAGTGTACATATGCTAGCAACCAACATGCATACAGTTATAAAATTGCAAATATATACAAAGTTACAGTTGGCAAAACAATATACAATTTCTCTCAAATGCGCCCAACAAAGATTATCACAATTACAATTTTCTACCCCTAGGGATTGTCACACGAGTGATGAACATCAAAGCCCTTGCCTACTTTGGCAGTCTGTGAGATTTCATGTAACAAACTACATGTGTACAATCTGTAACACAACAAGATAAAAATCCACAACTTAAGTCTGAAAGGCTTTCACAAATCCTTTTCACAATAAATAAGCCATGTGGCCAGCAGCAAAATGAGAATGATAGTTTAACAAAACAGTGGATAAGGGGGGCTGACCAAAAGCCCCTCTATTTTTGTATATATTTAGTATATATGTATGTATTTTTATTTATGATTTTTGTATTACATAAGGCTGACAAGACATCTAAAGCTGTCTCTATGTCACATCTAAAAAGCTGTATATCTGCACTTTCAGAGTTATGTTATGTTATGTTATGTTATGTTAGGGAAACTTTAAAAGCGCAACGGTTACCAGGGGGTGTCCTGGCGCTAGTTACTTCTCCTTTAAGCAGAGATGGAAGAGAGAGGTTTATTTATCAAAAAGCCATGTCTTTAACCCCTTCCTGAATGCTAAAACATTGGTGGCATTTCTCAAGTGGAATGGCAGGTCATTCCAAGCTTTTGACGCACATAAGGAAAAACTTCTACCACCCCACTGTGCTTTTTTTGTAGGTGGGACTACGACCAGCTTGGCTCCCAGTGAACGAAGGGTTCTTGTCGGTGTATACCATTGAAACTGGCGTCTTAAATGATCTGGTCCTATGCCTTGAAGCGCTTTAAAAACCATGCAAAGAGATTTAAAATGCACTCGATTCCTCACCGGGAGCCAGTGCAGTTTTTTTATTTCTTTGGATATTGGGGAAAACCTGGATGTGCCCGTAAGTAATCTGGCCGCTGCATTTTGTAGCAGCTGGAGTTTATGCAGGAGTTTTTGTTGGATATTTAAATAGAGGCTGTTACAATAATCCAGCCTCGACATGACCAGTGCTGTGACCACTGTTTGCCTGCTCCCAGGAGGTAAGAACGGCAATACCTTCTTGACTGTTCTAAGAACATGCACTGTTGTGGATGTTACAGCATTTACTTGGGCACCAAAGGTAAGTTTCTCATCCACTATTACTCCCAAATTTTTCACCTTTTTAGAGGGTATAGGGAGAGTACCCATGGAATCAGGCCACCAATTTGGGGTCCAGAAATTTGTATCGTTTCCAAACAGCATAACTTCAGTTTTGCCTGAATTAAGTTTTAGGCAATTATCTGCCATCCATCTCCCAACCGATTCCATACAGTCTTGGAAGCGTTTATCCATTCCCATCTCCTGGCCAGGTAGCAGAGACACCACAATTTGGGTGTCATCAGAGTAGGAGGTGAGACCAAACCCAAATGCACTGATAATGGGGGCCAATGATGAGACATACACATTAAAGAGTGTGGGGCTCAGTGAGGACCCCTGCGGTACACCACATGGCAGTGCAAAGGGCTTGGACTGGAATTCACCCAGAGATACAATTTGTCCTCTGTCTGATAAAAAAGATTTAAGAAGATCCCATGCTTTAGCCTGGATCCCACATGCCTTAAGACGGTCCATCAAGATGTCATGATGGACCGTATCAAAGGCAGCGGACAGATCCAATAAGATCAGAGCTGCCCTGCCTCCTCGGTCTACGGCTTCCCTGATCTCCTCTGTGGCCTTAATGAGAGCTGACTCAGTGCTATGTCCTTCTCTAAAACCATATTGGGAGGAGTCTAATGCTTGTATTTCCCCCAGAAAGATACTGAGTTGTTGATTCATGATTTTTTCAATCAGTTTTGCTGGGAGAGGAAGACGTGAGATCGGGCGAAAAGTATTTGGATCATTAGTGTCCAAGCTTGGCTTTTTCAGAAGGGGCAGTATTGAGGCCACCTTCCAGAGTTTGGGGAACTGTCCTGTTTCAAACATACCATTAAAAATGGATGAGAGGGAAAGAGCGATTGGACTGGGGGCCAGTTTGACAACCGCCACCGGGCATGGATCAAAGGGCGATCCCGATTTGGCTGCCATTAGGAGCTCGAGAATATCGTTTGCGGAGAAAGGTGCGAATTTGTCCAAGGTGAGGGGGGGAACCTTCATGGGTTTAGATACCTCCCTTACCGTGTTCAGCCCGGCATTGCTAGAGCCGCTGAAGACCGAGAAAATAGTCTCCACTTTGTTCAGGAAGAACTTAGCGATCTCATCACAAAGTTCCTGACTAGACTGAACTTTAACTGGGCTCAGGGAGACCAGGCTTAAAACAGTTCTGAACAGCTCTTTGGCTGAATTCTTTGCCAAATCGATTCGGGTCGAATAGAACTTTTGTTTAGCAGAGAAAAGGAGTTGTTTATAGCTCTGAAGGCTAGTTTTATATAACTTCTTCTCTGCTTCATTATAACTTTTCCTCCAGCTACGCTCAAGACGTTTGCAGATGAGTTTTTGATTTCTCAGTTTCTCTGTAAACCATGGTGCGGAGGGTTGCAATCTTTTAGGGAAGACAGTTTTTACTGGTGCTATTTTATCACATGCTTGCTCCAACCATTTGGTATAGATGGTGGTTGCCTCCTCTACGCCCAGCGGTACATGACCTGCCGTGGTAGTGAGGAGCTCCTGTAAAACGGTCTCGTCGACTCTATTCCAGGCTCTAATTTCTATCTGTCCTTTCGGCCATTTTCCCCTCGCGCGCTGGGCCGCAATAATCAGTTCAAATAGAACAGCAGCATGGTCAGACCACACGAGCGGTAATATGCCCGTGAACGAAAGACCGGGATGGTTGGAAAAGATACCGTCCAGGGTATGTCCCGCCACATGAGTCGGCCCAATTACTTGCTGCCTAAGATCGGCGCTATTCATCATGTCCATCAGAGTTACTGTGTCAGGTTCAATAGACGCCTCTAAGTAATAATTGAAATCTCCCAAAATTGTATGGGTGTCGGTACAGAGGCCCTCTTCCAGTAGATTTCCGATAGAGGCTGCAAAGATGTTCCTAGCTCCTGGTGGCCTATACAATAGAATACCTTTAAAGGTATGATGGTGGGATAGGCTAAGATTAAAAGACAGAGCCTCACAAGCTGCGGTTGAGACAGGCTGAAATGCTGCCTTAATGGAGCTATGGTAGATCACTGCCAGTCCCCCCCCTTTCATGATGGGCCTATTTAATGTATGGCATAGAAACCCAGGTGGGGTGGCTTTCACTAAATCCGGGCCTGAAGCCTCATCCGTCCATGCTTCTGTAATGAAAGCCAACTTTATGTCCCTTTCCTCAATGAGTCTTGCGCACTCCATACTGTGCTTAACCAAGGATCTAGCATTAAGCAGAATGCATTTAAAAACTTGAGTATCGAGTCCGGCTGATACTGTCCTTTTATCCTCAATAGACCTAATGGACTGATGTATGATGTTAGGTAGGGTCATTTTACATTTAGGACATGCCGCTGAGAGAGCTGAAGGCATTGAGTCAAAAGAAAGACATATACATTCCCTGCCCCTATCCACCCTATTCAATTCCAACAGGTTTCTTTTTGAATATGTGTAGATGGGGGGCTTACCCGACATGGGACTACCAGGGGTCCTGGCGCTGAGCGCGGGCCGAGCGTGGATGGGCGCATTTCTTCATTTGTGCAGATTTGTTACTTTTTCTAATTCACACACCTAGCGACAGTCACCGATTTCTATGTGTATTTCTGGCAAAATCCTGTGACTTTTCTCTTTTTGGGGTTGGTATTTTCCCACTGCAGAACTGTCCACAGAGTACAATTGAGCATATTGGAATGCCAGTGTTGCTGTGGAATGACACATTTTTTTCTCCACAGTGAACATATTTTCCCCTTAGAGAAACTCCTTCCACTACACCCCATGAAGTTTGGTGGTACTTCATTCCTCTTTCTACCGTGTAAACAGGTTTACTCCAGACCTTGCTTGACTGAAGTAAATTTCCAGACAGAGAAGGAAAGGGTCAGTGAGGAGGTTACGAATGATCACAAACACATTTGTTTGTGGTCTTTGCAAAGTTTCAAGGCAGAAAACACCTTGAAATACCTTCTCACTATCCCTTGCGTGGCATTTATTCCAAATGAATAATACGTTTGAGCAGTGGAAGCTGGCACATACGGAGGGTGGGACAAAAAAAAGAAGTTATAAAATAAAATAATTCCACTTGCCTTCCTGGCGCAATGTCCTCCTCGCTCGGGTCTTCTTGAGGAAGGCTCAAATGTGGGACCCAGGAAACTGCACTAATCAGTCCTGGTACTGCTCTTATGCAGCATGAGAGAAGCACCAGGATTGGAGGGAGCGACCTCCTTCAGCACTCCCGAGAACACTGGAGCCCTATGCTTTCTCTAACAAAGTTGTCTTAGACAGCTGGGTTAGAGCAGTTTATAATTCGCATGTCTGGTTGGCCGTCGAAAGACGGCCGACCAAAGAGACATGCGCACTTTAAATTAAAAGTGCCTTGCCCATCACTGCTGTCTGCTGCTGCCAGTCATCTGCAGCCCTGCCCCCATCCTGATGATCAGCTCGGGATGTGGTTATTGAAAAATAAAATGGAAATAAATTAACTTTATTGTATTTTATTGTAAATGCATTTATATAGCACTTACTACCCCATACCAGGCGTCTAAGTGCTTTTTCAGTGAGTAGCATGCTACTCCGGAACCCAAAAAGGATTAGTGGTGAATTAGTATAGTAAAATATGAGATTAATTTGAGCGGTGGATATGTTAGTCTGTTATTTGAATTGAGAAGGATAGTGGAGGGATAGAAAAGGAAAAGTTTGCATTTATTTAACACTTGCTACCCCTGATGAAGTGTTGATGCGCTTTTCGATGAGTAGCACGCTACTCCAGAACCAGAAAAGGAATTGTGGTGAATTTGTCTATAGAAATTTAAAATTAAGTTGAGCAGTGGACATAGTTAGTTGGATTGAAAAGGATAGTTGAAGGACGGAAGACGGAAGGGTTTGCATTTATATAGCACTTGCTCCCCTGATGAGGTGTTGTAGCACCTTTCAGCGAATAGCAGGCTACTCTGGAACCCAAAAAGGATTAGTGGTGAATTAGTGCAGGGAAATATGAAATTAATTTGATTTGAGCGGTGGACATGTTAGTCTGTTATTTGGATTTTAAAAGGAAGAGTGGAGGGAGAGAAGAAGGAAGGGTCTAGAATTTTTTTTGTTTTTTTGGGGAGTTTATAGCAGAAGGGGGTTTGGGATGAGTAAAGGGGAGGTGGAGGGCGAAGAGTCAGAGGGAAGGGTTTAAAAAGGCTTGTTTGGGGTATCTGAATATGAAAAGAGGTATGAGATGGTGCAAGGAGAGGTAGAGAAGGGAGGAGTCTAGAAAGGGTTATTTTGGGGATCATAGTAGTGGTATGGGGTTTGGGATGAATTGGACAGTGGAGGTAGAGGATATATTGAGAGAGGTATAGGGTGAGAAATAAGGTAGTGCATTGGAAAGAGTAGCAGAATGAGGTTTGAGATGAGTCAGAGAGTTGAGGTAGAGGATATATTGAGAGCTGTATAGGGTGAGATATGGGGTAGTGCATTGAAGAGAGTAGTGGAATGAGGTTTGAGATGAATCACAGTGGAGGTAGAGGCCATATTGCGAGAGATATAGGGTGAGATATAGGGTAGTGCATTGGATATGCTGAATTAGAAGCAAAGTAATAAATATAAGATACATAAGTACATGGAAGGTATATCATAAGTACATGGAACGTATATACGCATAAGGAAGGTAGTATATGTAGATTAAAGTTGCATTTAATAAACTCAGACTTTCAAGTGTTGCTGTACTTTAAATAAATGAATGAAAATATTTATTTATTTTTAATTCAATAATGAAGCAAATGTAGATAAATAGTTATGATAAAAGATGTACTTATTTATGCAGTCAATCAATTCAATCAATTCAATTTTTATTTGTTATGGAACTCCAATGGAGGTCCACAAGAATACACCAATACATTAAAAAAGACATACTTTGAATACAATACAAAAAATATTTCTTTTTTAAAAAAATTCACCAATAGATTAAAAAGAGGAACAAGCATTGGCATAGCCAATAGGTCTCGCCTTTGGGACCTTATGTGTTTAGCCAGAACTTTTGGCTATGTTGTAGAGCATTGTGGCTGCTGTGCATCACGTTGAAAAATTATAATAAAAAGTGTTAAGCATTTTTGTTACCTTTATACAAACCAAGATGACATTATATACAACTGAACAACCTGATTAAAAAAAGATTTTAACATAAAAAATGTCTTCTATTTTTTTTGTACTTGCACTGCTGGCAACTTCTTCCTGCCTGTTCTCACGCTTGTTTGTTATAAATCTTTTTGTTATGGGGGAGCAGGACATAAATAACGGGGGAGTGGAGGTTGGAAAACAGTAATTTAATTAGAACACGAGCAGCAGACGGACTCTAGGGGAGAATCAACAGATGCCAGATTCCGAGGGCAGAGTGGCGTGATTCTTAGGTGATGTTTAGGTGATGCTTAGCTGATGCTTAGGTGGTGCGCTGATGCAAAATGGTGGTGGTGAATGATGTTTGGTGCTCAGGTGGTGCCACTATATGGTGTGGATTGGAGGTACGTTGTGGATTGTGGAGTTGAAATATGTTGTTTGGTGTGTAATTATGTGGTGTGTATTGGAAATTTGTGGAGTTGAATTGTGTGGCCTGGAACTGTGGTGTTGAGTGAAATTATGCTTAGTGAAATTGTGTCATAGTGTGGAGTGCATTTATGTTGATTGGTGGTATGTGGCATAGAGTGCATTTATGTGGAGTGTTTTTATGTTGCATTGAGTAGAGTGCAATTATGTGGCATGTAATTATGTGGCACTGAGTGGTATTATGTGGAGTGTATTTATGTTGCATTGAGTAGAGTGTCATTATGTGGCGCGTAATTATGTGGCACAATGGTATTATGTGGAGTATATTTATGTTGCATTGAATAGAGTGTAATTATGTGACGTGTAATTATGTGGTAGTATGTTGAGTGTATTTATGTTGCATTGAGAAGAGTGTAAATATGTGGCGTGTAATTATGTGGCACTGAGTGGTATTATATGGAGTGTATTTATGTTGCATTGAGTACAGTGTAATTATGTGGCATGTAATTATGTGGCACTGAGTGGTATTATGTGGAGTGTATTTATGTTGCATTGAGTAGAGTGTAATTATGTGGCTTGTAAATATGTGGTACTGAGTGGTATGTGGGGTGTATTTATGTTGCATTGAGTAGAGTGTAATTATGTGGCGTGTAACTAAGTCACACTGAGTGGTATTATGTGGAGAGTATTTATGTTGCATTGAGAAGAGTGTAATTATGTGGCATGTAATTATGTGGCACAGTGTTATTATGTGGAGTGTATTTATGTTGCATTGAATAGAGTGTAATTATGTGATGTGTAATTATGTGGTAATGAGTGGTATTATGTGGAGTGTATTTATGTTGCATTGATTAGAGTGTAATTATGTGGTGTGTAATTATGTGGCACTGAGTGGTATTATGTGGAGTGTATTTATGTTGCATTGAATAGAGTGTAATTGTGACGTGTGATTATGTGGTACTGAGTGGTATTATGTGGAGTGTATTTATGTTGCATTGAGTAGAGTGTAATTAAGTGGCGTGTAATTACGTGGCACTGAGTGGTATTATGTGGAGTGTATTTATGATGCATTGAGTAGAGTGCAATTATGAGGCATGTAATTATGTGGCACTGAGTGGTGTTATTTGGAGTGTATGTTGCATTGAGTGCAGTGTAATTATGTAGCATATTATGTGGCACTGAGTGGCATTATGTGGAGTGTATTTATGTTGCATTAATTAGTGTAATTATGTGGCGTGTAATTATGTGGCACAGTGGTATTATGTGGAGTGTATTTATGTTGAATTGAGTAGGGTGTAATTATGGGGCTTGTAATTATGTGGTACTGAGTAGTATGTGGGGTGTGTTTATCTTGCATTGAGTAGAGTGTAATTATGTGGCGTGTAACTATGTTGCACTGAGTGGTATTTTGTGGAGTGTATTTATGTTGCATTGAGTATAGTGTAATTATGTGGCGTGTAATTATGTGGCACAGTGGTATTATGTGGAGTGTATTTATGTTGCATTGAGTATAGTGTATTTATGTGACGTGTAATTATGTGGTACTGAGTGGTATTATGTTGAGTGTATGTTGCATTGAGTAGAGTGTAAATATGTGGTGTGTAATTATGTGGAACTGAGTGGTATTATATGGAGTGTGTTTATGTTGCATTGAGTACAGTGTAATTATGTGGCGTGTAATTATGTGACGTGTAATTATGTGGTACTGAGTGGTATTATGTGGAGTGTATTTATGTTGCATTGGAAAGTAGGCCCCTAAAAATGAGTAGTCCAAGGATACAAGTCAATCAATCAAAAATCAAAAGGATGGTAAAGAGGTTATGCTCCAGGCGAGGAACAATACAAGAAGAGGAAAGCAAACCATTGAGTAAGAAACAAGCAAATGAGAGTGACAAAGACAAACATGGGTAAGCAATGGCAGGCTTTAAGGTCACTGTAAGTTTTTGCTAAGTCCTCAAAAAATCTTTTGCAACGAGACCTATCAACACCCTTCCAACCATACATCCCTACAAGGAGTATGGGTAAGCGCTTCAGCGCCACACAAATGGGTAGTAAGTTCTAAACAAATACTGCAATACAAAGAAAGGGGTCATTGGGAGCCCAGGAACTGGATGTAATTAAACGCTTCAGTGACACCCACGGCTACAAAGCGCTATATAAATGATACAACAGACTAGATACTTACTCATCAACCCAAAGCAGTGTTTTAAATGAAAATATAAAAGTGCTGGTACACACTATACAGAATACCTGTTTGCTCCTGAGAAGTGCCAGTAATCTCCCACATACCTGCCAACTTGAAGAACAACCTCACAGTGTGAGGAGGGGCTGGGGCCTTGAAGGGGACGGGCCTCACGCTCAGAAATATTCAGGAGGCACTTTTTTTTAAAATAAATTTCTTTATTAACCTTTTCTATTGAGTCAGCACATATACAGTTTATAACCTCAAAAAAACACACCAGGGTCATACAGCCCTGCTTATTCATGGATAGTGACTGATTGGGTATCACAACATTACATATATACATACTTTTCATTTTTACTTCAGTTCTCAGTTTACCCCTACCCCATTCGTCTCTTGAAATTCTTAGGGTTGAGCTATCCCTTGTGAATCCTGTACCTCGAGACCATAGTACTGTATCCAGGGCGTCCATATTTTCCAAAACTTCTTGGGACATCCCCGTGCCACATAGGTGGTCTTCTCACCAGTCATGTACATGTCCATCCCCTTTTTCCATTCGTCTACTGTGGGTACCTGTGCCTTCCCCCAGCTACGTGCTAAATCTCTTTTTGCGACTATCAAGCCTAGATTGGTGAGCAACAATTGTGGTTTCAAGAGGTCCACTTCTGTGCTTATGCCTAGTAATACAAAGTTGGGGTCTCTGGGTATCTGTTTACCTGTTACTGCCTCCAGTTCTTTGAGTATATTGACCCAATAGGCCTGTATTCTATTGCACTCCCATACCGTGTGGAAATAATTACCGGTTTCCTCGTTGCATCTGAGGCACTTAGGTGTGTCGGCCCTACCCATCTTGTGTAGTCTTGCCCTGTCGTAATAGGTCCTATGTCGGAATTTAAATTGAATCAGTCTGAGTCGTGTCTTGATGGCTACTTCTCGCGGGTGTATTAACGCCATTTCCCAGTCTAGGTCTTCTAAGACTCCCAGCTCCCGTTCCCACTGTACTCTTAGTTTCTGGAGCGTGTCAGGTTTGTTGTTTATTATGGTACGATATGTCCAAGAGACTGCTTTTTCCACTATTTCTCCCATGAGGAGTCGCCCCTCCAGCGGTGAGTATTCAGGTAGTGTATCTGCGTCTATGTGTTGCGCCTCCCATGCATGCGCCAGCCTCAGGTATTTATAGTATTGCGTCTGTTGTAAATCGTATGCTTTCTGTAAAGCGGGAAACGTGGCTAATTTCTTATGGTCTAAAATGTCTTTAATTTGGGAGATGCCCAGCATGTCCCATTTTTTAAATCCGTTTAATTTTGCAAATTCTTTGAGTCTCTCTCCTACCCATAGAGGGGTTTCTCTGGTGATTTTATTGTTCCAGTTGATGTATTTTTCTGCCTTTTTCCAGGCAGTTAGCACCACCTGGGTGGGTGCGAGTAGTCATGTCGCTCCCTTTCCCCCGTAAAGGTAGTGTGTGTGTGGATGTAGTTCAAATTGTCTACGTTCCAACGCATATGTGGGATGATCTCCCGACATATGCTCCCAATCGTTGACCACTATAAGGTGAGTAGCGTAGTAGTAGGCTCTTATATCAGGAAGTGATATGCCGCCATTATATTGGTTGCGTTGCAGCGTGGCCAGCGCCACTCTAGGATGCTTTCCCTCCCAGAGGAACGTGCGCAACGTGCCATCTATCCTACTAAAGACTTCATCTGGGATGGGAAAATATGTATTTTGGAGGATGTAGAGGAGTTTTGGCAATGTTATCATCTTGTATAGCGCGGCCTTACCCATTAATGTCAGTGGTAGAGTGCTCCATCTTTCTGCGTCCGCTTTAAATTCTCTAAGAATTCTATACAGATTCCGACTAAGTGCCTCTCGGCGGTCTGTCGTGATGTAAATGCCTAAATATTGTATGCCAGTATTGTTTACATGGAGGCGTCCCATGCATTCAGGTGGTTCCCACCCCGGACTTGCATTATACAGACAGGATTTCTCCCAGTTTATTTTATATCCCGCGTGTTTACCGTAACACTCGAAGCTTTCAAATATTCTCGGAAGCGTCTGCCCAGGGTTTGTGACATAGAGAAGGATGTCATCTGCATATAATGATATGCGTTCATCTTGAATCTCAGTGTCCTTGAGTCTAAAACCCGTCATATATGGACTGATCCGGACAGCGCACGCCAGGGGCTCCAACACAAGGGCAAAGAGGAGGGGGATAGAGGGCATCCTTGCCTCGTCCCGCGCTCTATCGGAAAGTCTCCGGAGAGTGCTCCATTTACCCGTACCCGTGCTATTGGCTGTTCATATAAAATGGCAATCCATCGTCTGAAGACCGGACCAAAGCCAAACTTCTCCAACGTTGCCATTAAAAATTGCCAGTGTACAGTATCAAATGCTTTTTCTGCGTCTAGTGATAATATGAAATGTGGGTCTGTTCTGGTTTTGACTACTTCTAGCCAGTTATGTATACGTCTTAAGTTTAATCTGGTGGACCTCTTTGGCATAAACCCTGATTGGTCATGGTGAATGAGACTGGATATTACCGTTGTAAGCCTATCGGCAAGTACGCGTGCTAGTATTTTCGTTTCTATGTTAAGGAGCGAAATGGGCCTGTATGAGGCACATTTTTGTGGTGGTTTATCTTTCTTGGGAATCACTACTATCGTGGCTGTTCGGAGATCTTTTGGAAGTCGTCCCACATTTCGTGCTTCCAGGAACAGGTTTAGGAGATGGGAACTAAACAGCGTCGCATTCTGTTTAAAAAGTTCCGGGGGCAGTCCGTTGGGACCCGGGGCCTTCCCAGTTTTCAGTTGGCCGATGGCCCTTCTGACTTCGTCTATTGTTATTTCCTCCTCTAGTACTTGCGCTTCCTCCTGGTCTAAACTGGGAATCTCGATTGTCTCTAAATATTCTGTTATCTGCACCTTCCCTGCCAGGGGACGCCCGGCATAAAAGTCTTTATAGTAATGTGCGAAAGCTGTTGCTATCTCTGTAGGAGTCACGTGTATTTGACCCTCCTCTGTTTCTATTTTTGTTACCCATCTGGCCTCTGTTTCTTTCTTACTGAGCCATGCCAATAACCTATTCGTCTTGTCTCCTGCGTCGTATAGTCGCCGGTACATAGCCTGTATGGCCTGCTGCGCATCGTTCCTGGCCAGCGCTGAGTACTCATGTCTGAGGGTTTGCATCTGCCGGAGCAGGGAGGGATCGTCTTGTGTTAAGATTTTTGTTTCAAGTTGCAGGAGCCTAGCTTCGAGTTTGGTAATTTCTTCTATACTTTTCCGTTTTTTTTGGGCTATAATGTTCTGTGCCCTATCTCTCAGAACCGCCTTGTAGGCCTCCCACAGTATTATGGCAGAGTCCACAGAACCGGTATTTTCTTTAAAATAGAGCTCTGTATCTATTCTAATTTCTTGGGCAACTCTTGGATCTTTCAGCTCCCATGCATTAAGCCTCCATCCCTTCTTGTGTTGGTATCCCTCTTTGCCTACTGTTAGCCAGAGGGGAGAGTGATCCGAGAGTCCCCTAGCCAAATACTCTATCTTCTGGATGGTCGTGATTTCTCCTGCTGGGGCCAGGATGTAGTCTATTCTAGAGAATGTTCTATGTGCCCCGGAGTAAAATGAATATGCCTTAACGCTCGGATGTTGTTTACGCCATAGATCTGTGAGCGCTAGTGTGTCTGTGAATCGCTTGAGTTGCGTCTCACTGGGGCTTCCAGTGAAAGCCGTCGTACGATCGGATCTTGGGTCCATCACATCGTTGAAATCGCCTCCTATGAGGTGTGTGTTGGAACCTGTTTCCAATAGTATGTTTGCTAGTTTCTCCTGTGTTTGTTTCTGTAGTCTTGGAGGTGCATATATGCTTACAAGGGTCATATCCCTTCTGTTCCATACCCCTTTCACTGCAACATATGTCCCGTTGGGGTCTGTCCAGATTCGCTCCATTATGAACGGAGGGGATTTTTTAATGAGAATTGCGACCCCCCTTGCTCCCGTTGAGAAGCCTGCATGTGCTAGCGTCCTATATGCTCCTCTTCCTAAGAACCCACATTTCGTTCCTTTCAGGTGTGTTTCCTGCAACATCACTATGTCGGGCTTCAGCCTCTTAATATACGCGGCCACCAGGCCCCTCTTTATTTTGTCTCCTAGCCCATTTACGTTCCAAGAGAGAACTGAATATGTGTCATTATGTTGTGTTGTCATATCGTGAGTGTAGGTGTTGCGTGTCCATGTTGTGGTGTCCCCCTCTCGGCCCCTTCTGTTTTACTGCACCCTAGTTTTCCCTGTGGCCTATTCCTGTAATGTTGCTGACTAAATGAACCCAACCCCTCAACTCCCTCTCTTCCCCACCCCCCAAAACTAAGCACAACTGTGTGCTACTCATACCCCCCCACCCCTGTTTCGACCCCCTCCCCACTTGCTCCCGCACATCACGCCCCTTCCCAACGACGTCAACGTGACAACTTAGCGTATGTGTCAAACGAGAAGTCTGTCGATCCCACCCCCTTCCCCTTTTCCCGTAACTTAAATCTTAAACAATGAAAACAATCAGTTCACTGTCTACTTCCCTTGCACCCAGAAGGCGTTCAAAGTCTACCAAACCTCGGGAAGCTCACAGCGTCTCTTGGAGGGCGTCTGGCCCCTAATCATCATTCCTCCTCAGAGCCGTGGGGGATTTCTGCCCCTGCGAGTTCTCACACGGAGGGTTCGAGCCCGAAGCCTCCAGATGTTGGATCTGTTCCAAAAGTGGGTGTGCGGCAGTCTCTGACCTGGCTCGATTCAGTTCTGCGTGGTCCGAGTCTTCATTACCAGTTGATCTCTGCGAGGTTTTGGACATACATTCCAGGGCAGTATCATCGTCCGAGTCTGAGATGTTACTTTTCTGGTCTCTGGACCTCAGGGTTCTCCCCGGTGTAGTCTTAACAAGAGCCCGGGCTCTGGATACTCGCCTCTGTCGCTTTCCCTTGAGCAGTTCCCAGTTATGGCTTGGCCGTTTGTCCGCCGACGTGTGGGCCGCTGACGTCGACGCTCTTCTCAACTGTGGTCGCTCTTCAATCCACGTCCATGCCTCCTCCGGTGTCTGGAAGAAATGAGAGTTGTTGCAGAAGATAACTTTGAGCTTAGCTGGGAACAGGAGCATATACTGAATTCCAAGGGCACGGAGTTTCACCTTGACCGGATCAAAGGTGCGTCGCTGTTTTTGCACATCCCTAGAGTAGTCGGGGAAGACCATCACTCTCGTATTCTCAAATTTGACCTCGCCCTTCTTTCGGATTTCTTGAAGTATTAAGTCTCGGTCCTGAAAATTCAGAAATCTAGCTATCAGCGGCCGTGGTGGGGCCCCAGGCTGCGGTCTGATTCCGGGCATTCTATGCGCCCTTTCTATAACAAAACATGACGAGAATTGTGACTCTGGTAGGGCGTTTTTCAGGAAGGTCTGGAGAAACTGAACTGGATTCGAGCGTTCTGCGTTTCGGAAAACCTATGAACCGCAGGTTGTTCCTTCGGGCCCTATTTTCCGCGTCATCTACCCGCCAGGCTACATCTTTCATTGTTGCCAACAAACCGGCTACTTCTGTAGCCGTGGTCCGTGAGTTGTCTTCCAGCTCCGAGACCCGGTGTTCCACCTCCGTCACTCTTTCGGAGACCTTGCGCAGGTCCTGGCGCAGAAAGGAGACCTCCGTTCGCACCTCTGCCATCTTACTTTCTAGACTTTCTCGTGTGGCCTGTATCGCTTGCAGGATCGTGTCCGTGTCTTGGAGGGGGACAGAACCTCCCTCTGCTCCCCCGGCGCCGGTAGGGGCGTCGTGAAACGGTCCAGTTTTCCCTGTCTGGAAATGTTAAATTTGATAAATGATGATCTTAAAAACGTACGCTTGGACCTTTGTAGTTCCGGGCACACAAATAGCACGTGATTAAGATCCTGAATTTGTAAAAAACACAATTCACAAGTTCTCTCCTCTCTTGGTATTTTATCCCATATACCAGTAAGTTCTCTTAAAGGCAACAGGTTGGTTCTTAAAAGAAGTATCAGCCTTCTAATCCCATGTGGAAGATTCCATGTTAAATAAAGCTGTGGTCTATTCCCCACAGCACTCCCGCAGACCACCTCATTGCAGGATTTAGATTGACTTAAAACAGTATCTCTAGCCATGCTAATCGAGCTTGCGGACTTCTTTAAAAATAACTTCAATGCAGGCTTTAGCATAGGAGAATAACTATTTAAACTGAGCCCAAATAAATCATTTGCTTGAGCAAAGGACCTAAAGAATGCTGATTGATCCTCTAATTTGTCAAAACTTTCCATTCTCAAAGCGGCCCTAAGGGTGCCCTCATCCCCCCAAAAGAGGGATTTACCCCACCTCAGGACCGCTGACAAGGATAAAATATATGAGGAAACTAGACGGAATTCCAAGCGTAGAACATGTGGGGCAGCCAGAGAATTTAAATTACAAATTTGGCGAAAAATCCGGCCTTCAGCCTTATCAAAAGCGAGCCAACAGTTCATATCCAGTACTTCTGCAGCAAGGAATTTTAACCTTAAATACTGACAGAACATGACTAAAATGGCGTCTCCCACAGGTTTTATAAAATCTGTTTAAAGCTCCAGCCTGGGAGGCAGCCTTAACAAAAACACAGTTTAATATGCTCTGAATCTCGCCCATTTTTTGAAAAAACCTTCCCCAGATACAGATACGAATCAACCAATTCTAGTTCTTCAAGCCTCAATGACCACTTATACCCTTTCTTTATTCTGAGACCTTTCTTGTGGAAGACTAAAATTTTGCTTTTAGCAATATTGATTTTCAAAAAATGGTCCTCCGCATATTTAGTTAGGGTATCCAGACGACGTTGCAAGCCAATAGGAGTTAAATCGAAAATTGCAACATCATCTGCATATAATAAGGAACCAATGGACATTGTACCAATTCTAGGGGCATCCCCCCTCACTGAGTTTAACGCGCCGGGGAGATCATATATATAAAAAGAGAACAAAAGAGGGGCCAACAGGCAACCCTGCTTAAGCCCATTATAAGTCTTAATCCTACAAGATAACCCCTGAGAGCCTCCCATCAGCACTTGGCACCAGGTGTCTGTATGTAATTCTATGATGAGGCCCAAGAGGTGGTGTGGCATACCAAGATGGAAGAGCATTCTCCACAGCGTTTGACGATCCACTTTATCAAACGCCGTGGAAAAATCAATGAATGCCGTATAAACTGGCATGCTTCGTGAGAAAACATATTTCTCTACAATGGTCTGGACAGCCGCAATGTTGTCCAGGGTTCCATGGTTCTTTCTAAAACCAGCTTGTTCTGGTGGTAAGATGTTCTGGTCATGGGCCCATTGCTGCAGGTGACATAGTATACTTTTTGCAAATAATTTACCTGATGCGTCCAACAGCGCAATCTGTCTGAAACTAGTAGGTAAAGTTTTCGGGCCCTTTTTATACAAAGGAACTTTAATACTCCCCTTCCAAGAGGAGGGAATATTAATTGTTCGAAAGCAGAAATTAAACAATGGCGCTAAAAAGGCTCCCCAAGCAGCTGACTCCTTTTTAATTAACACAATCGGGATTCCATCCGGCCCTTGTGCGCCGGAGGTTCTAGCATTCTTTATGTAACCCACTACTTCATCCCTTGACGGGGGTCCATATTCCAGAAAAGAGGACTCCTCTATGGCGGGCGTCACAAAAGGTATTGAACTGTTGTTTTTATATAATAGTGAGATATAATCCACCCACTCCCTTTCTGGGATCAGAATAGGGAGAGCCCTCTGTCTTGAGTCACAATATTCCTCAATCAGGTGCCAGTACTTTCTCGAATCTTTGGCTCTTGCGGCTTCTCTCAACCCCCACCATTTAGCGTCAAACTCCCTTCTCTTTTCTCTAAGTTTATAACGACTTCTTACTCGCTTAAGGCGATTCATTTCCTGCTGTTTGCCCGTAGAGAATTGTAAATGTTGTTTTCGGACTAGACAGTTAATTTCTTGATTTAATGCTTTCAGCAAGGGCATACCCTGATTTGGCAGGCGGGGACCAGTGGATTCGGAGCTTACATTTTTTATCTCCTCCATTTGGGCCTCAAAGAACTGTATAATATTAGCATAAGCATAACCCTGCTGTTCTACATAAGTTTTCTTCACTATCACACCTACCTCTGAGGGATTTTTTAACGTCCAAAAAGAACGTCCATTTGCTTTATTAAAAACCACCGAGCCCTGGCCCGAGTTCCCTTGATCCAGTGCGGGTAGATTGAAGGCCATTGTCAAACCTATTACGCTGTGGTCACTCCATACTGGCGGGGAGACAACTAGGTTTTCACAGGCCCCAAACATTTGATAGGAGACAACCACGTAGTCTAATAGGCTTTGTGTATGATGGGAGTGAAAAGTAAATTGTGCTATTTTATCGACAGGCACCCTCCCATTTAAAATGACCAAATCCGTACTTCTGATGCTATCAAGCAGGAGAAATCCCCGTTTGTCCGTTTTTATTTTATCCGGTAGTAAAGAGTCTGGAATATGCCAAATTTCCTCTTTATCCGTATTGGCATAAATCTCCAATGCAGAATTGGAGATTTTCGCATTTAGATCTCCCACTAATACCACTAAGTGGCATCCTTCCATGGTAGCTATCTCATGAATATATAAAAAGAGTGTGCTCAACAAATGGTCGAAATTTCTCCCAGGCGGGATATATAGATTTGCCACCAGGAAGAAGGTAGGCCTGCCAGACTCTCCCAAACATGCCAGCTTAATGCAAATACAGAGATTTGATGGATGGTAAAAGACTTTCTGATTCCAGTTAATCGAATTCCTAAGCAAAATGGAGACCCCCCCACTAGCATGTCCCCTTTCGGAGTGCTTAGCGTAACAGGAGAAAACAAAAAAGCCATCACAATCAAAATCTTTGCACGACCAGGTTTCTTGTAAACATATAATGAAAGGATTTTAAGAAGTTCAATTTTTCCTCTTTATGACCCAAACCGGCCATATTCCAAGACAAAAGTACCCCCCCCTGGCTACCTAAAAGGCACGCTTCTTACTACTACCAGACAGTTGGTATTCAGGGCTTTTGCAACCCAACTCCACTGGGCCGAATCGTCTTCTCTATCTGGGGCCTGGCGGGCAACTGCGGCATCTGACACAAGATTTATTAAGCGACCCCTTTTGTCTAATGAGACCATAATATTTTTAGCATTACGCAATGAGTACTCAAAGTCGGGGCCAATAGCGTCTAACACCACAGAATTACCGGCCCTTGAAGCTTTTGGGCACTGAATTGTAGGACACATAGTAGGATATTCCTCAAATTCTAATACAGGCATTATATCTAGCCCTCGTTTCAGGCAATGCTCACAATTCTGCATAACCAAATTGGCCACAATCAGGGAGCAAAAGATGACTGTAGAGTAGAAAAAGCTCTCATGCAGGTTAATCTTCACGGTTAGGATATCCCTACTTTCTATCAACTTTAGTGCCTCTATTTCTGAGAAAAGAGTGAGAATGAAACCTCTATTTACCGGACAGGATTCATTATCAAATAGCCAAATAAAATCCACAATGGGAGATGAAACATTCTGAACCACATTGTCTTTCTTTACAGCATCTCTTGGGGAATCCATAGAGGCACCCTATCACTGCGACTAACGGCTTGTACCCCATCATTGGGCTGAGTCTTCAAGTACGACACAATGGTGGTGGTTGGGACCTCTGACTTTCTATTAAACAATGCTGTTGTCCCTGTGAAAGTTCTATTCGACCCCATCTGAGAATTACCCAGTGTTTGGGGCCCCACCTCTAGGTTGCCATCCACTCTGGCCCCCAAAACCCTGGACCATGTCTGGTGTATGGGAACCCCACCTCCCATTAGCATTCCCCTTCCCGAAGGATCGCCCAGCTCGCTAGTTAGGAGAGAATGAGGTACTTGTGGAGACTGCAACAATAGACTTGATGGAGTTGCTGCTGTTCCAGTAACCCCCACTCTCCCGGCTGGTGTCAAATGCACTGTGATGGGGTTCCTATGAGCACCCTCCTCAGATGGCGGTTTGGGACCTCCCTCCTCCATTATGGTCTGAAGATTACTCTGGCTATCGGGGATCTGTGGAAAATACAGTTATGACACTTTTCGTTTAGGGAATCGTCTTGTCTTTTTATGTTTCTTTTTCATATTTTCTCCTTTGAGGTTTATTGCAAGACCTCCCATCTTCCCTGCTTTTGACCCTCCTTTCTCTAATGAGTTAGGGGGTTGGGCCTGTGAGGCAGATGGGGTTGGGACCTCCCCCTCCATCTCTCCCCTGCCCACTCGCCCAACATGACCCCTAATTTTCTCATCTTTCTCAATATCTCTACTGCCCACCTTTTTACCCTTAACGAACAAAGGGAAAGATTTTAGTATGGCATTTCCCTGAGGGGGACCCACTTCAGCCTCCCCAAATAATGAGCTTAGGCAGAGCTCTTCCTTTTCAAGATTACACAAAGGTTCAATGGGGGGCAATAATAAAAGAGGTATTCCCGCTTGAACGGACACATCTCTCTGCTCTCCATGGGGAACGGGTGAGAGAGGCCTAACATCTATCTGTTCTTCCATTTGCGAAGGTATCTTGAGCGAAGGTTTGATGGTGTCAAATTTTGTTACCTTTTGCACTTCAAACAACATTACAGAGATCATTTCCAGCATATGATCTGAACTTAATACAGGTTTCTCCAGTAAAGACAAAATGGAACTTAATATTCTTTCGATACAAACAAAATATTCCGAAGGCACACCATCCCTCTCATTTCCCAGCTTCGGTTGTGAACAAGGCAGGAATACATCATGAGCATCATGAGCAGACTCCAAAGAGGTACCAATCAAGTGACTTGTACTACAGTATAAAAGAGGCAAAGAGATACGCCTAGGGGAAGAGCTTACAATTGGGGTGTTCTTCTCCCTGAATCTACTCGTTGGATAATCGTCCTTATCAGCATGATCATGAGGGACTCCCCGGCCCCTTAGTTGGGCTTCTATATCAATGTCTATATCAATGTCTGGAAGTGTAAAATCTTCCCTTGGATTTAATTTTTCACATACGGTTGCCTTCTCAGCCGTAGCGGAAACATCCCTCCCGGAGTCCTCCCGGAATCCTCTGGCACACCATGGCACACCATCATTACTTGTTCCCTTGCCAGTGCCCCCCTGCACCGGAGAGACAACAGATGCAGCCACAGTCATGCAGTTTGATTTTACCCTATTCGAGGAAGTGTTTTGCTGACTCTGCTGGTTGACAAGATGTTCCGAACCCAACTTTGCATACAAGACAACGTCTGATGCGATGGATATACCAACAGGTGGGCGCTCTAGCTTTAATTTGTTCGAGGAAATGTGTTGCTGGTTCTGCTGGCTCTGTTGAATCGGATGGTTAGCACGAGAACCGGGACCCAGGTTTGTGCATAAGAAGGTGTCAGATGACTGCCCGCTTAAGCCGTCCTCCGCACCTAAATTTGTCTGGGCCCGGGCCCCTACGCAGGACTTTATCTGGCCCCCCGCCAGACCACAAGAGTCTCCTTGTACTTCCCCCATAGACAGGGGGGGAGGCGTTACTAAGAGGGACTTGGAAAACAGACCTTCTTGACCCAATATTGCCTCCTCAGGTGCAGTCCGGGGAATTTTTCGAAAAAAGCCAGTAATGGCTGGATGGGATTTATAGCAAAGATGCTGTAGATGTCTAGTCCCGCTATATGATCTCCTTAATTTACTTTTACGGCTTGGTGACGAGGAAAGTACACGCCCAGAATGTAATTTTTTGGAAGTCATCTCGCACCAGCTTACTTGGCTATCAAAATAACTCTCACCTCCACTCAATTGCTTGTTCAATGATTCAGTGATTCAGTTGTCGACCTCAC
The DNA here is from genome assembly GCA_963921515.1 of Calotriton arnoldi. NCBI lineage: Eukaryota > Metazoa > Chordata > Amphibia > Caudata > Salamandridae > Calotriton > Calotriton arnoldi. The sequence continues at coordinate 1,440,901 of CAWUFW010004554.1, forward strand.
CCCGCTGGTCAGATTTTTAAGGCCTCAGGGCCTCTAAGCAGGTTCAACTAACCGGCTACTGACCGGCTAGAGTGCTGAGATCCAACACGGCCCGTTCCAAATGTTTCCAGGGGCTTAGACCAGATAAACTGGATGGGAGACGGGGGGGCGTGGGTGGAGCTATGGAGCTGCCCTGCCAACCCTACTCCCCTGCGCCCCCTGAGCCTCTTACCTTAAGGCACGCCCTTTAGCCTCGCCTCTCCTCTCCCAACTGGAGGGGTCAGGATCCAGGTCTGGCTTCTGGCTCTGGCTTTAGATCGGGCTAGTTCGGTCACCAGTAACCCCCCGGTGGCGCAGGGAACACAGAGAACTGCACTGGAACTGCAATGGAAACTACTGGAAACTACTGGCCCGCTGTCCAATACCAAAAAAGCCAAAATGTCTGATGCGCCGTCTGTTGGGGAGCCTTGGTGCAAACGGCGATGAATGACATAGGAGTCGAGACCTTATTAGGCCTCCTGGGACTCCTCATGCACGTTTGCTGGCGAATGGGGCCTAAGGACAAACGCAGGCTGCACCCGGGACTAACCGGGCTGCCTCCGCGCTGTTCCGGGCACGCTCTCTACAGCTGCCGTCTGACGGCCGCTGAACTCGCTTTACGCTCTCGTGGTTGGCCCCCCGCTGGCAGTCACTGCCTCCAGGAGCCGACCGACCGCTACTTTCTCGCCGCTTTCGGCTTTCAGCTTTCCATTATTTCTGTGGCTGCAGAATACGACTGCGGAATGGCGAGGAACAGCGAGAATCAGCACAGAGCTCCTGCTTCTGCTCCGGTTAAGCTCCGCCTCCTCCTCCGCTCCGGGATCCTGTGATTTATGCAGTCACTTATATACATATTAAACATAGAATAATGTAACTCTAAGTAATATGTACATTTGTTAATCATAACTAACGAATATCTATATCTTTAAAAACATAATTATTTTATTTGTCTATACAAAGCAATACACATATGTAGGTATACATATATAGTCCAAATAATTGCTTATTTACAGAGGGATATGCTGTATATTTATGTTTGAGTATGGTGGTTATGTGGGGAAGAGCCAATTCTTGAGTAGTCTTCTGAAGATAAGGAGGTTATTTGTGGATCTTATGTCCGGGGATAAAGAGCTCCATAGTTTGGCTGCTTGAACAGAGAAGGATGTGCCTCCCATGGTTTTTTTCTTGTACAGTGGGATTTTGAGGCTAAGTGCCACTCTAGTGCGGAGGTTGCTTTGTTGAATGTGTTTAGGGGGATTTTATTCCTGATGAGAGCTGTCCTGTTCCATGTATTGCTTTGTGGGTGATACAAAGCAGCTTCAATGTGGATCTTCTGGCAACCGGTAACCAATGTAGGGCTTTCAAGGCAGGGGAGATGTGGGGTTGCGGTTTTATTTGTAAGAGTAGTCTGGCAGCAGAGCTTTGAATTCGTTGTAGTCTTCTCATAGTTGTTAAAGGTGATCCGTGGTAGAGGCTATTGGCATAATCGAGTTTGGACAGAACAAAAGAGATGGTAGCCTGGACCTTGTGTGGGAATCCCAGGTAGGGGAGGATGCGTCACAGAGTTTTTATAGTAACAAAGCTTGATCTTGCTAGTTTGTCCACTTGGGCATTCTTTGATAGCTTGGAATCTGTGGTCATTTCGAGGTTTCATACTTCCTTTGATACTTTAGGCAGTGTTCTTAGATCATCAGGCCATGCAGCGGGTGGGTCATAATTTTTCCAATCGCCACATGTGAGTATTTCCGTTTTGGAAGCATTCAGTTTGAGATGGCTCCAAGTCATCCATTGATCCACGGCTGTGAGACAACTGAAAATTGGTGAGTTTCCAATGTCTTTGGGGCATTCCAGTTGGAGGAGTATTTGTGTAATGACTTCATGTAGATGTTGAAAAGCATGGGTGAGTAAACAGAGCCTTGGGGGAACCCTAGTTTTGTGAAGTACGGTTTGGAAGAGAAAGGAGGGGTATGGATGACATTAGTTCTGTTGTGAAGGTAGGATGTGATCCAGTCGAGAGCAGTCCCCTCTATTCCGGCTTTGTAGAATCTTTGTATCAGAGTGTCATGGTCAACTGTGTCAAAGGCAGCTGAGAGGTCCAAGAGAAGTAGTGCAGCAACCCCGTTCCGGTCAACTGTGTTATTAAGGTCATCCCAGATGGCAACAAGGGCAGATTCTGTGCCTCTTCCTGAATGGAATCCCATTTGGAAGACTGAAAGTATGGCATTATCTTCAATGAATTGTGACATCTGGGCGAATGCTGCTCTTTCTATCAGTTTGCCCAGGAAAGGTCCATTTGTAATTGGTATGTAGTTGTCAGGGTCCAGGTTTGTTTTCTTTAGTAATGGGCATATGTATGACTTTTTAAGTTCTTCTGGAAATATTCCGATAGTTAAGGAACTGTTGATGATTCTTCTTACTAGTGTTGAAACAGAGGTTGTTAGAAGAATTTCCTTGAAGGTTTGTGGTGGACAGGGGTCAGAAGGGCTGCCGGCAGGCCTGCTTGCTTTGACCAGATCCATAAATTCATTGTGTGAAATTTGTCGGACGGAATAGAGAGGCTGGGTTAGTGGCTTCTTGGATTGTTGTTTTGTAAAAGGGTTGGTGCTGGAGGTTTATCTTTGTTTTAAATATGAGGCCAATGTGTCTGCTTTGGCCATATAATGATTTGCCAGTTTGTCTGTCAAATCGTGAGTAATGGGATGAGCTCCTTCTAGGCAATTTGGTTTGCGAAATTCAGTGAGCATTTTATAGAATTCTTTATTTGCACATTTAACATTTTGAATTCTGTCTGAATAGTATTTTTTTTTGCTTTTTGATAGCTGACTTGTAAAATCTGTTAAGTTTCTGTAGGTGTAGTTTGTCTTGATTGGTGTTTGTTTTGAGCCAAGCACATTGCAGCTTTCTAATTTGGTGTTTTAGCTGTTTCATCTCTGTATTTCTCCAAGGTGTCTGTTTTCTTTTGTTATGTTGTGTCGTTTTTACTGGTATTAGGATATCAAAAGCTTCCTGTACCCACTCCTATAGTTTTGTAACAGAATTGATTGTGTCTAAATCTGTACTGGATATTAGCTGTGTTTCTAAGTGTTCAAAATTGAGTTTGTTCCATGGTCGATAAGTGGATGCACGTAAGGTGGTTTTAGGTGTGTTGCTTAGTGTTGTTTTATGTTGTAAAACAAGCAAATGGTGGTCTGACGATCTGAGTGGAGTCATTGGTTGAAAGGTAACTAGTTCTGTATTTGCACAAATTACATCTATGGTGTGTACAACAATCTGTGTGGGTTTGTGGATGATCTGATGTAGGTTCAGTGCATCTAGACCAGTGATGATTGTGTTTGGATGGGGCATTTTGGATTTGTCAAACCAAATGTTGAGGTCACCCAGAATGCAAAGGTTGGAGTGTAGTGTGATAAGGTTTGAAGCCATGTCTAGAAGTGTGCCTGGGAATGTTACATTGCTAGGTGGAGATCTGTAAAGGAGTAGGAAGTTACAGGAGGAAGATGGTGTAGGGACACATCTGGTTAAGTGGGCCTCACAACCTTCCATGGAGATGTTGTCAGTTTTAGTGATATTTAATGTTTGCCTGAACACAACAGCTAGGCCACCTCCTCTTTTGCCTATACGATTTTGGGTGATAGTTTGATAGCCTAGAGGAACGGCTTCAAGCAAGATTCGAGCCATATCATCTCCCAACCATGATTCAGTTATGAAGAGTATGTCAGGTTTTGTGTCAGTGAGGAGGTCGTAGATATGATGCTCGTTTTTAGAGAGCGATTGAGCAGTTATTAGTAGGCAGTTTAGAGAATGTGCTTTGGTGATAGTGTGACTTTGTTTTGTAGAAGAGTGAACAGTATTTTGTGGGCTTGTAGCAGGGGTGTCCTTGGTGCTGGTATTAGCTGTATGAGGATAGCCATAGTGTAGTTGTTCTGTAATGTGTTCCTCATCCAGCAGGCAAAGAAGTCAGTTTGATGGGTCTGCATGTGTAGGTGGTGGAGTTGGTGGTTGAGAGTGAGATGGTGAGCTGTGTTATTTTTGTAGTGTAGCCTTGCTGTGCAGTAGACTTGGAGAAGCGAAGTTGTGAGGAGTGGCATGTTGTTTATTTTGTTTGCTTCTGTTTAGGGTGGAAGGTGTATGAGTTAGGGGTGGTGGAGCAGCATGTGGGTCATGTTGTAAGGCTCTAAGTTGTCCAATGGATGAGAGGTGGTTAAAAGAGAATTGCTGTATATGTGTTAGGTAGGGGGGAAGAGATGTTTGTTCATGGTGTGTATCGTTTGTGTAGTCAGGAAGGTGGGAGTGTGTGTATGTTTGTAGATTGTGACAGAAAGTATTATGAGGTGTTGTGTGTGAGAGATTTTGTTGTGCTGGTGTGTGTGTTGTGTTTTGTTTTTGAGAAGTTGTGAAAGGAGGTTATGATGTATTTGTTTTCTGAGAAGGATTTGTATGTAAAGTATTGTTGGTGAGTGGAAGTTGTAAGGTAAAGGGGTAGTGATGTGTTTGTCAATAAAGTGTATGTGGTGTGTAAGAGGGGATGAACTAGAGTTAAGATTGTTTGTGTTTGATTTGATTGCTAAAAGAGGTAATAAGTGTGGTGCAGTGTAGTGTAAGTGATGTGTGGTTGTGTTATTGTGGTAGAAAGAAGAGGAGGGTGTTGGTGAATGAAAAGATGGAAGGCTGAGTATAGGTTTGTTGGTGACAAAGAGAGGTCTGTTTGGAGTAATTTGAGCAGGAAGTGTGTCTGGATGGGATATAGTTAAATGTGGTGTGAATGTGGGTTGTGTTTGTGGTGAGTGGATTGGTTAGTGTTATAGAATAGACTTTCAGTGTATTGTTTGTAAGTGATGATGCAAATGTGTGATAGTTGGCGTAGATGGGTGTATAGGTGTGGTTTATGGGGTTTTGTAGGGTTGTATGACGGAACAATGCAGGGAAATACTCTGCATGTCTTTACCACACATTTTTTACCCCACATTTTTTTAGATTGCATATGCTTTTACAACGTATGCCTTTACCACGCATTGTTTAAATATATATTACAAGGCACAATAGCGCTTAATCAAGCACAACATGGCCCCGCAATAGACACGTACCAGAGAGGTGCAAGCTGGGAATTGAAGTCATTAACATCAGACTGCAGCTGTTGATAATAACGAGCAGAGCCAGCTATACTCCCGCTAATGGGAGTGCCGTGGAACATTTAAAGGAGGGAGCGAGTGAAACCCAGTGCAACAGGCATCTGATGAAGGCACACGCCGAAATGCATTATGCCCTGCAAATGGTGAATAAATGGTCGCCGTGATACTCCCCGCTGTGTCCTCTGGTCTTTCCTTCTGGAGTGATCTTTTTTGTATGTTTTCGCGCGCTGGCCAGTAGCGCGTGTAAAGAGGGCCCGTCTTGCAAGAGGCCTGTGATAATATTGGCAATGTGGCGAAATCTTCCAAGGTATTGGAAATTGCAGGCCCGCCTCAAGAAAGGGGCCAAGAAAGAGGCCGCTGCTATTAGCAGTCCGTGATTGTACTGGGACGCGTGATGACTGCATCTTCACGTCACGGCCCTACTCGGTTTCTGGATTTGGGGCTGAGGCATTGGGGACCCAAGGCGACCACGAACACTTTGATTACGGCATTCACCCGGCTGTCATTGAGCCCTCTCCTTCCTTTCAAGGCACAATAGCGCTTAATCAAGCACGACATGGCCCCGCAATCGACACGTACCGGAGAGGTGCAAGCTGGGAATTGAAGTCATTAACATCAGACTGCAGCTGTTGATAATAAGGAGCGGAGCCAGCTATACTCCCGCCAATGGGAGTGCAGTGGAACATTTAAAGGAGGGAGCGAGTGAAACCAAGTGCAACAGGCATCTGATGAAGGCACACGCCGAAATGCATTATGCCCTGCAAATGGTGAATAAATGGTCGCCGTGATACTCCCCGCTGTGTCCTCTGGACTTTCCTTCTGGAGTGATCTTTTTATTTATATATATATATCAATCACCCGCAGTTTCTTCTCCAAGAATAACGAGCGTTGACCCAAATTCGTGCTGCAGTGCAATTTTATTATCAGCAAACACAGATGTCAGCCATGACGCGTTTCTGCCGTCCAAGCGGCCTTGATCACATGATATAAATATATATAAATATTCACTGAAAAAAACATAGGTTTTAGGGACAGTTATAGTTAGTTGGACATTTCACTCGTACAAAACCCGTGAAATTCCCCCGTTATAGTTACTTCAGCTAACTATAACTCGCGTCCCCGCAATGCACTGCTGATGACGTCACATATTACATCACTCATGACATGGTCAGTGACATCACTGATGACATCACTGATGACATCTCAAATGACATCACTGATGACATCATCCAGTGACTGTGTGTTTCTATAAAGTTTAAATATGTTTAATATATATGCCAAAGTGTATTGAAGAATGAGTGGGTGTATACGTGTCTGGATGGATGATTTAGTAGGTGTGTGACTGACTCTATAAGTGAGTGATTAAATGTATCTTACTGAATGCATGCGTTAGTGACTAAACTGTGTGAATGTCTGTATATGTCTGTCTGTTGCTGTGTAAGTGGCTGCATGGCTTTCTGAATAGCTACATGAGTGTCTATATGAGTTATTGATTGGTTGTCTGAGTATCTGTATGGGTGCCTGAGTGTTTGTGTGGGTGGGGTGTGTGTGACTCTGTGCATAGATGTGTGAGTGGGTGATTCACTGGGTGCATGGTTTCACGAGTGCATCTGTGATGGACTGTTTGGGTGGGTGAGTGTGTGTATGGGTGTGTTAGTGAGTGAATGTATATCTCAGTCGTACATGTGTGAGTAACTACATATGTGAAAGGCAGTATATATGTGTGTTGGAGTATATAAATGGTTATAAGTGAGAGTGTGTGATTGTGAGAGTGGCTGTATGGATGAGTGTGTACTTGTATCAGTGATTGTATAAGAGCGCAAGAATGTGCTAGTATTTGTATGAGTAAGTGAGCTGGTGTGTGTATCACTTTATAGGTGAGTAAATGGCAGTGTGATTAATTATTTGCATGACTGACTAGGTGTGTGAGTACCTCTATGGATGAGTGGCGGTGTGTGAGTGTCTATGTAGGTGTATGAGTGCATATGATAGTCCTGTACTGAGTGACCGTAAGTATGAGTGACTGTACTGGTGAGTGAGTGGATGTGTGTGTAGACCTAAGAATCAGTGAGTGTGTATGTAGTTATTGGTGTTGGAGTGTCTATGGTTTTGACAATGGCAGTCTGTAATTTACAGTGGGTGTATCAAAAGTTATATTAGGGTGTGAGAAGATGCATCAAATTATCACATGGATGATGTCATCAGTGATGTCATCAGTGATGTCATTTGAGATGTCATCAGTGATGTAATCAGTGATGTCACTGACCATGTCATGAGTGATGTAATATGTGACGTCATCAGCAGTGCATTGCGGGGCGCGAGTTATAGTTAGCTGAACTAACTATAACGGGGGAATTTCACGGGTTTTGTACGAGTGAAATGTCCAACTAACTATCACTGTCCCTAAAACCTATGGTTTTTTCAGTGAATTTCAAAGGTTTTTAAATGCTAATTTCAAACTATAACATGTCTGAAACCTATGGTTTTTTCAGTGAATTTCAAAGGTTTTTTAAATGCTAATTTCTAACTATAACGTGCCTGAAACCTATGGTTTTTAAGTGAATTTCAAAGGTTTTTTAAATGCTAGTTTCTAACTATGCCTACAGAGGTAGGACATGTGAAGAAAGAAGAAAAAACGCACAGAAAGAAGCAAAAGAAATGCAGAAAGAAGCAACAGAAGTCCACAAAGACGAAGAAAAGTGCAGGAAGAAGCAAAAGATGTGCAGAAAGAACCAACAGAGGAACAGAAAGAGGCCTTGTTCCAAAATCATCCTGTGCCCACAACTTTTTCCGACGTGTACTGGTGGTAACTGACTCTGACTAACCAGAGCCAGTGCTATGCTAAAAGACACTTAGAATACAGTGAAAACACCTACATACACTAGGGAACACTATGCGTTGGGGTACCCCTGTGATTAGCATGACCTCCTCTGTAAGTCCCTAGTACATAATAGGGCAGGGGGATTAAAACTACCTCTTAAAACGCGCTACAGGGCGCGTTTGCACAGTGGTGAAGGGAGGGGGGCCTGAGGTGACATGTGTGCAAACGCGCCCCGTGGTGCGTTTTAAGTTGCGGGATTAAGTCCCCTTGAATCCTGAGTGTCCCTGGGGCCCAACTAGCCCCCAGGTACCTACAGTTAGGACCACAGAGCTGAGTTGCAGAGAGGCGTTCCGAGGCCACGCACCTTTTTTCACCTCTCTGCAACGCAACTCTGTTGTGCTTACTGAAGGTACCTGGTGGGCTAGTTGGACTCCAGGGACCCTCAGGATTGAAGGGGACTTAATCCCCCAACTTAAAACACGCCACGGGGCCTGTTTGAACACATGTCACCTCAAGCCCCGCCCCCTCCCTTCCCACTGTGCAAACGTGCCCCGTGGCGTGTTTTAAGTTGGGGGATTAAGTCCCCTTGAATCATGAGAGTCCCTGGGGTCCAACTAGCCCACCCTGTACCTCCAGTATGCGCCAGGGAGCTGCGTTGCAGAGAGGTGTTCAGAGGCCACGCCCCTTTTTACACCTCTCTGCAATGCAGCTCTGTGGTGCTTTCTGGACGTACCTGGTGGGCTAGTTGGCCCCCAGGGACCCTCAGGATTGAAGGGGATTTAATTCCCCATCTTAAAATGCGCCACGGGGCCTGTTTGCACACATGTCACCTGAAGCCCCGCCCCCTCCCTTCACCACTGTGCAAACACGCCCCGTGGCGCGTTTTAAGTTGGGGGATTAACTCCCCTTGAATCCTGAGGGTCCCTGGGGTGCAACTAGCCCACCAGCTACCTCCATTAAGCGCCACAGAGCTGCGTTGCAGAGAGGTGTAAAAAGGGGCGTGGCCTCAGAACACCTCTCTGCAACGCAGCCCCTTGGCGCATACTGGAGGTTCCTGGTGGGCTAGTTGGCCCCCAGGGACCCCCAGTATTCAAGGGGAATTTGTTCCCCCTCTGCAAACGCACCAGGGGGCGCGTTTGCAGGGTGCTGCCAAGGAGGGGGCGTGGCCTCCGGCGCGATGCCGGTCTTTTTATTTATTTTTTTATTTTTAAAAGGGGGCTGTGTGGCTCCCCTTCTTTTTAATTATTTTGGGCCCTGGGGACCCCATCCCCCAGGGCCTGACCTCCTTTTATTTAAAAAATAAAAAAATGGAACGGGAAGGGGACCGCGTGGGCCCCCCTCCCGTGGCCAATTTCGGCCCGGGGACCCCATCCACCGGGTCATTGGCACATATTTTTTTTAAATTTTTCATGGAGGGGGGCTGCGTTGCCCCCCTCCTCAGGCCTCCTTAGGCCCCGGGGACCCCATCCCCCATGGCCGGCCTTTTTTAAATTTTATTTTTTTTGTTGATAATTTGGGGGAGGGGGCCGTGTGGCCCCCCTCCCGGGCCACTACTTGCCCCGGGGACCCCATCCCCCGGGGCTGGCCCTATCCTTTGGGGACCGTGGGGGGACCCCAACTCCCCCACGGTCCCGCCGGCTCCCCGCCTCCTGCAGGAGCCGGCATTGCTTTTCCACACGGGGAACTGCTAAGATGCAGCTCCCCGTGTGGAAGCAATTTGCTTTGAATTTTGGAAGAGAGAGCAGGTTTCCTGCTCTCTCTTCCAAAATTCAAAGCAAGTTTGCTATGACAGGACGGGAGCCGCGAGGCTCCGTCCTGTCATAGCAAACTACAGTGTCCCGGGGGTGAGCACCCGGGACACTGCAGGAGCCGGCCCTGGGGGGTGGCGGTCCCCAGGACCATCACTGGCTCCAGGAGGGGGGCCACGCGGCCCCCCTCCCAACATCTTGAAAGCCCCGGGGAGGTGGTGGTCCCCGGGGCTCTGGGACCCCCATATTTAAATATTTAGTGCCCCGGGGAGGTGGCGGTCCCCGGGGTGTGTGGGGGGGCTGGAGCCCCCCCACACAGGTAATTATAATTTAAAAAAAGAAGCCCTGGGGGGTGGCGGTCCCCGGGGCTGCAGGAGGGCCCAGAGCCCTCCCGCACCATTTTTTTTTAAAGCCCCGGGGGGTGGCGGTCCCCGGGGCTTGGGGGAGCCTTATGAATATTATGAATAAACCCCTGCATGCCCCCGGGACTTGGCCCACCCGGGGGCCAATTAACAACAAAGCGCGGGAGCCCCGCTTCGGTTTTTTTTTTTCACGGCGGGATCCGCGCATCCTAAGCGCATCCCGCCGATTTTAAGCAGGCCTAGGGGGTCAGGGTGTTTCTACCCTGCCCCCTTTTCTTGTTTTGCGCACTTGTTTTACTGCTTTCTTGTGCCTCGGTTCACTTCCTGGTCTGGAGTGTTGACAGCCAATTAGCATACAGCTCGTGATCGGGAGGGTGCGCGGATCCTACGCGGCCATAGTTATATATGTGATTTTACTTTTGATTTTCTCAGGAACTACTGAACGGATTTACACCATTTAAGCAAAAGGCATGACTGAACCAAGGGCTACCTTTTTGCCAAATTTGGTGTAATTCCGTTCAGCAGTTCGGGCTGTAGCTGCGACTAAAGGTTCCTATGGAAAATTGCATGGGGAAAACATGTTTTGGGACCCCCCTTTTTTCTCGGCCCCCACTTGACGAATCACCCCGAAACTTTCAGGATAGGAGCGGACCGGAGCGGGCCATAAGTTTTGAAAATTTTGCGAAGATTCGTCAACCGGCGCCATTGTTATTTCAAATAGAATGTTGTGAATTTCCTATGGAAAATAGGTCCTAACTATAACTATCTACTGGCGACCGCCAGTAGATATATATATATATATATATATATATATATATATATATATATCCAAAGACTTCGTCACCATTCCAATATAAAGACGAGATGCAGACCCAGAGTTGGTGCAATTGCTGGTTTATTTGGTGAACTCCCGCACCTCCGCCATTTTTTTTTTTTGGTGCAATTGCTGGTTTATTTGGTGAACTTCCGCACCTCCGCCATTACGCGTTTCAGCCTCACACGAGGCCTTGATCACATGACACGAAACGGAGACTTCGCTTCAAATTTAAAGTGCTAGTGCATAGAAAACACACGTGAAGTGCAAATTTTGATGGACAAAGAAGAAATACTGCCATAGTTTCTAAGCAGACCTTATACAATGCCATTCATTTTCATAAAGTGCAATAGACATGTACCCATAGTCACAATGTGCAATCATGTGCAATAAATAAATAAATAGATCTTCATAATTGAATTTAAATACAATGCACATAAAAAGGGTTAAAAATCCAGATTAAAAGCATATACATTTAAAATCTGAATTCCCACAATTTATTGACTATTCAAGTGGTCTCATGTAAAATATGCTCCTGGTTACCATATTTTATAACCACTTCTTCATGCATGATTGACCTGGCTCAATGAGCATGGAATGGAAGAAAATGTAAGGTATGCAACAAATTCAGCCCGAGTGGGCATAAGTCCATCAATTCAGATTAAAGTGCTTGTGCTAATAAAAACTATACCCGTGTCTACATCACCCTGAATCACAGCCGTGATTCATTACTAGTCGTGTGTAAAAATGCTAAAATTTCAGATAAAAATATTTTTAAGAAAGGGAGGGGGGCAGTTTTAATACAAAAAGTAAAAGGTTGTACATTATATAAGAAGGATTAGAGGTAACAGATTCATAGGCAGGTAAAAAAGTCCTCACTTGCATTTAAGCGGATGGGATTTTACAGTCAAGTTCCAAGATGTATTGTGTTTCCAACCTTCGTAGAAGGTAGTCGCGGTTCCCACCCCTTCTCAGTGGCAAGACAGCATCAATGGCAAAGTATTTCAATAGCTGACTATCACTGCCATGGTGTTCTTTGAAGTGTCTGGCCACTGGGTAGGAAGCGTCATTGTTGGAAATGGCTCGCATGTGCTGGAGTATCCGCTTGTGCACTTGCAATTTTGTGCTCCCCACATAGCGTAGGCCACACGGACACTCCAGCACATACACCACAAATTCTGTTTTACAGTTTAGAAACTTCGAAATCTCAACTGGTCTCTGTCTGAAAGGAGTGGTATATGTTTTGACATTATTACTGTTTCTACACGCTTTGCAATTGGAGCATTTAAAAAACCCAGTTCGCGCATTTAGCCAGTTTTTAGTAGAAGTAACCTCAGGGCTACTTCTGACAAATGCGCTGCTCATAGATCGGGCTTTCCTGTAAGTAATGCTAGGGGTAGTTGTTAGGCGCTCGCCCAATACGGGGTCATTCAGTATTAGTGGCCAATTTCTATTGACTATTCTCCTTAAGGTTTTATGCTGTCTATTGAATGTCAATATCAACCTGGTAGGTTGGTCCAAGGATTGTCTAGTTTTAGAGTCCCTTTTGTTTCGGTCAACCAATAACTCCGAACGTGGTTGATTGTTGGCCTTGTTCATTGCGGCCATGATCACACTTTTGGCATAACCTCTAGCTAAAAACCTTTGTTTACATATCTGCTGTGCCTCTGTGCAGTCCATTTCTGTGCTACATATTCGTCTGATCCGTAGCATTTCCCCGTAGGGGATGCTATTGATCAGATGTGACGGATGGTGACTTGTAGCATGCAATACAGTATTGCCAGCGGTAGCCTTTCTATGCAAGCGTGTCTATATCTGGTTGTTACATATATACACCTCAACATCTAGAAAATTTATCTCATCACGACTGATTTGGGCAGTAAATTGTAAGTTAAGAGAGTTATCATTCAATTCCATTACAAATTTGCGAGCTTCCATTTCATTGCCTCTCCATATTAGGAACAAATCATCAATAAATCTGTACCAACACAGAATATGTTTACTGCGGGTATCTTTGTATTTTGTCATGAGGACCTGCTCCTCCCACATGCCCATATGCAGACAGGCATAACTCGGGGAGAAGCAAGCCCCCATGACAACTCCTCTCACTTGCTGAAAAATTTGGTTAATAAATGAAAAAAAGTTGTTTTCAAGGCATGTGGATATCATAGACAACAACATTTTGTTATGCAAGCCATACTGTCTGCGCCTAGTATTTAAATAAAATTCAGTGGCTAAAAGACCATCTCGATTATGTATGCTGGTATACAACGAGATTACATCTAATGACATGAATAAGCATTCCTCATCCCATTTTACATTTTCAATCTTCCGTAAAAATCCCCAGTGTCCTTTATGAACGATGGAAGTTCTCTCACTAAATCCTGAAGAAAAAAGTCCACATATTTGGATGTATTCTCTGTTTTGCTCCCTATGGCTGAGATAATAGGTCTGCCGGGAGGTCTAAACATATCCTTATGGACTTTGGGGATAAAGTATATAGTCGGGATGACGGGATGATCGGTTTTTAAATACTTAAACTCGTCCATACTCAAAAGACCGGCTGATTTCCATGCTACTAGTTTGCTGTTGTATTCCATCCAAGAACTCTTTACTGCTAAAATATTGCTTCTTTTGTAGCAGTTTCTGTCACTGAGTTGTCTTTCTGCTTCTTCCATGTAGAGTTCACGTGGCCATAAAACCACATTTCCCCCTTTGACTGACTGGCGGATAATAGTTTTGTCATCTTTTTGTAGTTTACTGACCAATTGTGCATAGATATGGTCCTGTTTATTATGTCTGCTGGGACATCTCATTGTCTCTCGATAAAGTTTCTTTAATTCAAAAGTGACTTTGTCATGAAAAATGTCACATTGTCTTTCAGCATGAGGGGGCAAAAAGTTGATTTAGGTCTAAACTTGGTTTGTGTTGTCGACCCAACTGTACTTCTTGCTCATTCATGATTGTATTATTTTCATTGAATAGCTGTTGCATATCCGTTAATAATGCTTGGTCCCTTGCTGTTGATGTCGGACTAATGTTGCCCTCCACTTGTGTTGACATGATGGTATTTTGATTGTTAGTCCCTTGAATTACATGATATTTTCGTAGTTTGATCTTTCGCATGAATTTAAATAAATCGATCCTTGTCTCTGCATAATTAAAATTTGTTACAGGACTGTAGGTAAGACCCAGTGACAGTATTCTGCGTTCATCTTCGCTCAGAGTTGTCTCAGTCAAATTGATAACCGTATTGTCATCCATGCCAGTTATCTGCGCCTGTTCCATCTCTTTTTGGTTGGGTTTTTGTTGATGTCTTGCTTAGTTTTGTTGCCTACATCGCCGTCTCGCTCGTCGTTTTTGGTTTTTTCGTTTGTTCCTCCCATGTTTGTACTCTTGTTTGGTCCTCGCGGGCGCAGGGTTTGCCTCCTGTCCAAGCGCATATAATCCAGCTCTTGACCCAGTGATGGTACGGTAAACCCCAACGCCCCTGCGCCTGTGGTCTGTTCATTTTCTGATCCGCTGTCAATTGCAGAGCTCAGGTCCGATATTGACGTGGACGCCTGAGAGATACTGTTGGCATTAGGATGTGCAGTTGATGTTCCTCCCAATGGTATTGCCTTTTTCACTGCATCATATCTGCGTGCAAAAGTGAACACACGGCCCTGTTCGTAGTCCACTTTATCTCTTTGATATTTATAGGCTTTACGTTTTTTAATCACATCCTCATCTCTTTGTAGGCGCCCCAACATGTCCTCCCTGTATTTTTGGACAGTGTCGGTGTCGCCATGCTTCTCTATTTCCCCATTGATTTCATCAATTTGTGACTGTAACTTTTCTCTGTCACTATTGGCGTACTTAATTAATATGACCACAAGCCTACGAGATGAATCCAGGTTACAGTCCGCCCATTCTGTTAGCATATGTGGATCCGGGTTCTCGTAACTTGGGGCGAGCATTATCCTCAACCCGCGCGGGATCCTGCCCACTTCAAGGTATCGCGTGAGGGATTTGCTCTCCCACCATTTGGCCTGTTCTGACCTCATACTCTTCTCAAGTTTTTTAAAAAGCTCCTTGATGTTGCTGACAGACGATTGCGCGCTGCTTGTAGGCGCTGATATTGCCGTTACTCTGCTTGGAGAGTCATTAAACACATCGCCTGCTGCCACCTCCCTGCTCCGTATCGCGTCGGCAGACATTGTGCTGGTAACTCGGAGTTCACCTCACCCGTGGACAAGCGCCAAAGTCAATGCTCACGCTCGTTCCACTGACACACTCCCACACCGGGCTATAGGCAGGCCCTTACCTCCGTACGGTACTTCCCGCCGCTTCAGTCCTCCGACCCCCGCTACGTTTCACCTTCTCGGATGGTACGGCTTTTCCGCTTCCCGGGGGCAGTTCCGGCCGCTCCTTCGTGGAGAATTCCTGTTTGTGTTCCCGATAGCCACTGGGAACAGTGCTTCCTGCCGTCTGCCCTGATCAGGGGAGGGGTCCGCAGCTGCCGAGGAAGCGATCTCGGCAATAAATCCAAAGACTTCGTCACCATTCCAATATAAAGACGAGATGCAGACCCAGAGTTGGTGCAATTGCTGGTTTATTTGGTGAACTCCCGCACCTCCGCCATATAATAGGTCCTAACTATAACTATCTACTGGCGACCGCCAGTAGATAATATATATATATATATATATATATATATATATATATATAATGTATTTGTGGGGAGACCCCCACACCCCTGAACTTACCTTAAATGTGTGGTAAAGGCATATGTTGTAAAAGCATAGGCGTTCTAAAAACAAGCGTGGTAAAAAGTGCATGGTAACGTTACAACGTGCTAAACACCTCGTTGTAAAGGCTGTTTCCCATTTTGTAGTGGGTGTTGAGACATTGAACTTTGTGTAAGGTTAGTTTGTAGTACATCAGTGGAGTACATTTGCTGTGAGTGTGATAATCTGGTTGGTGGTGGGGTAGGGTGGGTGCTGGTGTATGTAACTTTGGGCAGCATATCCGGCTCTTCTCCCGACCAGTCTCAAACATGCTCAAAAAGGCAACTGCCCTAATCTGTGCTCAGACCTGTGTGTAAGAACTCCCCTCCTAGCTCCCTTTTTGTCTCAGCAATTAAGTAAATCAAGATTAAACACTTATCATTAAAAACTACCATATCATCACATGATGTATGTTGCATGATTCAGATGCCATCTATTTGCAGGGATCAGCTCGCGCACAGTTTCTTAGACCCATTCAGAACCATGACTCAGCTCTCCCTGTTAATTAGTTGGCTTCCCCACCTGTATCCCGAAGCCAGTCCTTCAAAAAGGCCTCACATTCACGATTCCTCCCAAACCCCCTTTCTAGTAGTTTTTTAAAATTATTATTATTGTTTAAAAACAACAACAACTCTCCTGGATCAATACCCCAGTCAGTTCTATCTACTCAGCCAAAATCTAAGTGATTCTGGGATTTGATGTTTAACCTTTACCATAAACTGTATGAATACATCAGAGCTCCTAGGTTTCCGAGAAAGCAAGTAGCTCATCCTGTCTGCGGTTTCCCTGTGCTTTCTGGTACCTCTAGTCCTCTATTTACAGTGTCAATGGGACTACAAATGCCAGGATGCAAAACACTCATAAAAATAGGAATTGGGTCAGCTACTCACAGTTGAATCTAGTAAATGTAGGAGCCCAGTACATGACAGCATGTAGAAAAAGAATCAAGAGGGTTCAAAATGTTAACTAACT
Source organism: Calotriton arnoldi (assembly GCA_963921515.1). Classification (NCBI taxonomy): domain Eukaryota; kingdom Metazoa; phylum Chordata; class Amphibia; order Caudata; family Salamandridae; genus Calotriton; species Calotriton arnoldi. The sequence continues at coordinate 1,457,534 of CAWUFW010004554.1, forward strand.
CATAATAGCATGACAAATGAAGTGCGGATTAAACTTGTTGGATCTGTATAATTTTTATCTTTGGCGGAAATTTAGTTAGTGGGGAGACGCGCCTCCGCCTTAATGGAAGAGCCGCCCCTGCTTATGAGTGGAGTAATAATCCATGGGCGTTAAAGCATTTGCGGTTGCAAGATCACCCATTGTGAATACATAGAGAAATTTCAGCCTTATGAATCAATTTTTCCAATAACAAAATTCCTACAATATGGTCGAATTCAAGGCCAGACTGGCACTGAAAATAGAGTCAGAATAAAAGTTGATGTCTCTTGTGAAGACTTTGTAAAAATGTTGCCCTCATTTGAAAATAATGGCTACTTCAAAATGCTGCCTGGATGTTCTTTGAGAAATGCGGGACAATAGCATTATTTTTGATAATATTAGGGAAATGCATCAGTGAAATGTATCATTTTACCTCCATGTCAACCAGATATAATATGGTAATCACAGCTTTTCTACTCACAATGTGTTGTTACTCCGTTGTCAATGCCTTCAATGGGATGCAAACATCCACAAGGCACTTCCACATTCACTTAATCTTGTCTCTCTCCTTTCCTCTCTTCTGCCCCAACCTTTCTACCTCATCTGTGCCACCATAGACTTTCAGATGGCCTAAGCTTAGGGTGGTGTAAAGACTAAAGAGATATTTTACATAATGTTTGTTAGCTTTCACTTAGAGAATTAGATGCAAAATACAAGCAGAGACCAAGGACAACAGAAGGTGGGGTGTGAGTAACACTTTTAAATTTGGTTTGAAGATAGCAGAGGCAGTCCCTGGAAGTACTGTGAAGGTGGTTATAGAATACTGAAAATACATATTTTGCCATTGAAAATCATCTCAAGAGACCAAAGATGGAGTCATGTTCAGTTTGTAGGTGAGATAGTAAACAGTTGATGAGACTTTAGTTCAGAGTGGTAGGGATGACTAGCAGGGCTTCAGTTTGTTGACTGCTGTAATGCATTAAGAATGTAAAAGCATCACCTTCTCAGTCCTGCTTATACGTCAACATCACCTAACATTCTGGAACTTGTAGTTTCAGATTTCCTATAGTGAAGTATGGGCCAAAAAAGTCCATATCTTTCAAAGTGATGTTAGCTAAAAAAAAAAACAGGACCATTGAATATGTCACATAACATGTCACACAGACAACATTTCACACAACATGTGTCTACATGCCACCTGACTACTGTACCTGCAGTAGTAGAGAGGGGCTAGAAGACGATAGGGCAGAAACTGGACAATGCTTCTCCTATTACTGCTACTCATCTTGATGCACAAGTATGTTAATAGAGGAGAGCCCTTGGAATGTCAGTGAAAAAGCACTTCTTGTAGCAACTGTGCCTGTCTGTCCCCACCTCCCTCATGCCCTAGTTAAGGTGCCTGAACAAACACTGCAAACCTGCTGAAAAAGGAACAGGCTTTGGTCAGGAAAGACCCTTAACATGGTGGAGGTGTTGGTCATTGCATCGCCTAAGATCACCTTCAATAGATGTTCATTTGTGGGAAACGTACCTGAATTAGGCTTATGCAGCTTTCCCCGGTCTGCCGCGGCTTCATGGTAGCCTTTTGGACAGAGGGAACTGCTGCATCACTTCCTGTGTCTGGTCTGCTGAAGCAGGTCTAGCCCTTAGCCCTGCATTTTAGAAACACTTATAAATGCATAGGGGGGTGCGGGCGCACAGTGGTGAGCTCTTCTACATATGCTTGGCTTGACTTTTGAATATTCATAATACCCTCTTTTGTCAATGTTTATTTCTGTTTTGTGCCGATATCTGTGGGAGTTGTCCCATTTTACTTGGGAAACGTACCTGAATTAGGCTCATGCAGCTTTCCCCACCTGGTCCGCCGCGGCTTCATGGTAGCCGTTTGAGTGGAGGGAACTGGTACAGGTCAGTGGTCTAGACTTTAGTGATGCAGTTTAGAAATGCCTATACATGCATAAGGGGGTGCGGGCGTGCAGCAGTGTGCTCCTCTACATATGCTTGGCTTGACTTGTAAATATTGTTAATACCTTCTTTTGCCACTGTTTATTTCTGTTTTGCACTAATATCTGTGGGAGTTGTCCTATTTTTCTTGGGAAACGTACCTGAATTTAGGCTCATGCAGCTTTCCCCGGCTTCATGGTAGTCGTTTGAGTGGAGGGAACTGCTGCTTCACTCCTGGTGACTGCCCTGCTGAAGCAGGCCAGCAGTGTAGCCCTTAGCACTGCATTTTAGAAACACCTATAAATACATAGAGGGACACAGGCATTCAGTGGATGCGCCGCTTACGCACCAAAGGCACGCCAAAGACAAACCCGCCTGCGCCCTTCTGAGCCTAGACTGCGTGTTGTGCCAAAACCCCTGTCCGGTTCCCTCCAGATGAGACCACTAGTACTACATACTCAAGAGAGCAGCTTTTAAGCTGGCACACCAAAGCTCCACAATGCCTTTTCGCAATGGAGTTTAATTAACTATATCATAATCATAACTGTAAGTGCGGCTCATGTTGGTTTATGATCACTCAATGGTTCTCTGAGAGGCTCAGAGTGTTACGACAGGCCTGAAGGCACCAAGAAAGGGTATAGCCAAAAAGCTATGATCTGTAGGAGAAGAATGTTTATAGGACCTTCATGACAGACTAGAAAGCAACTATTACAGAAGAGAAAATGCGCTTTTGCCCTACAAACTTGAGTTAGCAAAGTCCTCAAGAGCGCTCTTTAAATTGATCAATCTTCTCTCTGGTGCCCCTACATCTGCCAACATAGAAGGCACCAAAGAATTCTGTAACAGGCTGGTGAGATTTTTTCGGACCAAAATGTTAAATATCTATAGGAAACTTGACTCACTTAATGTAGACTCCTGTATTTCTGTGTATGAGAATGTGCAGGGCGACGGAACCTCATTAGAGTCTAGAGAATCTGGTGTCAATCAGCTAGTAGTATTTTCTAGTTTCTCTTTCCTGACTCCTAAGCAAGTTTAGGTTTATTTTCTTAGTATGAAGTCAGGCTCTCCTTCTGAATCATATCCTCCTACAGTCCGGCAATTGGTAGCGAAGACTGTTCCTCCTCATCTTGCAACTACTATCAATAAATCCATCAGCTCCGGAATCTACCCTCAACTATGAAAAAGAGTAGTTGTTAAGCCTCTTTTAAAAAACCTAACTTGTATCCCACAGATTTGAAAAATTATAGGCCCATTTCTCTACTGCCTACTCTGTATAAAATCTTGGAGAATCACCTCAATTTGGTGGCTTATTTGGAGGAGTATGATCTGCTTGATCCCTCTCAATTTTGTTTCAGAACCAATCATCAGTGGCAGCTCCTACGCTAAGACCGAGGAGAATCACCCCACTGCTATTTGAGCAGTGCAAAAAATAAAAATAAAATGATAATAACAAGCCGGTATTATCATTTTATTTTTCTGCGAGGGATTGGAGTCAGGTCGGGGTGGGGTGGGCTGAGCACAGTGAGGAGTGGGTTTTGCACAGCCCCGTGGAGCACATGCCCAGGCTTCCAGGTACTGCCTGAGCGGCCAAACTGCTCATGCAGCATCGTGATTAGGCGGGAGAGTCTGGTAGCCTGGGTGCTTCCGGTGCTGGCTAGGACAGAGGAGAGGCATGCAACGGTGGCGGAGGTGGCCAAGAAGGTACGTTTAAAAAAGTTTTTATCCAATTCTCGCCTCACCACCCCCGTTCCGAAGCAGCCGCCACTGCCAGTCATTGGACACAAACTGCTTTGGTTTCAGCTGTCGATAATATCTGCTTTTGGATCTATCTGCAGCCTTCAATACAATTTCTCCTGCCCTGCTTGCTGACCGGCTATGGAACCCAGGGCTTTCTGCCTCAGCATTAGATCTGTTAACTTCCTTTTTAAAGGATAGGACCCAGATGATTGTTATGAACCAATTTAGCTCTGATTCCATCCTTTCGCAATGCAGCATGCCTCAGGTCTCCTTCCTGAGCCCGACTTTTTTAAATCTCTATGTCTCTCCGCTGGCTAAGTTGATTGGGTCCTTTGAACTACAGGCCCTATCCTATGCTGATGACATGCAAATTATTGAGTCCATCCCCAATGATATGGAAGCCACAGCTGCCAACTTCAAGAAATGTATCTAGGCAGTAGTGACTTGGATGGGTAGCAACTATCTTAGACTGAATGGGGACAAGACTAAGGCATTGAATTTTGGCAAAGCAAACACAAGGAGATGATGGACAGAGTGCCAAAACTTTTCAAACACTCACCCCCAGTAACAGATCTGGGTTGAATCTATCATCATTCTTTAGCTCACTTCGCCACCCAAGTTCAGACACAGCTATATGCAAATCAGCCTTGACCTTGTGCCTTATGGGAACAGTCCAGCCCGAACTGCCAAGCCTTGTCTTCCCTGGACCCGAAACAAGCATCCTAGGACCAGTTTCGGGGTAACATCCCTCATCAGCCATGCTAGCTTGAATCCAGTGGTAAAGTGAGCAAGGGACCCACATCTGGGCATACCCTGCCAACTTAGGGTGAACAAAGCAAACACAAGGAGATGATGGACGGAGTGCTGAAACTTTTCAAACCCTCACCCCCAGTCACAGATCTGGGTTGAATCCATCATCATTCTTTAGCTCCCTTCGCCACCCCAGTTCAGACACAGCTATATGCAAATCAGTCTTGACCCTGTGCCTAATGGGAACAGTCCAGCCCAAACTGTCAAGCCTTGTCTTCCCTGGATTGGAAATAAGCATCCTGGGACCGGTTTTCGGGTAACACCCCTCATCAGCCAGACTAGCTTGAATCCAGTGGCAAAGTGAGCAAGGGACCCACGTCTGGGCATACCCGGGCCAACTTAGGGTGAACAAAGCAAACACAAGGAAATGATGGACGGAGTGCTGAAACGTTTCAAACACTCACCCCCAGTCACAGATCTGGGTTGAATCCATCATCGTTCTTTAGTTCACTTCGTCACCCCAGTTCAGACATAGCTATATGCAAATCAGTCTTGACCCTGTGCCTCATGGTAACAGTCCAGCCTGAACTGCCAAGCCTTGTCTTCCCTGGACCGGAAACAAGCACCCTGGGACTGGTTTCGGGGTAACACCCCTCATCAGCCAGGCTAGCTTGAATCCAGTGGCAAAGTGAGCAAGGGACCCACGTCTTGGCATACCCTACCAACTTAGGGCGAACAAAGCAAACACAAGGAGATGATGGACGGAGTGCTGACACTTTTCAGACACTCAACCCCAGTCACAGATCTGGGCTGATTCCATCATCGTTCTTTAGCTCACTACGCCACCCCAGTTCAGACACTGCTATATGCAAATCAGTCTTAACCCTGTGCCTCATGGGAACATTCGAGCCCGAACTGCCAAGCCTTGTCTTCCCTGGACCGGAAACAAGCTAGCCTGGTGGATGAGGGATGTTACCCCGAAACTGGTCCCAGGATGCTTGTTTCCTGTCCAGGGAAGACCTGGCTTGGCAGTTTGGTCTGGACTGTTCCCATGAGGCACAGGGTTAAGACTGATTTGCATAGAGCTGGGTCTGAACTGGGGTGGCGAAGTGAGCTAAAGAACGATGATGGATTAAACCCAGATCTGTGACTGGGGGTGAGTGTCTGAAAAGTTTCAGCGCTCCGTCCATCATCTCCTTGTGTTTGCTTTGTTCGCCCTAAGCTGGCAGGGTATACCCTGACGTGGGTCCCTTGCTCACTTTGCCACTGGATTCAAGCTAGCCTGGCTGATGAGGGGTGTTGCCCCGAAACCGGTCCCAGGATGCCCGTTTCCGGTCCAGGGAAGACATGGCTTGGCAGTTCGGTCTGGACTGTTTCCGTGAGGCACAGGGTCAAGACTGGTTTGCATATAGCTGGGTCTGAACTGGGGTGGTGTAGTGAGATAAAGAACGATGATGAATTAAACCCAGATCTGTGACTGGGCTTCGAGTGTCTGAAAAGTTTCAGCGCTCCGTCCATCATCTCCTTGTGTTTGCTTTGTTCGCCCTAAGTTGGCAGGGTATGCCCAGACGTGGGTTCCTTGCTCACTTTGAATCTGGATTCAAGCTAGCCTGACTGATGAGGGGTGTTACCCCGAAACCGGTCCCAGGATGTTTGTTTCTAGTCCAGGGAAGACCTGGCTTGGCAGTTCGGTCTGGACTGTTCCATGAGGCGCAGGGTCAAGACTGATTTGCATATAGCTGGGTCTGAACTGGGGTGGAAAGTGAGCTAAAGAACGATGTTGGATTAAACCCAGATCTGTGACTGGCTGTGAGTGTCAGAAAAGTTTCAGCACTCCGTCCATCATCTCCTTGTGTTTGCATTGAATTTTGGCAACCATCCCTCCATCTGGAATAATTCCTGGTGCCCAGATATATCTGGGGTATTGCCCACCCTGGCAGACTCCACCAAAAATCTCACAGTACTAGTGGATACCAAGTTTCTTGACCTTCAGGTCAGTCATACGGTATCCACTTGTTTTTTGGATTAACAGACCCTTGAGGAAGGTGTTCCCCTTTTTCCCTCTGAAAGCATGCAAGCAGGTAGGTCTTGCCTTGATTTCTTCTGGGCTAGACTATTGCAATGCACTCTATTAGAGGATCAATAAATCAGCAACTGCTAAACGACAATTAGTACAAAATGCAGCCGTGAGACTGATACTTGAAATTCCCAAACAACAATCAGTCTCAGCGGGGATCTCCAAATTGCATTGGCTAGCAATGAACAAATGTATCAAACAAAGGGCGAGAAAGAGGTCAGTTTCGCTGTGGACTCTGCCTCCTGTCTTATATGAATAACCAAAGAAAGTTCACCCCTACTTCTGAAATAACTATCCTTCCAGGAGTTTTTATTTAAGGAAAACAATGAGTTTTCTTAAAATAACCCTCATCCACCAAAAGGTCCCTTGGTGGCATGCTTCATCATCGGGTTCTTCCTGCCCGCTGCGGGACGGGGCGTTCTATGACCGACGGAGACGTGGGAGCACTTTGTAGGGTTTGGGCTATATAGTGATGTGAGAGTGGAAGGGTCAAGAAATGGTGAATTAAAAAATACCTGGCTAAGTGGAACCTAACTTTTATTAAATCCTGTAGCTGGTATTGTTAAAAAAGGGGGAGAGGGAGAAATACACTATAATAGGTGTGTGTCTCCTGGTCTACATGTTTCAAGCCTATCCCCTAAGGCTTTTCTTCAGGACCAAACTAAATGATCCCTTTATCCACTCCTAAACAACCAAATCGGTCTTTTTAATTATATTTATGGTGAATTATAGAAGTTGTCATGCAAATACAATATCTAGTCGGTACATCCAATACCTAGTCTGTATATTTCTTCAAAATGATCTGGAAATATAGGATTTTATCACATTGTTAATTAGTCAATAAAGTATATTGAGGAAAACACATCACCAAATTGTGGAAACTAATTTGATATATTTTTCACTAGTGCACGATAATCCTTACAGAAAAAGCCAATAAACACAAACACCTCTCAAACCTCGCAATTCTATCACCCAATCAGCACCACTTTTCCTCTACCCCAAACTGCAGCCAGACTAACCCCCAACCCTCCCACATCAAAATCCACTGTGCCCGTTTCTCCTCCCATACTACACCACACATCCACCTCAAAGCACATTACATGAAGAGCAAAGAAACAATAACTAAAATGCCTACTCTCCATCACAGGATCCATGAAAAAATACCTTCAACATTTTTAATCTGCTCTCAGAAAACACACCAAATTTCACCTTCTTTACTGAAGCATGCCACAAAGCAATCCCACCACAATTTTGCATCATCAACAAAACTGTGTTGGCAAAATTGGAAGAGGCCTAGCAGTCATACATAAAAAAGCCCTAAAAATAACACCATGGGCAGATGCAAATCCTTGATAACATGTCGCCCCACTCCAACTATCATTTACTCTTGCCTCTTAATGTACAGACCACCACCCAACAATGAAAAACTTTAAAGGTGTCTTACTAGACAAAGAGGCAAAGACCCATCTGAACTATCCAAACCTTTACATTCTAGGAGACCTTAATATACGGTTTGATAAGAAGGATCTAGCCACAACTCAAGCTATCACAATCAACTTTGAGGCTTTCAACCTCAAACAAATTGTTTCTGACCCAACTCACTCTGCTGGACACTTTTTGAACGTCCTATTCCCCCCAGCCCCCCGGGACAGGTCACAGTGACAGACAACTCCCCAGTAAGCTAGAGAGACCACAACACCATTACGTTCGGAATCAACACACCTATCAACAACAATACTTCAAAGACACGAACAACCTGAAAAGAAAAATTCAACTATCATCTCAAAAGAACCCCAATAATGTTGCAACCTCAAGGCATACACACCTTCTACAACTGGATCTCCATTGCACTGGACTACCGTATACCAAGAAGGACCACAACAATGGTTAACTGCAAAAAGAACACCACAGGCATTAATGTCAACATCAATAAATGAAAAGACAACTCACCATACTTCAACGCAAACTGTGAAAATTAAGAGATTAGCAATACAAAATCACCTAATACTACTACAGCAAGCCTACTGAAGAACCATCAGAACTACAAAAAGGCAACACTGCTCCACATGTATATATCTGAGGCTGCCCTTCTCCCAGAATTTTGCAATCCAGAGTGCCAAAACACAGAAACACCACAATCTCAACATATATGTGACACAATCTTCATGGAATTGATCTAAAACATTCATTTGAAAGAAGAAATATTACCATAGGGAAAAGACAGAAAACAACACCCCAACACATGACCCAACCAACATAAAGACATGAAAGCAATATTCCACCACTACATACTTACAATATCCTCTTAGAAAAAATGTCTTCGACATTAGCATCACAAGCAGACCTTGAGGCTCACTTTCAGACCCAACACCTCTAAAAATATTCAGAGATATCTGTCACATAACCGGTGCAGGGCAGGTAGAAAGATGCTTACTCAACAAGTTCCTCAAACTAGGTTCATTCCCATCCAAGTTGAAAACCTCCGACATTATACCATTCCTCTAAAAGGAAAACCTTGACCCACAAAACTACAGGCCTATATCAAATGGACCATTCTTAGGAAAAATATTTTAAAAGGTAGTGTTTATTCAATTTTCACAATTTGCATTAGAAAATGACTTAATGTCAGACCAACAGTCTGGCTTCAGACCAAGCAGAAGCAGAGGTAGCCATCATATTAATTTGGGATGACTTGAAGCTCACACTGGAAAGGAACAGAGTGGAAATCCTTTTGCTTCTAGATTTACCAGCTGTGTTTGAGAATGTGCACTGACACTACTACAAAGACTTCATCATCTCAGAATATGTGTAAATGATCTAAAAGGGATTGCTTTTTACCTTAAAGACCGACAAAGTGTAGTTTGCCTTCTCCATTTCACACCATCTCCTCACACCCAATACTGAGGCCCCCCTCAGGGGTCCATCAGATACCCTCCAATATTTAACATTTAATTGATGCCATTACCAAAACAAATTAAATAATTCAAGCTCACCAGTTATAACTATGCAGATGATGCACAAACCATTCTAAAAATGGATGGTTTGGAAGACCTCTACGACTTAAATCTTGATGACTGCCAATGTGCTATAAACACATGGATAATGAGTAGCCATCTAAAGCTCAACACTATAAGGACAGAAATCATGACCTGTGGACAATGGCAAAAATACCAACTTAGCACCATATTGCCCAAGGAACTTGAGGCCCCCAACAACATCAAGACAAATCAGAAACCTGGGAGAAACCATGGATTCAGACTTGTTCTTGCTACCACATGTCAAGAGTGTCACAAAGACCTCTTCTACAGAATGGCACTACAGCATCACATTTTCCCATACCTTGGATATGAGCAAAAACTACAAGCTATCCTCACATTCGTTATCTCCAGGCTTGACTATGCCAACATCACCCAAGTTCATCATCCATAAAAATACAACTATTCTAGAATGATGCTGCAAGACTCCGTTTCTACCTTCACACAAGAGAACACATAACTTCAGTCCTCCAATCACTCAAACAAAACAGACACTGCACTCCAGGCTTGCATCACAAATTATCATACCACTTTACTATCAGAAATCTGTAGGAGGTATGTGTTGGACAACCCAGTGAAGTAGCCAGCTAAGTAGTCTATTATCGGGGGGGGTGGCAGCACACAATTCACCTTTGTTAAATGCAGTGCATGATAACACTCACTTTAGTTGAAACACTTTAGTCTTCACTTGTTGGTGCAGCCAGTGTTGTGAATCTCTAGACATATGTTTTAGGATTTGTGTCTTTCTTCAGTAGAGAGTACCAAGTTAAATTTGGGGGTGCTGGCATTGATCTTAAGAAATACCAGAAAGGGACCTGCAGAGCTGCTCAAAGCTGGCATCCTTATGAATATCATAAACTGCTTATCTCTCTCTCTCTCACACCACTTCATCCACCATACTGCCTAAACGCTAGCCATACCCCAGCGGTCATCATACACAACATGGAAACACTTCCCACACAGGATCAAAAACGAAGACAATGTCCTTCCAAACACACTCCCTACATGGTGTAGTTTGCTGCCTATGTAGGCAAGTGTCTCAGTGCTCAACATAGGAGTAATAAGCAGTATATAAATGTTGCAGTAAAATACACAATACAATGCAATACAATACAGTACAATACAAATTTCAACATATAGGATAATGAATAAACGAGAAATAGTACCAGCTGATACTTTTCCTAGCTGTTAACTGGAAAACGTGAAATTATTTTAGGATATGGTCAACAAAAAGATCTGCTATTTCTTTTTAAGTTCAAGAATAGGTTTATTTGAAAAGGTTAACAGGGTAATAGAAACAATACTTTGTACAAGTAATCAATTACCACTGCTTAAGTACAAGAAAAAGAAGTAAAGAGTAATAATGGTATGCAGTAACAGTTGAAATAATAGAAAAAACACAATAAGCAATGTAAATACATTCAAAACACAGAAACTCGGTTCACAAGAATCTTAAATAGTAATACTTGTTAGAAATGCATAATCTAAAGGATAACATTAAAATGATATATTAAGCAAAGTCATATTCAATCAATAGGAAATCAAGGAGGCTTAGTAACTTCTTGCAGTAAGGGGGTAAGTAAAGAAGTTTTCTTCACGCTATCATCTAAGAATTGTGTGATGGGACACCAAAGGTGTAATCGTTTTTTAGCAAGAGATATAGGATGTACAAGTGCTGTAACTAGGCGGTGATTATGGCAAACAGCATACCACCAAGCTAGATAAGACAATTTAGAGGCATCCTTCCAGTTTTTTGTTATCTGCTGAACGGCTACTGCTAGTAACAAATCAATAAGTAACAACTGGGATTGTCCCCTCTCCCAGTCTGGGGCCAAACGTCCTAAGAAAAGGTTTGTGAAGGAAAGGGGGCTGTAGTGTTGAAAATAGTGTTGATTTGATGCCAGACCTGTTTCAAAAATTTAAAAATGTGTGGGCAAGTAAATAGCATATGTTTCAGATCGGCATCGTCCTGAGAGCACGTCCAGCAGGTATTGGGATTAGTATTATGTATCCTATGTAGGTGTGCGGGGGTAAGAAACAATCTGTTGTAAATGAAAAAGAGTGTTTGTGTTGTGCTAGCCACTCTGATGATTTTCTAAATGTTATCCAAATTCTATTCCACAGGGAAATAGGCCACTCTATTTCCAAATCAGTTTCCCAGGAAAGTTCCAGTTTGGTTTTATCCTCAATCCCAGGAGGGATCATTAAGCGGGAATAAATGGTAGAAGCCTTAGGACCCTTGCACAAGAAATTATGCCATAGGAAATGGGATTGGGAAGGTGAAGAAGGCATATTTGTAAATTTAGCATAGGCATCAAGTATTGCGTTTCGTAAAGCTAAAAATTTGGGTTGAAAGGAAGAAGGTAAGTGATAACGGGTCTGTAATTGTGTAAATGGAATAGGTGAGCCTTGATCAAATAATTGATAAACCCAAAGTAAACCCTTATTTCTCCAAACTTTCCAGTATATAGGTTTCCTGTTGAGAAGGATTAGTTTATTATGCCAAATTGTGGATTTGAGAAAGGAATCTAAGTCATGTGCGGCTAAATGGGATGGGTCAGTTAATAACTTACAGGATTGCTTAATTACTGGGGTAGAAAGCTTTTGTGGTTTGCAAGTAAAAGAAAGATATTCCTGAAATGAAAAAAGGGGCTAAAAATGAGGTCTCCCGATCAACCCAGAGAGGTGTCTCAGTTGGTTGATCGGTAACCCAATTCGTTAATTGTCTTAATTGAAAGGCTCTGTGATAATTGGAGAAATGGGGAAAGTTTACGCCACCTTCTGACTTCGGCCTTTTTAATTTCTGTAGCGCCATTCTTGATTTTTTAGCATTCCAAAGAAAGGATAGCAAAATAGAATTAATCTTGTGAAAGAATTTAGTTGGAATGGATAGTGGTATATTAGATAAAATGTACAGAATTATAGGAGTGAGCATCATTTTAATTGTGTCTAAACGACCCCACCACGAGAGATGAAGGGGATGCCATTTTGCAGTTAGTGTTTTAAGTTTATCAATGCATTGGTCTATGTATAGAGAGATAGATGTCTTTATGGAAGGAGAAAACCAGAGACCAAGATATTTTATGCGTTTAGAGTTCCAAGTGAAATTAGAGATTTTAAAGTCATCCTTAAAAGTGTACTTGGTCAAGGGCAGTATTTCACACTTTCCGCTGTTCAGTTTATAGCCAGACACTAATCCGTAAGCCTCCACCTCTCCCATAAATGCTGTGAGTGAAGACTGTGGTTGAGAGAGAAATATTAAAATGTCATCAGCGTATGCTGCTAATTTAATATGCTGTTATAGAGCGATTTTGGCGAATTTTAGACAAAAAAGGTTCTAAAGCCAAATTAAAAAGAAAGGGGGATAAAGGACAACCTTGACGTACTCCTCATTGAAGATTGAAGTAAGGGGAAGTGAGACCATTAGTGGATATGGCAGCTTTGGGCTCAGAATAAAGTAAAGCAATTAAAGAGGTAATTTTCGGTCCGGATCCAAACCATTTGAGGGCGTGGAAAATAAATGGCCAATACACCCTATCAAAGGCCTTTTCCGCATCCAAAGCAATTGCTGCCAATGAGTCCGGGTAATGTGACGATTTAGATAGGATGTCAAAGAATAAACTGGTGTTATCAGTGATATTACGACCTTTGACAAAACCCGATTGTTCCTTGCCAAGCAGCATGGGAAGATGCGATTCTAATCGTAGGGCAAGAGCTTTCGAGAAAATTTTGTAATCCACATTGACTAGGGAAATAGGCCTATAATTCTTACAAAATCGTAAGTCCTTAGCATCTTTCGGTATTAAACATATCAAGGCTTCTTAAAAGGAGCCCGTGGAATTGCAGGAAGTAATGAAAGAAGAAATAAGAGTATATAAATGTGGGAGCAGTAAGTGGGTAAAGTGTAAATAAAATTCCACTGTAAAGCCATCAGGGCCTGGAGCCTTATCTTTTTTAAGGGTTTTTAGAGCATTTAGCATCTCCGTTTGCGTAATATCGGTTTCTAAAAGATCGAAATTCATTTGGGATTTAGTTTGTTTCTGAATTGTGGAAAAATAATGGGAGAAATCCGCATCTGAAGGTATGTTTTCTGGTGTATAAAGAGATTTATAAAAGTGTACAAATTCTTGAAGTATTTCAGGGTCTTTGAATTTTGGTATTTGATTATCATCTATAATGGAGTCAATATGAAGTTTATGTTGCTTAATCTTTAGATAATTAGCTAATAATTTGCCTGATTTGTTCTGGCCACCATAGTACTTTGCAGAGGACTTTAATAAATATAGGGAAGCCTGTTCAGTAGAAGTTTCATTAAAGGCAATCTTTGCATTGATTCGATCTTTGAGAGAGTCTTTCGACTTGGAGGTGTAGAAGGAATGCTCAAGTTTTTTAATCTTATCAAGAAGTTCATTATGTAATATGCGTGATGTTTTTCGTTTATTTGACATAAATCTGATGATGAAATCACGAGCGGTGGCTTTAAAGGCATCCCATACTGTGTGAAAGGAAACCTCATCGGTTTGATTAATATGAAAAAATTAATGGGAAAAAGAAATAAAAGAAGTATAAAAGTTAGGGTCAAGAAATAAGGAGTTGTTGAAACGCCATCTTTTTGGTAGTGTGGATTGATGCAAAATATCTAATTGAATCGAAACAGGCGCGTGATCTGAAATAAGAATAGGGCCTATGTCAGCTGAACGCAAGGATGGGGAGACATTACGTGAAATGAAAATGTGGTCTATTCTAGATTGTGTTTGATGTGGACGGGAAAAAAAGGAGTATTCTCGCGTGGACGGATTACAAAGTCGCCAGGAGTCCAGTAAATTCCTTTGTTTAATAGTTCGTAAAAAAGCTTTATGTGACATATTTGGAATGAAGGGAGACTTAGAATTTCTATCAATGAATGGATCCATTACTTGGTTGCAATCTCCTGCAAGAAGGACATTTTATGATGGATACTTTAGCATTAATTGAGAGATACGGGACCAAAACAGGGCATCACCGCTAGTAGGAGCATATATGTTGCGCTAAGATAAAGGGGTCTTCCCCAACAAGAGGTTAGTGAAAACCCATCTGCCTTCTGTATCGGATTCCTGAGAAACAAGTTTAGCGTTCAATGCTTTATGGCATAGAGTTATAACCCCGTTTCTTTTGCCATCCCCTGGTGAGAAAAAGACTTCGCCAACCCAGTTTTTTTAAGTTTTAGTGATTCGCTCTCTGTGAGATGTGATTCTTGTAATAACGCAATGTTGGCATCTAGCTTGGAAAGGTGGGATAAAACTCTCTGTCTCTTAATGGGGGAATTTAAGCCTCTAACATTCCATGTGACAATTTTCAAAAACATATGTGAGATAAGAGTAATGAAATATGAAGTGAACCAATAAAATTCTGCATATTTTGAAATATAGTACTTGTAGAAAACACAACAGTAAGAACTATAAAAACCATTTGAACAATCCTTATATTAAGTTCGAAGATAATGAAAATAAAAACCATTTGAATAGAACACCAATGGAGGCAAATTACTAAAGAATGAAAAGCATACCAAAGAATTAACCAGTTACATGTATTGTTTGTCAAACCTAAAGGAAAGAAAGAGGAGGAAAAAGAGAAATGCATGGAAAAGTGAAAAGATAAATAGATTAAAGAGAGGTAAAGTAGGATAAAAATCTGAGTAAGGAAAAAGTGGTATGGACAGTTAAATTGAAAGTTGCAAAGAGTGATGAACATGCAAGAGTGTAAAGCGCAGTAGAGAGAAAAGCAAGGAAAATGATGTGAAAGAAAAGAAAAGGAGAGTAGTGCAAGTACGTAAAGAGAAAAAATTAGCATAAGATGAGATGAGAAAAACACAAATAACATACTTACAAAAAAGTCAAGACATATGTGAGGTGGCGGGAGATGAGGCCACATGGGACAAGGACGGATCCAGACTCCAAAAGGGGAAGCGGGGAGGACAGCAGAACCGACTGCAGCACAACACAAGGGGAGGACAAGAAGGAGACAAATCCTGCAATGAAAAAATACAGTTAATAATCATTCAGAAAAAATGATATAACAAAAGAAAACATCACCCTTACCTTTTTAAACCAGAAGAAAATTGTCACCAAAGCGGAGCAAGCTTCATAAGAAAAGAGTAAAGAGAAAAAAGAGCATAAGTTAGAATTAAGCGAAACCAGTTACTCATTTATGCAACGTGGACGTGTCCATAGACTCCGCACTACAAGAATTAAGAAAACATTTCAATTTTATAGGGTCTTTATATGCAGTGGTCTTATTATTGATGGTCACCTTGAAGAGACACAGGTGAAAGAGGCCATATCTTGCACCCAGGGAACGCAGCTGAGGTCTCATAGCTAGAAAATCTCTGCGTCTATCCGCTGTGGGCTTTGAGTAGTCCTGGAAGAAAAACAGAGAATTACCTGACCAGGTAATACGATTGATGGCTTTGGCAGCTGATAGAGTCTTGAGCAAGTCAGTGTATTCAAGAAAATAAATAATGCAGCCTCTAGGTTTCTTCGTGGTGGAGGGAGACGCTGTGTGAACTGGGCCCAGTCTGTGGGCTCACTGAATGTTGAGCAGAGTATCTTGTGGTAACTTGAGGATCTTTGGCAGAAAAGACTTGAAGAAGGTGATGGGGTCGGCTCCTTCCGAACCCTCTGGTAGGCCATAGATGCGCAAATTATTTTGTCTATTTCTGTTCTCGAGGTTTTCGACTTGTTTCTGGAGCAAAGACACTTGAGAGCGAAGGGCATCCATTTTAGTGTGAGAGGAGGATAATGATTCGATGTTCTGCTCCACTGTCGTAACTCTATCCTCCAAGCTTGACCATCTGTCAGATAGAGTTTGTACTTTAGAATTGGTTTCCTCAACAAATGGGTGGAGAGCTCTGATCTCCTCCAACAACAAGTCCAAGGACACCGAGGAAGGTTGTTTGGGGGGAGATGGAGGGTCTTTTTTCAAGCGTTTGCTTGGCGCTTTAATACTGCTAGATGGAGCAGCAGTGGTGGAAGCCATGGAACTTTTTGGTGAAGTATTTACTGAGTCCTCCGTTGAAGTGCAATATGAGCGAGACTTATAGCGGGTTGTCAAGTTTCGTGACCGGGTCGATGAGTATGACAGAACCCTAACTAGCTTGCCCATGCACTTAGGTTGAAGAAAATGGCAGAATTCCTATTTATTCAAAGGAATAAGTAACTTTTATATGAAGACAGCGCTTCAATAGGCGGAAAATAGATGAAGTGAGTGTGCGCAATAAGAGAGCCTCAGTTGTATAGCATGAGAGCACCACCGTACCATCTGGAACATCATTTAAATATGCATCCTCGTTTTCTTCCATCTAACTCCTCCACTCCATCGTACTCTTTCCATTTAACAACAAAGCACCTCCTGTGTAAACATCACACGTGCAGCTGAAGTTTGGTAAATAGAGGAGAAGTCCCCACAACTGTGACGCAATGTCGCATAAAAGCCCAATCGTGCGAACTCCAACACGTTAAACAAGGAAGAAGCAGAATGAAATATACTCGTACTTTCAGCCTTCAAAGTCTAAACTCCAGAAGATGTTGTAAGCAAAGAACCAATGACGCTAATCATTTACATAGCACTTTAAGGGTTATTTCCTTCATTATGTTAAAATTGCTCCAAGGCATCCATTAATGTCGCACTTGTGAGGAAATGACTGAGGCACTATTTAAAAGCACCAGAGAGACCCATAAGGTTGTTGTTATGTGTAAAGCAATAGGTATAGTAAGTTTTAAGAGCCAAATGTAAGTTATAATTGGATTTTGAGGAAGTATTCATGCAGTTGACAGCGCGCCGAGATGAAAGCCTCCGTGAGGTTCTGTATACAAAATGGCGGCCGTTCCGGTTGCGAAGCCGCTCCGTGAGAGAAATAACAGAAAATGCTGCTTACATGCCGAGGAGACACTTCAGAGGCAGTTCTTCGCGTTCCGACCCGTCAGAAGGGATCAGACGGTCATTTTCGGGCACTTGCAGGTGATGTGTACCGTGTTAGGTCCGCCGCCGTCACCGCCGCCTCGGAGAGTCAGGAAAACGCCGCCATTACCCTCAGGCGCTAGCCACGCCCCAAGATCTGCTATTTCTAAATGCTAATTTCCTCCCACTTTTGAGTCCAGGTAGGAGAACCATTTCAATATACAGCCAATGTTGTTTCGGCATGTATAGGCAAAATTATTAAGTCTATTTTTACTTATAACTGTAACAGTCAGGGGCGATGCCTCCCTTAGGGTGCTGGGGCGTTGTCTCACTCATATTTTGCCCCCCCCCCGGCCCTCCAATTAAATGTGAGTATTACTAGTAAACTACTTTAAAAGTCCTTCAGGTGCCATGGGCTGGTTGCAGCATGTATCGAGCGATGCCGCCTGAGGCCGGTCCTGGAGAAACCCGCGCGGACCTGAGGGGGTGGGGCTTCATAATATTGACAGACACACCCATTGTACTCATCACAGACAGCACACCTGGGCTCAAGTGGGCATGTTGGTTCGGACTGCTGGCTTTCACCGGCCAGACTGACATGCACACTAGAGGTCTCTCAGAGTCTCGCATTAGTGAGTGTGGGGTGACTCAAAGCCACTGCCCCCGGTCTCAGTAATGAGCGGCAAGGTTGCTCGCCCAAGCCAATCCTGGCGCTGCTGTAACAGCAGGAGCAGCTCAGGATTGGCCTGGAGAGACACAGCACGGTGGTTACCAGGGGCCTCTGGTGTAGTGTGCGCATGATGTGAGGCTGCATGGGGACTGTCTCACTCCCTCTCTCCACTTTTCATGTGGCACAAACATTCACAGGTGTTAGTTGCTACTACCACGTCACATGTTTGAAAAGAGCTGAGCTTCCAGAGGTGAGTTTAATTAGTGTGTGTATTCCGTACACACATTATCGATATTACCATTTGCATATGAATTTAAGCTCCCATACATACTTTAACTTTTGAAAACTTGCAAATACAGTAGTACTACAGTATTTAATATGAATGAAATAATTGTAAGCGTTTTTTGATTGAACTCAGGAAAACCTTTCCGAAGTTTATATGGTGTGCGTGTTGACAAATTCTCATAAACGTCTATGCTTGTTAGGTGCGCAGCACTCCTTGGGTTCTTAATGTCCCAGACATAATATTTATTTTAGAATATATGGCTATATTGGCTAATGACTGCTAAATTTTCCACTAAATCCCCTCCCTTCGACCTTCCGGCTGCCCTACTGTCCAAGGGATTTCTCCCATTCTGGGACTGTGTGGGAACAAAGGATGTTAGCAAAGCCAATACATTATACTGTAGAAATGTATAAGCTTCGAGAAGACATTATGCGCAAAATACCTTTAACCCCCACCTGCGCCAAATACAGTTTTTGTCTTTCTAGTACCGTGCCATTCCCTTACTACTGTTGCTGTGGGTCATTCACCTTCCGGTGTTTCCATTTTCTGGATAGTGTTCTCCTGTGAGGGTTAGCGTGGAGCTGTTCTAGTTTCGGTCTCTTAATTAATTAGCGCCACTCACTCAGCACAATTTATGCACTCTGACCTTTTGAAGAGAATATCCACACCGACGCTTTTCACACAGACCAGTCACAGAGTGGCGCTAATTTATTAAGAGAGCCCCAAATTAAGCAGGGGTGGTGTACTAGTGTTTTGCCACAGTCGCGGCTCCTGGAGGGAGTGCTGCGGGGCGGTGGGGCGGGGTGGGGGAGGGGCAGGGTGGGGGGTAGTAAGCACCGGCATACGGCCGAATGGAGTTAAGTACATAAATAAATAAATAAAACGAATTATATTGCGCGCGCTGCAACGCCAAATGGGGCGCACAATATAATTTGTTTTATTTATTTATGTACTTAACTCCGTTCGGCCGTATGCCGGTGTTTACTACCCTCCACCCTGCCCCGCCCCCACCCGCCCCACCGCCCCGCAGCACTCCCTCCAGGAGCCGCGACTGTTTTGCCTCATTTTTCACATAATTAGGAATTAGGAGTGGCACATAATGTGTGGCCAAATATTTTGCGCATCAAGTTTCTAAGTGGTGTATTTGCAAACTACAGTGTTTTATGTGCACATAGTGGGACATACAGTTTGTTTCACTTCTCCTTGGGTTCTTAATGACCCCTGCGTAATGTTTTTTTTTTTTTTTAAGTTTAAAGATGCTTTATTGAAAAGAAAAATATGCACTGTGCAATTACATGAAGTAATAATAATGATCAATAATACAATACAAGTAAATGTAAGAAAAAATAGAATATAAAATGCAACAACCTAATAACAAAGGAGAGATAATAGACTGTTCAGAAATTAACAATGAAAACATAACTGCTTATTATGAGCATACATGCCTAAAACCTGGATTGTAACATGAGATGAATTGCATTAAAGAAATGCATTTTAATCTTTTTAGAGATAAGGAAAGAAGAAGGAGGCTGAAAAGAGGCAGAGGTGAAAGGAAAAGGGAAAGAAAAAAGAGGGGAAAGTAATGCATTATCAGATTGAAGAAGCGAGACTTATCAACTATATAATAAAATGAACAATTATGATTGAAAACAGTTATAATTTAAGGAGGTTCAAAATTACACACTTTAGAAACTGATCTGTCCATATTCCTAGATAAAAATGAAGTAAGAGGTAACCATAACAAATCCTTTTTAATTTTTAACAGAATGGATGTAGCATGGGCACGATCTAATCGATGATGGTGACATAGGAGGTTCCACCATGCCATATATGAGATTTTTCCTGTATCTTTCCAGTTAGAGGTGATAATTTGAAAAGCCAAGGCGATCATTAAGTCAAGGAGTTTACCAGCTAAACGTTGCGAAGCCCAACAAGGGGAAGCACTGCCCAAAAATATATATTGGAAGTCAAAAGGCAGGGATACCAGTAGGATGTCATTGATTTTTTGCCAAATTTGTAACCAAAACCTTTTAACAAGAGGGCAGTCAAAAAACATATGAAAAAGATCACTTTTATCATGTGAACATGACCAGCATTTAGCATTAGAGGATACTTTAAATTTATATAAGCTTGTGGGGGTAACAAATAGTCTATTGTGAAAACAATACAGTGTTTGCGTAGTACTCGCTGATGAGGATGAAGTATGAATCTTGGCCCATATTGATTTCCACAAGTGAGCTGAAAATTCTTGGTGTATGTCAGATTCCCACAAAAGTTCTATTTTGTGTTTTGATACAGATTCAGAAGGGCAATTCAAAAGCTTATATATGGTTGAAGCCTTCAATTGGGTGGAAAAATCAATTGAGGAGGAAGGAGAGTGTATATCCGTAGCTGGGAGAGATTGTTGAGAAATAAATGTATTGAGGAGGGGCCTAAGAAGTTCAAACAGTGAAGCATATTTGTTGGAAAGGTCAAATTTTTCTTGTATCTCGGAAAAAGGCAGTAAAGTATTATTTGAAACGAGTTGTCTGACAGTGATAATACCCTTTTGAATCCATTCTTTCCACACAAGGATCCTGTTTTTTAATTTAAGGTTAGTATTATACCATATTGGAGTTTGTAAAATAGTGTCAGAGATAGTGTTGGAGGAAGCAAGTAAGGGTTTACTAATGGCAATTGAGTGGGAAAGTATGGGGAAACTATACTTCGTGGGGGTTGAGATATATGAATCACATCCTTAAAAGTAAAAGGAGAAAACTGTGCTTGCTCTAATTTACCCCATACAGTGGATGGTTCTGAAGAGTTGTCTGAAAGGGAAGTCCAAATATGTCTCAACGTAAAAGCGGAATGATATGATCTGATATTAGGAAAATTAACCCCACTGAGGTCCTTGGGCTGTTGTAATCGAGCTAAAGCAATGCGGGGTTTGCGCTTGTTCCATAAAAATTTAACGAAAGATTGGTTAATCACTTTAAAGAAATTAAGTGGGAGAGAAATAGGAAGCATTGACAAATAAAAATGGACAATAGGTAGTAACATCATTTTAATTGTGGCTAACCTGCCCCACCAGGAAATAAAAAGGGGAGACCAGCTTTCTATTAATGTATTAAGCTTAGACAAAATCTCATTCCTATTAATTTTGATAGTGTCCTTAATATTATTTGTATAGAGGATTCCTAGACATTTTATACATTTTGAACTCCATTTAAAACTGGAGTCTTTAAACATATGGGGAAGACAGTATTTATTCAGGGGTAGAACTTCTGATTTATCAATGTTCAATTTATAACCTGAGACAGTCGAGTATTTAGCCAGTAATGAAAAGAATTCCGGTAATGAGGTAGTGGGATTAGAAACATACAGTAAAATATCATCTGCGTATGCAGTATATTTTATATTTAGGTTTTTGAACTGAAGACCTGTTAAGGTGGAGGATCTTTGAATTGTTTCCAAAAAGGGTTCCAGCGCTAGGATGAATAATAGGGGAGACAAGGGGCATCCTTGCCGAGTACCTCTATGCAGGGGGAAATAATTGGACTGCTTACCATTTACCCAGATTGAAGTAGAAGGATTGGAATATAACAATTTAATATATTGGATAAAATGGGGACTGAAACCATGCCATTTCAGAGCAGCAAACATAAAATCCCAGTTAACTCGATCAAAAGCCTTCTCGGCATCTAATATTATGGCAGCTATTGGAGGACTAAGTTTAGCCGCTAGATGTATAATATTAAGGAAGGTTCGTGAATTGTCTGAGATGGATCTACCCTTTACGAAACCGGACTGGTGTATGTTTATTAAATCTGGAATGACAGAGTTGACCCGAATAGCTAGCAACTTAGCAAAAATTTTGCAATCCGTATTGATTAATGAAATAGGCCTATAATTGCTGCATTGAGTCAAGTCTTTATCTTTTTGGGGAATTAGGCAGAGCATAGCCTGAGCAAAGGAGCCTTGCGTACAATTAGCACTCAAAAAATGGTTAATGAGCAATAAAAGTTTGGAAATTAAAAGGTGTTTGAAGTGGAGATAAAAGCGTACAGTAAAGCCATCGGGCCCAGGTGTTTTATCTTTAGGAAGCATATTTATGGCATTTAACAATTCTTGTTCAGATAAAGGTTGATCCAGGGAAGATAGATCTGTATTTTTAGCAGGGTCTTTAGGAATCGACTGAAAAAAAGATTCCATTTGTTCAGCGCAGGTGGATGATTCTGGAGTGTAAAGGCTTTTATAGTAGTCAGTAAAGCATTCTAAAATTTTTGAGTCACTGACTGCCGTACACCAGAAGAATCTGTGATGGCAACAATTTTTGATTTTTGTTTTTTAATTTTCAGGTAATTTGCCAAAGACTTACCTGCTTTATTACGCCCGCCGTACATCTTCGCATTAAATCGAAGTAATGTACCACAAGCATCAACAAGGGATTTCGTATTATACTGCAATTTACATTTGATGAGCTTAGACAAAGTATCATCCCTATTGGAGGAAAAATATTCGTGTTCCAAGGACTTGATCTGATTTAAAAGTTGTTTGGATTCCTGAAGTGCTTTTTTCTTTTTTCTAGCTACATAGTCAATTATAAAGCCTCGAGCAGTTGCTTTGAATGCATCCCAAATAAAATTCATTTGTGTGTCTGAAGGAAGGTTATGAGTGAAATACTCTTGTGTAAACGATGTAAATTGATCTGTAAACTGCTGATCTAGTAAGAGGGAGTTATTAAATCTCCATCTACGGGTGGATGAGATGGGGTTGGGATAATCAAAATCAACAATAACAGGTGCGTGATCAGAAATTAAAATCGATCCTATTTCTGCATGCGTGAGAAATTGGAGTGTATGTTGTGTGAAAAATACATAGTCAATTCTAGAGAAGGACTTATGAACAGGGGAAAAAAAGGTATATTCCAAATCGTCAGGATGAAGTACTCTCCATACATCAGTGAGTCCTCTATCTAAAATAGTTTTGCGAAAAGTCTTATGCATTGGAGATGGAACAAATCTACTTTGCGATTTACGATCTAAAAAGGGGTCAAGAGGTTGATTGCAATCTCCTCCAACTATTAAATTTTCCGAGGCATGAGAGGATAGCAAGGAAGAAATATCCTTCCAGAAAGTTTGATCTACTCCATTTGGTCCATATACATTACAGATCATAAAATTAGTATTATTAATGGCTACTTCGAGGAGAAGCCATCTGCCAGCATCGTATTTGTATTCATTTATCAATTGAACATTTAGTGATCTATGGAACAATATAAGAACACCATTTTTATTTTGTACAGCAGGGGAACTAAAGACACTGCCAACCCACTGTTTCCTAAGGGAGCTAATGTCTTGTTCCTTATGATGTGTTTCCTGTAGTAGAGCTATTTGACAATTCAGTTTGAACAAGTGGGACAAAACTCTTTGTTTTTTAACCGGGTTACGAATGCCCTTAACATTCCATGACACCAGACGCAAATTGCTCATTGGAGATATAGCAAGTAAGTATATAAAAACACCATTCTAAACTTTATAACATGCAATAAATAAATAACCAAATAGATGATTGAACTAAACAAGCAAAACGAACTTGTTGATTGACAAACAATTTCCAAGAAGAGAAGGAGACTGACATAAATAGAAGATAAAGTTAAACCAAGAAATTGAAAAAAAAAGAAGGGAAGGACTAGAAGAAGGAAAGTAAGCTCCACAATATTTACCAAAAGACAACTGGCAAAATAAGTAAAAGTAAAAGACATCCAGAACCGCCATGAGGGAAAAAACCAAATAAAAGGATGAATACGATATTCAACAAACTTTCCAAGATCAATCCGATCTAATAGGGAATAGTAAAAAACAACAGAAGCCACATTAGGAGAGAAAAAGCTTGCCTGAGTACGTTTAAAAGAGGGGGGGAAGGAAAGAAGAAAAAGAACTAAGATAAAAATTTGCATAGAAGAGAGGGGAAAAATGGGAGAACAGAATCTCCTCTGAAAGATATATTGAAAGAAGATGACGAAAAGCCAAAAGACTTTAGTCATAATGGTCAGAAATAGAATGGAAAATACAGATGAAAAGGGGGGGACAAAAAGGACAGACACCGCTCCACTGAGCGACACCAAGAATAAATTACTAAAATATCAGCAAATATTGGAGGGACAAAATTGATGAGAAAGAATCTGAATCAACATAGCACAAGAAGACTTACCATACAGTGGGAAGACAACGCAACCAGACAAAACATGGATGACGGACCTAATGTACGAGGGGAACATAGACAACATCGGACGTAATACGAATGGAGATCTGTAAGGAGACAAGAGAAAAAGTAATTAGGTTTTACTCAGGTCCATTTCTTCTTTTTTATGCATATGTATAAATTTCTTAAGCTCTGCAGGGTCTTCAAAAGTCCTTGTTCGCTCTTTATATGTAACCTTGAAGAAACATGGATGAATGAGGCCATAGCGAGCATTCATGGATCGAAGCGTTGGCCTGAGGTCCAGGAATTCTTTCCGGCGATTGGCTGTGGATTTTGAAACATCTTGACTGAAAAAGATTTTGTGTCCCGACCAAAGCATCTGTTTACGTTGTTTAGCTGCAGCAAGAGTCGCCATTAGGTCGGAATATAGAAGAAAATAAGCTATGATTCCTCGTGGTTTATTTGAGGCTTCTGTAACGCGAAGACCTATCCTGTGAGCTCTTTGAATGTTAAGGTCTATAGATTTTGATAAACCAACAATCTGTGGGATATGGGTCTTCAGAAAAGAAATCATGTCATTGCCTTCTGATCCTTCCGGAATACCATAAATTCGTAAGTTATTTAGTCTATTCCGATTTTCCAAATCCTCTGTTGTTTTCTGCAAATGAGCCACCTCTTTAGATAAGACATTCACTTTCGCAACAACATCTTGTACATCACTAATTTTTTGGTCGACGTCCGTGAGCCTTGAATCCAGACCGGACCATTTCTCTTCAATTCTTTGAAGTGTCACCGTGGTGCCTACCATAAATGGACGGATATTCCTCAATTCTTCCATAATATCCTCAAGCGTCAATGGTAGAGGTGATTTATTTGGTGAAGAAGGGTCTTTTTTAATCCTTTTATTGGTATTACTGGCAGACTCCTTACGGCCAGTAGCGCTGGAACATGAGGATCCTTGTGATTTATTTGAATTCGTGAAATCCATTTTTGCAACAGGTGAGAGATAAATCAGGCACTTAGTAAGTTCTTAAAGAAGATAAAGCAGAAGCCAGTCTCTGAATGAGCCCAAGAAGCAGAAAAACAACAGAGTTAAAAAATTAAACAAACCACGTTGAGGTAAAAAAAAAACCAGAAAAACCTTCCTATCAGGTCGACTCCTGAGGTGGAAACAAAATGGCAGCCAAAGATAGAACTTTCCAGAAGTGGGGAGTAAAGTTCCACAAGCAATCACCTGGGTGACGTATTAAGTGTGCAAAGGCATTCCTGGAGTTTACAAATCTGTCGACAGCCTTCTCAACAAATAAGAGCGCATATCAAGTAAAAGCAGCTCTACTCAAAAGGCAATAGCTGTTAGTCAAAAAGCCACACCTTCTCAGAGCTGAGTAAAACAAGGGGTTCCCAAGAGCAGCAAAATAGTCCTCTCTGGTCGCAAATTAGGTAACACAAATGTTATAACTGTTGGGGAAAACGAGAGTCTAAGCTCTCTAAATGGTACATCCTGAGAGGAAAACAGCAGCGCATATTCTCAGGGCGCTGCCACTGGTGAGGAGAATGAGAGATCAGGCTCTCAAAATGGCGGCCGGGACACGGAGCGCCCCGGGAGTGAGGAGAGAAAAATAAAGAGAGTTAGACCGATTTGAGGTCTAGAAACTTGCCTCTCCGCACCCGGGCGCTTCCGTTGGCCATTGCCGTATCCGGCCCGCCGCATAAGTTCAATTAGGCGCCCCTCCGTCACCGGCGCTGTTCAGGGTGTCGCGGAGGAAATTACGGAGCGGCCATCTTGTTTCGCCGCCGCCGCCGATTCCATGTTTTTTTTTTTAACATAGACTATTGGCTAAGTTTTCCTCTTCAACCCCAGAACCCCCTCCCTTCGACCCAGGAAAATGTACTTTTACTTTTCTGGCAGTCACTGTGTGTTTAGTTCAGCATTGCTGTTGTGAAAGTAAAAAAAAACAATATAATAAAACAGTCTCAGTTTAAGAGTGAAGGGTGATTTGGACTAGAAGGGCTGGGGAAATTACATTTTGAAGAAATAACGGTGAATTAGGTCACCGGATACCTTGCTTCATTTTTTCTCATCTCGATCTGTTTGCACGTGAAAGGGACCAACAAACATTTATGAGGAGCTCTGCTCTGCTCGTACAGGATATTTTGTTTGTTTGTGCTCAACATGTTCCTTTATTTTGACATTGCGTTCTGGGTTCTCCTTTACTCTGTGCGAGAAGTGGGGTTAGGTGGGGATTCCAGCATCTCTTGATCTCTCATCCCTCCAATGCTAGTGCTGCCCATTCTGTACTGTCAATTCCTTATCAATCATTCATGTTGTGCTTGTAGTTGAAATATGAGTTAAATAAAACAATTAGCGCTGTGGGCCAGGCCCAGTTACCATTCAGGTGCCTGCTATAAGTGCACCCCACTGCGTCTTCAGCCCTCCATAACCAAATTGCTGGTCAAGGTAAGGAAATATAGTGTGTAAGCGTGTCAAGTTGCTGACATGTTTTACGCTTTTATGTTTTATTAGCATGCCAGCATGCTAATAAAACATAAAAGCGTAAAACATGTCAGAACCTTTGAACGCTCACACACTATGTGATGCTGCAAAACAAAGAG
The DNA here is from genome assembly GCA_963921515.1 of Calotriton arnoldi. Lineage (NCBI taxonomy): Eukaryota > Metazoa > Chordata > Amphibia > Caudata > Salamandridae > Calotriton > Calotriton arnoldi. The sequence continues at coordinate 1,484,782 of CAWUFW010004554.1, forward strand.
TGCAACGCTGATCGTTGCAATGTCAGGTGACATAAATCACCCCTATACACTAGGTACCAATTGCAGCACCAGGTCACAAGTCCTCTTTCACAATTGCTTTATTAACCTTCTTGCCTTCTCAAATTTGCTTGAAAATGCACCATTTGCCACCTTTTTAAAAAAGAAATCTGGGGGGGTGAACCCACTCAAAGCCCCCTTATAGCAGGTGGGCTTGCTCGCTACGCTCGCCACAGGACTCTCATCACAAAATTTATGCCCCACCACTTTCAAATCTTACCAACCACCACTGGTTGCAGTCTTAAAACAAACTCTTTTTGGTAACTTAATAAGCTTAATAAACTCGGCAGCTTCATGTCTCTTGACATTAGCAAGGAAATTGAATTGCGAAACACATCACTATTAGCCACAAATCAACGAATTTGAGTTGCATAAGTCATCAGTCTGGAACAAACGGAGATCAGGAAGGGCTACATCACCTCTTTAACTTGGGAATTTTAATCCATCTATTTTTACTAACAGGCATTAGGTAAAAAGCTGTTAAAATTGCTGATTAAGGCTACACAGTTTGCGCCATAGAGAGCTTTAGTGTATTTTCAATGTTGAACCCCTAAATATCGTTTAGGAAGAGTATTATTATGTGTGTATAGAAAATAATAATAAAAATAACTCGGTATTTGTGAAGCGGGAACAAATCACCCCTAAGGGTCTCAAGGCGCTAGGGGCCGTCGGGAAGATTAAGCGAGCTATTGCCCAGAGTCAAATGGTGCTGGGCTGAGCTGCCGCCGGTGATCGAACCGTGAGCCCTGTGATCCGGAGTCAGCTGCCCTGGCCACTGCGCCACACATATATAATATGGTAGTATCTCTTTAGGGACATTAAATACCAGAACCTCTAAATTTGTTACTCTAAAAACAACATAGCTTTAAGTGCATTTTGAAAAACTCCATGGCTTGGGAGATATTATTTGACCCAGGCCCTTAAATATAAAGCAATAGCATCTGCATACCGTTTGATGATGGATAGGGCAGCTACTGGAGCTCTCTCACTATGAAGGGATCAAATATTAACTGCTATGGGTTCAATAAAAAATAGCAAGTAGTACAGGGGACAAAAGAACAGCCCTGTTTTGCTCAACTTCTGGGTATCACTTGGCTCACTTATTTTTTATAGTTTGGGTTTCTTGTTTCCAGTTAAAACTGATTATAACCAATAAAACACCACCAAAGATAATATTTGATTTTCATTAGAAACCGTAAAAGACTGGATTTTGCTGCACTATCACTGTTTTGGTACCCTTTGGTGTCAAAGCAGTACAAGTGCAGCCAATACCTCTAAACACTTTTCTGTGATGGATGCTCCAGCTATGATCCACTCTTGCCATGGTAAGCAACTTAATATTTCTGTGTGACTATTCACAAAGTCCCTGGACCTATATCCACTCCCGTTTCAGGAGCATGCCTCTTCTTATATTGATTTGGCTCTCTGTTCACTACACCTTGTTGTATACTGATCAGCAGGTTCACAGCTGAACTTTGAGTAGGGTCTCAGTAAAAGGTAAGGCTTAAACCAGTCTAGGGTTGCTTATGTTCCCTTCAGGAAGGACCTCACCTGGCAGTTCAGGATAGACAGTTCCCATACAGTCACTGTTGATTTGCTTAAGGTGTGTCTCTGTCTAGAGTGGCACAGTGGGTGAAAAACGATGGGTTGGAATGCAACCGCAAGCAACTGCCAGTGGTTAGATTATTTGCAAGCATTCCTCATATTATCTTTTGTGTGTTTGATGTAGCACTCCAAGTAGCCAAGTTAATGCTCAGCTGTGGTCTCTTGCTCGCTGTGTTATAGAATCCAGCCTAGAGTGCACTGATGAGGCCTAATAAGGCTGAAACTACTCTGGAGTTGGTTGTGATCCCTACTGTAGGGGGCCTTGCCTGGCTGTTAAGGATAGACTGTTCCCATGAGGAGCATGGTCAGTACTGATTTGCATAAGGTGGGCCTTTTTCTTGAGTGGCACAGTGGGCAACAAACGATGTGTTGGAATGCTGCCCCAAGCAATTTCCAGTAGTTAGACTATTTACAAGCATTCCACCCATCACCTTTTGTGTGTTTGATGTAACACTATAAGTGGCCAGGGGTGTGCCCACATATTGGTCCCTTACTAACTGCCACAGGCCCACCTCACAAGCTATACCTCACTAATGAGACCTAATAAAGCTGAAACAAATCTGGGGCTTCCTGGGTTCCGTTCTAGAGGGGGAATCGCCTGTCAGTTCAGGATGGACTGTTTCCATGAGAAACAGCATCAGTACTGATTTGCGTAAGGTGGGCCTCTCTCTAGAGTGGCACAGAGGGTGAAAAAGAGGGGTTGGATTATAACTCGAGATTAGACTATTTGCAAGCATTCCTTCCATCACCTTTTATGTGTTTGATATATCCTGAATCTCTTCCAGTGGAAGTTGAACAGACAGGACATCCAAGAAAACATGAAAATAGCCTGTCCACTGTACTTTCCTCTTCGAAGGCTGCAAGAACTGTGTTTGAGCACAATTTGCCTGAATTTTTTGCTGATCTTTTAAGGTTCTCATTTATGTCCCAATGTCGGCTAAATCATAAAACTGAACTCATCAGGGCCATGATAATTCTGTTTTATATAGCCTCAGTTAAAGTTAGTTCCTAATCTCTGAAATCAAGGAAGGTGATCACAATGGTATGTGACTTAGCACCTGGTTTAAGAGAATGAAGCTAGGCTTTGATTATGGTGAAATTGTCAGGGGCTTTTGTCAAAACACAATTTTTAATCAATTGAGTAACAAATTTTAACATTTTCTGGCTGTCTTCTTTTTTTTCCAGTATGCCTACAAATCTCATATTTAGTCTTCGAGAACGAATTTTGAAAATGAAAATGAATAAACTTCAGCTTGAAGTTGGGCTTTTGAATCTTCTATTTCAGAAACTCTTGTTTTGTAGATTGGCAAACATGCAGCACTGGCCTCTAGTTTTGCATTGGTATCATAACATTTATTTTGTATCATAGAGACCACAGCAGCCTGGGAAGATTTGATGTCTTGGACCTCCTGCAAAAGCTGCTGAAGAAGTTGAATTGCCTGAAGCAAACTGACTTCTGCAATATGGTGGCTGAGTAAGAGATGTTTTCCTTATTTCCCGGGTGGCCCTTTAAGTATTGACTTATTTCAATGTTTAATTGTTTGCTCATTTTTCATACAAAGATGCTTGACCCATTAAAAAAAAAGGCTTAGAAAAATGATGTAATGGATTTACGAGTTTTATGCAATTATTGTTTTCCTATCCTGTGAAGGCTTGAGCTGAGAAACATCCTGAAACACCCTATAATGACTCTCACTAATTACAGTATTTTGAAGACTGGATTTGTGAGGAACTTGAATTTTCTCTTGGTTGGATGAATGCACCACAACTATAACAGTCTTAGGGTTTGTAACCTGCTCATCATTGATATGTTGTTTGAGTGAATAGGAGTCTATTACCCCTTTCTGTACTCTATGAATTAGACCAGAACAGGAAGCAATGTCTCTTCTTAATTTAGATTATCTTTAATGAAGCTTGATGTACCAGAATGGTGGACCTAAGCCTGATAATGATGCTCTCTTATGGGGTCCTCTAATGACACATTGGGGTCTTCATACATTATAGGATTCGGTTGAGCAGCTTTTCCAAGGTTAGCGATTGAACTGAGATCTGCCTGATAATATGGCCCAAAGGCTGGTACGGAATTCGAATGAGTGAATGAAGTACTTCCTGTTAATGTTTCTGGTGCAGCTAAACATGCCTAGTATTAGCCTTATTTTTGCTCCTGCCATGTGTCACATATGTACTTTTAATTTTAAAAAAACATCTTCTGAAATGCACCCTTTCTTTTGTGTTTTACAAAGTACTTTGATCATAAAGCAAATATGTTTAGCCAATGATTTCAGAAGCGAGCCATTTATTTGTTTTCATTTTTATTACGTTTTGAATTCAAATTTTATGATGGCTTTAAAGATAGAAATTTGGCATAGGGTGGAGTGAGGGTTCTATCATCCACCACCGCTAACCCCACCATTCTTCACATATCAACCCATCCCTCACTTTGTCCATAAACTCTCTGATAAATATTTGGTTTGGCAGGGTAGGTTAAGCCAGGGTGAACCACTGGCAGCCTGCCTGCAGCTCACTTCACAGCGAGCACTGCCCTGCCTGAAACGGTATCTCAAGCAAGCAAAATTACTGCTGATTTAAATGGTGGATCTCTTCAGCTTCCTGGCTGGGACTTTTCACAAATTAAACTAGCTCTTTAGTGTCTTACTATCACAGCAAAAGGCAGCAGGATAAAGGCTTCTGTGGTGAGCCAGCACTCAGCTCTCAGATTGTGCTGAGCCCAGACAGTAATACCGCAGCAGCTGTCACAGATTGGATGGGTGCTATTGGGCTTAGGCATGTTGCTTTACTGGAACACTCTGCATTCCCTTCCCCAAAAAATCTATTTCTGAAAATGTATTTAAAATAAGGAATGTGGTTTGCTGGGAAACAAGTTGGCTGTGGTGTTTTTGTCCTCCTGACCCATTCCCCACTTTTCTCCTTGTACTGAGTTGTGGTGCTGCTGAATGTCCAAAGTGTACTGATGAACAGTTGCTGAAGTAGAGGTGGAAAGATTGATCTACCCTTAAGGAGAGGACAGGATGCCTTCTGGCTGCTCTGGGGGAGTTCCCATGCCCCCTCTCTTCCCAGTTTCAATAGGGTGAGTGCACTGCGAAGCATGGAAAAGTGAAGACCGGGAGGAAGACAATGATGGCTCTAGGTACTGGGTCTGCCCAGGGCTGTACCACTGCATAGTTCAAATGGAGATGAGGTAGGACTGTGGTGGACGAGGAGCATTACTTGAGAAATGTTTGGCAGAGCTGCAGTGGCTCAGTCTGGCCCCATGAGTAAACACAGTCCTGGGGCCACAGCCGGAAGGGGAGCTGGCCTGGAAAGAAGATGGCTGATGGGCTGTAGCAGTGCCTCTTGTACAACATTGTGGGAGGTGTCCTATTCAAGAATGACCAGGTGGATCCATGAGATCACAGTTGCTGCAGTCAATCAGTTGTGGTCAGTGCATTAAAATTTGACTTGAGAACCAAATCGCTTGAAAGCACTCATAGGAGCATAAACCTAAGAGTTTGGGGGGTCCCCTCCAACAGTCTTTCAGAGTCCCTCTTGCAAGTAGTGGAAAATGCACTGTGGGATCTTTTGAGTAGAAGGAGGGGGGAGCAGCTAGTGTGTAATGAATAATGTTTGCCTTTCAGAGCTAAATCCACGGATCCTGTTACTGGCAGTACTGATGGTTGTCCTGTGCAAACTCGAGTGGCGTGAGAAAGTGCTTCGGGCTCTATATCAGAACAAGCATTGGCTTAGCCAATAGGTCTCGCCTTTGGGACCTTATAAGTGTTTAGCTGTGCAACATTTGATGTTGTTGATGAAAGGATATTGTGCTGCAGAAGTAAATACTTATAAGGTCATAAAGGGGAGATATATTGGATATGGTAATGATTGTTTTTTTTTAAGGACAAGAAGTGATTTTAGGCTGCGGCTGCCACTTAGTGTACCGTATTATACGTAGACATTGTAGCTATATTTGAGAGAGGTAGCGAGAGGTAGAGAGGTGTATAGAGGTAGAGAGAGAGCTAGACAGATGTAGAGAGAGGTAGAGAGGTGGACAGATGTAGAGAGAGGTAGAGAGGTGGACAGAGGTAGAGAGAGGTAGAGAGGTAGAGAGGTGGACAGAGGTAGAGAGGTAGAGAGGTGGACAGAGGTAGAGAGGTAGAGAGAGGGACAGAGGTAGAGAGAGGGACAGAGGTAGAGAGGTGGACAGAGGTAGAGAGAGGGACAGAGGTGGACAGAGGTAGAGAGGTGGACAGAGGTAGAGAGAGGTAGAGAGGTAGAGAGAGAGAGGTAGAGAGAGAGAGGTAGAGAGAGAGAGAGGTAGAGAGAGAGAGAGGTAGAGAGGTTAAGAGAGAGAGAGAGGTAGAGAGGTAGAGAGAGAGAGGTAGAGAGGTAGAGAGAGAGGTAGAGAGGTATAGGTAGAGAAAGAGATGTAGAGAGGTAGAGGTAGAGAGTGGTAGAGAGAGAGGTAGAGCGAGAGAGGTAGAGGTAGAGAGAGAGGTAGAGAGAGAGGTAGAGAGAGAGGTAGAGAGAGAGAGAGGTAGAGAGGGAGAGGTAGAGAGGGAGAGGTAGAGAGGGAGAGGTAGAAAGAGATAGAGGGAGAGGGAGAGGTAGAGAGAGAGGTAGAGAGAGAGAGGTAGAGAGAGAGGTAGAGAGTTAGAGAGGTAGAAGGAGATGGTAGAGAGGTAGAGAGAGAGAGGTAGAGAGGTGAGAGAGAGAGACAGAGAGAGAGAGAGGTAGAGAGACAGGTAGAGAGACAGGTAGAGAGGTAGAGAGAGACAGGTAGAGAGTTAGAGAGGTAGAGAGAGAGGTAGAAAGAGGTAGAGAGAGAGGTAGAGAGGTAGAGGGAGAGGTAGAGTGGCAGTGAGGTAGAGAGAGAGAGGTAGAGAGAGAGAGGTAGAGAGAGAGAGGTAGAGAGAGAGGTAGAGAGAGAGAGGGGTAGAGAGAGGTAGAGAGGGAGAGAGGTAGAGAGGGAGAGAGAGAGAGAGAGAGAGAGAGGTAGAGAGGGGGAGAGAGAGGGAGAGGTAGAGAGAGAGGGAGAGGTAGAGAGAGAGGTAGAGAGAGAGGTAGAGAGAGAGAGGGGTAGAGAGAGGTAGAGAGGGAGAGAGGTAGAGAGGGAGAGAGAGAGAGAGGTAAAGAGGGAGAGAGAGAGGGAGAGGTAGAGAGAGAGGGAGAGGTAGAGAGAGAGGGAGAGGTAGAGAGAGGTAGAGGTAGAGAGAGAGAGAGGTAGAGAGAGAGAGAGTGGTAGAGAGAGAGGTAGAGAGAGAGAGGTAGAGAGAGAGAGGTAGAGAGAGAGAGGTAGTAGAGAGAGAGGTAGAGAGAGAGAGGTAGAGAGAGAGGTAGAGAGAGAGAGAGGTAGAGAGAGAGGTAGAGAGGTAGAGAGAGAGAGGTAGAGAGGTAGAGAGAGAGAGAGGTAGAGAGGTAGAGAGAGAGGTAGAGAGGTAGAGGTAGAGAAAGAGATGTAGAGAGGTAGAGGTGGAGAGTGGTAGAGAGAGAGGTAGAGCGAGAGAGGTAGAGGTAGAGAGAGGTCGAGAGAGAGAGGTAGAGAGAGAGGTAGAGAGAGAGAGAGTAGAGAGAGAGAGAGAGAGAGAGAGAGAGAGAGAGAGAGAGGTAGAGAGGGAGAGGGAGAGAGGGAGAGGTAGAAAGAGATAGAGGGAGAGGTGAGAGAGAGAGAGGTAGAGAGAGAGGTAGAGAGTTAGAGAGGTAGAAGGAGATGGTAGAGAGGTAGAGAGAGAGGTAGAGAGAGAGAGGTAGAGAGGTAGAGAGACAGAGAGAGAGAGAGGTAGAGAGACAGGTAGAGAGACAGGTAGAGAGACAGGTAGAGAGAGAGGTAGAGAGAGACAGGTAGAGAGTTAGAGAGGTAGAGAGAGAGGTAGAGAGAGAGGTAGAGAGAGGTAGAGAGAGAGGTAGAGAGTTAGAGGGGTAGAGGGAGAGGTAGAGTGGCAGTGAGGTAGAGAGAGAGGTAGAGAGAGAGAGGTAGAGAGAGAGAGGTAGAGAGAGAGAGGTAGAGAGAGAGAGGGGTAGAGAGAGGTAGAGAGGGAGAGAGGTAGAGAGGGAGAGAGAGAGGGAGAGAGAGAGGGAGAGGTAGAGAGAGAGGGAGGTAGAGAGAGAGGTAGAGAGAGAGAGAGAGAGAGGTAGAGAGAGAGAGAGAGGTAGAGAGAGAGGTAGAGAGAGAGGTAGAGAGAGACAGGTAGAGAGAGACAGGTAGAGAGTTAGAGAGGTAGAAGGAGATGGTAGAGTGGTAGTGAGGTAGAGAGAGAGGTAGAGAGAGAGTTAGAGAGGTGGAGAGAGGGAGAGGTAGAGAGAGAGGTAGAGAGATAGAGGGGTAGAGGGGTAGAGGGAGAGGTAGAGTGGCAGTGAGGTAGAGAGAGAGGTAGAGAGAGAGAGGTAGAGAGAGAGAGGTAGAGAGAGAGAGGTAGAGAGAGAGGTAGAGGGAGAGGTAGAGGGAGAGGTAGAGAGAGACAGGTAGAGAGAGAGGTAGAAGGAGATGGTAGAGTGGTAGTGAGGTAGAGAGAGAGGTAGAGAGGTAGAGAGAGAGAGTTAGAGAGGTGGAGAGAGGGAGAGGTAGAGAGAGAGGTAGAGAGTTAGAGGGGTAGAGGGAGAGGTAGAGTGGCAGTGAGGTAGAGAGAGAGGTAGAGAGAGGTAGAGAGAGAGAGAGGGGTAGAGAGAGAGGGGTAGAGAGAGAGGTAGAGAGGGAGAGAGAGAGAGAGAGAGAGAGAGAGAGGTAGAGAGAGAGAGAGGTAGAGAGAGAGAGGGAGAGAGGTAGAGGGAGAGGTAGAGGGAGAGGTAGAGAGAGAGGTAGAGAGAGGGGTAGAGAGGTAGAAGGAGATGGTAGAGTGGTAGTGAGGTAGAGAGAGAGGTAGAGGGGTGGAGAGAGGGAGAGGTAGAGAGAGAGGTAGAGAGTTAGAGGGGTAGAGGGAGAGGTAGAGTGGCAGTGAGGTAGAGAGAGAGGTAGAGAGAGAGTGGTAGAGAGAGAGAGGTAGAGAGAGAGAGGTAGAGAGGTAGAGAGATAGGTAGAGAGAGAGAGGTAGAGAGAGAGAGGTAGAGAGAGAGAGAGGTGGAGAGAGAGAGGTGGAGAGAGAGGTGGAGAGAGAGGTGGAGAGAGGTAGAGAGAGCTAGAGAGAGAGAGAGAGGGAGAGAGGTAGAGAGAGAGAGAGGTAGAGAGAGAGAGAGAGAGGTAGAGAGGTAGAGAGAGAGAGAGGTAGAGAGGTAGAGAGAGAGGGAGAGAGGTAGAGAGAGAGGTAGAGGGAGAGAGAGAGAGGTAGAGAGAGAGAGGTAGAGAGTTAGAGAGGTAGAAGGAGATGGTAGAGTGGTAGTGAGGTAGAGAGAGAGGCAGAGAGGCAGAGAGAGAGAGGTAGAGGGTGGTGGGCACGGAACTCGTTTTGGGCGACCAGTGCTTGTTTTCCATAATCAGATTTCGACCCAATGCAGGCGAGAGAGAGAGAAAGTTAGACAAGAAGGGCTGAGCGAGAAGGGAGGGGGAATGCCAGCAGCAGAGGCAGGCGAGAGAGAGAGAAAGTTAGACAAGAAGGGCTGGGCGAGAAGGGAGGGGGAATGCCAGCAGCAGAGGAGCTTGATCAAAGCTCACGAAAAGGGAGGGGAGAAGGGAGGAGGGAGTGCGAGCAGCAGCTGTGCACGTGCAAGCAGGCTGGCAAATGGTGTGCGATGTGCGCGCACCATGACGAGAGAGGAAAGCCATATGGTATGGCGCCTCTGCTCGTCATTGTGCGCGTACTCGCACGCTCTAGGCAAGCCCAAAAAAAAGTGATCGCTTTTCTAAATGCCCACTTACAAAATGTCTCGCCCAGACCAGCGCAAGCGCTGGCTTCAGTGCGAGACCTAAAAAACCCTATTGTGGGAGGGCAACTGTTAGACTTGGCATCTTTGGTGTGGTTTCCCCTGACTTTTTGCCTCTACCTCCTGTATTTTTGATGCTGTGCTGCATTTCGTTTTTGCTGGCTTAGATGCTTTGGGCACTTTGCCATTGCTGATCAGTGTCAAAGTGCAAGTGCTCTGTGTGTAAATTGTGTTTACAATTGGTTCTCCCTGATTGGCATATTTGATTTACTGGTAAGCCCCTGGTAAAGTGCACTGAGTGTGCCAGGGCCTGTAAATCAAATGCTACTAGCGGGCCTGTTTAAAATAAACAAGGGAACCCGCAAGGTAGGAAGGACCCTGGGTATCAACTAGTTATGAAAAACAAATGGTCCTTCAAACATACAATTCAAATGACAATAAATATAGACTGGAATCAGTACTATATTATATTAGTGATGTCCAGCCGGACACCTGATTTAATCAATCAAAACAAGTGTGAGCACAGGAAGGGTGGTTGGAGACGCTGCAATGAGCGGTCAATGTTAAAAGCCAAGAGCGGCTTTTACAGGAATCCTTGGCACGAAGGCGGAATAAGCCTCGTAATGATGGTGGAAGGGTGAAGGGGAAAGTGCGCCTCGGTGCAGGAGCGGGCTACGTGTGAATCACACATACAGCCGGGTGCGTGGAATAACGTCCCTCTGATCGCGAGCTCAATGGCTGGGATCCCAGCCATTGAGCTCGCGATCAGACCGCACATTGCATCGTCTCCAACCACCCTTCCTGTGCTCACACTGAGCCTCCACGCCCCTGGCTCAGGCAGCGCATTACTTCAGGCCTGCATTTCTCCCTGTCCTGATGATGATCCTAGTATTTAGTCATGGATCAAAACGTCGTCGACTTTTTTAAACAGTGTGCACGTTAAACTAATCTGTTAAAACAAGTGCAATTACTGTTTACTTAAAAAGCTTGCCCATATTATTTGCATTGGCCATAAGCTACTTCCTGTTTTGCCTGAAATGTGTTTGTCCAATTGTAATTGTTTTGTGTTTTTGTAGGATACAGGACTGTTTCCCACTCTATTACTGTGTGTTTGATCATTACTAATTGTTTTGATTGACTAAATCAGGTGTCCGGCTGGACATCACTAATATAATATAGTACTGATTCCAGTCTATATTTATTGTCATTTGAATTGTATATTTGAAGGACCATTTGTTTTTCATAACTACTAGCGGGCCTGCAGCACTGATTGTGCCACCCACATGAGTAGCCCTGAAAAGGTATCTCAGACCTGCCACTGCAGTGTCTGTGCGCTGTTTGTTAACCGCCATGTCAACCTGGCAAGTGCACCCACTTGCCGGGCCCTACCCTTCCCTTTTCTTACATTTAAGGCACTCCTATGGTAGGCCCAAGGTACCCCCCTGGGCAGGGTGCACTGTATGTGAAAGGTAGGACATGTACTGATGTGTGTGACATGTCCTGATAGTGAAATACTGCCAATTTCACTATTGAAAGGCTATCTGTCCCATTGGATGGAATGGGAAATACTTTGTAACATCTTACAAGTATAACTTCCCATTGGGACAAGATAGAGAAATAGAGTTTAGGCTCTCTGAACTCAGAATTTAATACATCTTTTAGTAAAGATGGTTTTTCAATTGTGTGTTTGAAAATGCCACTTTTAGAAAGTAGCCATTTTCTTGTTTAACCATTCTGTGTGCCTCTGCCTGTTTGTGTATTGACTGTCTGGTTTTGGAGTGACAGGGGCTGAGGATGTGCATTCGCTGTAGACAGCCACTGGGGGGGGGGGGTGAGGTGTGCCTGGCCCTTCCTGGATGACTCAGAGCTGAGCTGAAGACCCTCACTAGAGTAGTAGGAGGAGTTTTCCTTGCACCGGAATAGGGCCTGTCTCCCTTGCACAATGCTGTCTCCACCCCCTGTGGTCATACCATACTGCACCAGTGAGGACAGAACTGGTTTGGACTGGGCCCTTGCACAAAGAGAACAAAGACATTTTGGGGTATAAGTATTACACCTGAAACCTCAGAACTTCAGATTACTTCTGGACTCAAGAGGAACCTTTGCCAAGGAGAAGAGCTGAAGAGCTGTGAGGAGGAGTACTGCCCCTTTGCTGTGTGCTGTGTGGGGTGGACCTGCAGTTGCTGTTTCTGCCAAAGAAAGGACAAAGACTGAAACTTTGCTGTGAACCTGCTTGAAGAAGATCTCCAAGGGCCTGTGTGTGCTGGCCTGCTGTTCTGAAGTGTCAATGACACAAAGACTTCACCCCCATCCCCCTGAACTCTGCTGCTGAGAGTTCTGACCTGCCAGTGGGTGCCTGTTCCAGTTCTGGGCCTCTGGAGGTTGTTCCTGCTGTTGGGAGCTGGAAGAAAAGAAGAACTGAAGAAATCGATGCATTGCTCTTCTTGCAGCTGTTTTTCCGACGCAGCACCGATGTGCGAGAAGAATCTCCACGCATCGCCGCTCCGCTGCAGAACCAACGCAGCGCCTGTCGCGGCTGCAAGAACTGACGCATCGAGGGATTGCGGCTGAAGAAACAGACGCAGTGCCACTCGATGCCGCTGCATCGATTGGCGCCGCATCACAGATTTCCATGCACCGCACCTGTGCGGCAAGATTTTCCTGACGCATCACCCACAGACCAGAATCGTCTTGGAGTCGACGCACCTACCTCTGCCAACTAGTCTCTCTGCTCATGCCAAGCTACCCAGGGGGTTAGCTAAAGTGTGTATCCCCTTTACCCTGACTGGAAGCAAGGTTCCCTATTTGGACAGAGGTACCTACCTCTGCCAACTAGAGGCCCCCATTTCTAACAGTTACCATGTCCTGATCTTCTTTTACATGAGTCCAGGCACTTTTCTGAGAAAAAAGCTTTGCTGAAGGGTAAGAGATTTTAATTATACGGGATGGGGGCTGCAAGCCACAGTGGGTTTGCCAGTCAGTTTGAAAGTGGTGTGGCAGGGGAAGAAATACGTTTTCAGCAAGGTTGAGACTGCCAAAGCTTTTTAAATGCACCTAGATTGGCCTGGAGATCAAGACCTCACACTAACTTTTATTAGAAATCTTTGAGTGCTGTGTCTACTTTAAGTCGGCCTATGAATAGTTATACCCTGGGATTGCTGTTCGTCCACTCCAGGGGGTAAGGGGCAAGCTATGTTATAGTTTTACTGAATGTTGAGTGGCTTCAATTGGCTGAAATGTATTCCTACTTCCTCTTTTTCTCTACCTGCTCTCAAACGGCAATTGAGATTTTATATTTGAGTCTTGACCTTCTGCGGTTAATGCATAAAAATGGTATGGTGGTGTTTTTTTTAATGTAACCTGAGTTGATATATTGTATAAATGTTGGCACCCAACTGGTGTGTGTTTTTTCTGTGGCTGGTCATTAAATAAATGGCTACAAAAATAAAATAAGGAAGGAAAGAAAGAAAGAAGGAAGGAAGGACAGGAAGAATATTGTTATCCTTATTGTCTTACTTCTTTTAAAAACTTTCCATATGCTACATCTTGAAGGAATGCACATTTTAAATAGAAAAATCTGTGTTTTACATTACTCTCAGCCATTGCTATGTCAGCGCCACTGAGAAATCAGATTTTATATAGATATCTCATGCTGGATGTATCTATCTCTTCTAGTCTTGGTTTTCTCTTTACATGCAGGTACTTATAATTTTGTTTTTCATGGTTATATACCTACAACTGCTAGTACTAGAGTGCCAAGATTAAAACCAGGCTCCAAGGATAAATCCAAACCTAAATGATTTTGGGCTTGATTTGTTTTTGGTGGTCGGCCTATCCTCCGCCAGGGCGACAGAATACATTTCTTTGTCACCCTGACGGAGGTACCAATGGCCACATTTGGAAATGTCTGCTGGCCTAGCAGACATTTCTAGCATTGGCAGGAACCACCGTCATGGTGGTTCTTCACTGCATTGTAATTTTGCCGTACGGCTCCATCAGCATGACGGATCCGTGCAGCAAACTTTCCACTTTTTTTATTTTTGAAAAGAAAATCCCAAAGCAGGAAAAACAATGCCCCTCTTGCCATGGGAGTCTCCTCCCATGGCGAGGGGGGCACTGACCACTTTTCAGTGACTCTTACCACCAGGTTGTTCCTGGAGGTAGCAAGCTTTGAAAAACTGCAATATATCCCCTAATCTAAATTAACTGGGCGGACATATAGCCAAACCTCTGATAGCCCTTACTCCGCCTGGCTGTCGGGGAAGTTTGACCATGGCAGTGATGGAGTAGACTCCAACGTTGTCAAACTATGGTACGCCCTCTTTTAAATCAGGCAGGTGGACCATGGTCTTGGCGGGGAGGGAACTCTGCCGCCGTTGTGATGGAGTTCCCTCTCTGCCAAGAAATAAATCAGGCCCTTTATCTTTTGAAGCTGAACATATCATATTGTGGTCAACTTTATGTTATGTTAGACTCCACTCAAATCCAAGTTAATCACCAAGAGCCTTTTTCTTCTGGACAGCATTCCCGGTGGGAAGCATTTGATGGCAGAGCAAAGGGGTTGGAGTGGAAACAGTAAATATGCAAAGGATCCATTATATCATCACAGGCCTATATGAGGGTTTTCATCTCCTTTTCTCCTCACAGCAACACAAAAGTATCTACTAGATTGATGAGTAACCTTCTGAAAAGTATTTAGTCATTTTTTGACAGAATGTTTTTATTTTGTAACTTGTAACAGATAGAGCTCGTGTTCAGGCAGGGATACCAGAAGGAAGAGAGGACAATTTCAAACATGCTCTTGGGTTACAAAGAGCCCCACACCCCAGACTTCAATTCAACAGACAGAGCCACATTCGCCATCTGTTTGAATAAGTGATCATTTCACCTCTTCTGAAATAGGGGTGAGAGTCAGAGCGACCATTTAAAGACAAAAGGGTACAGCACCTGAAGCATGTCCTGGGCTAGGCACTCTTCCCCACAACCTCCCCTTGGGCCGGCGACCCTTAATATAAGTTAATTTAAAAAAATACATCTTCACAGCAGCCAGTTCAGGTGTGGAAACAGCAATGTTCACACGTGCCTTTGGTTTTTGTGCAATCCATGCACCTTTTTCCATCTGCACCTGACTCATTAGAAACAGTCAAGTTCTTGAATCCACCTGTCCAGCACCCATGCTTCTCTTGCACTGCTTATGACTAGCTACTCCTCTAGGCACTCCTGGTTTTGGGAGGGTTCTTCATCTGTCCTTTTCAGGTGGCACAATGCGGCCTCCTGAATGAACCTGTCAACCAACACAATAACCTTGCAAGTCCATTTGTTCAATGCACAACTCTGCATTACGTAGGCCAAGAAACAGAAGCCTATTTCAACAAAGGGCCCATCCATCTACAATCAGGGAATTAGCTGGTGGCTCTGCTTGTAGTACTGGATAATGGGTTGATGGGACCTTCAAACATGCTGCGGATCTGTGGGGAGGGTAAATTAGAAAGTAGAGGGACTGCTGGTGCAGGTGACGGAAGTTCAGTTGACTGATTTGTTTCTAATTTAATAACAATAGGAGAAAAGCAGCCACACTGAGCCATAAAACCGGCCCACCACATAACCAAAATCGACTCACCGCACAGCAAAATAAATCTCCCCTCTGGCACTGTCAGATTACGAGACAGGACAGTCCAGCCCTGTTCGTAAGAGGCCACTATACCCCTAAACGCTAGGAAACACCACCCTTATATTTTTATTCACTATAAATAACCCTGTGTATCCATTAATTCACACCCATGGACTGTGCTCCCTTGCTCTCCAGCTAGGTGCACGTTTTACAAGTACCCACACACATACATACACAACCTTGGGCATTTTTTGTAGCACAATGTTGTTGGAAACCTTTGAAAATTTACTTGGTATAATCCATTTAACTCATTGACATTTATGTTTTCAAACGAAAAATGATTAGCACATTATCTGACACACATGTTAAAGCATTTTCTCTTGCAATATGTCATGGAGTTTTAGCCTAGTAGGAAATGGGGGGCATATTTTGGGTCACAACTTGATCTAACGTTTACTTTTTAACGGCAAATAGGAAGGCCTTTTTAATTTTCTTTAGTAAATTATTCATTATCTCAAAAGCAGAAGCAGTAAATTAAGTTGTTTTTCTGCTAGCTCATGCAACGTTCAAGTGTGATATCATGTGAACAGCGATGAAAACAGTCTAACTTGTATCTGTTACAAATTGCATGAAAAGCCTCACGGTCATTCTGACACAATTAGATAATGGCCCGCCAATAATCTATTCTGAGAAGGCGCTGCCCGTGAATATAGTTTAAAAAGACACAATCCAGCTGCAAATCATAAATGTCTGATGTGAAAGGCAGTGAGGCTATTTATTAACCTGAAATCCTAGCATGGGTGTTTCAATTGAGCACAGCAGTAGTTCCCTTACCCTGACAGATAAAATACGCTGTAGAATTGTAAACACATAAAACAAGTAAGCAGAATGGGAGAGGGATTTTACATTCCCATGGCATGTGTTTGAAAGATGTAGGAGCTGTCAGTACAAGTAATCATCTTGTTTCAGTCAGTCTGTGTTCTATCACTTGAAAGGGAAACTATCAGTTTGTGAAATCCGGTGGCCCAATACCTCAATAATTTATTATGCGCATATTCAGCCACAAAAATGTAAACTTTAGTTATTTTTACAGATTCATTTTTAGTTAGACAGCTTCGAGGCCTGGGAACCGTGGCCTGTAACAAAGTGCCTATGGTGATGATTTTCATGAACAAAATACCTGATTGAGGAATCCACAATGACATTCTTTTTGGGGAATTAATGCAGGGATTCACATGTGAGCGTTATAAGCTGAATCCAAGAGAAAATGCATAAGCAAAATTATAGAACACAACTATATCAACAGACATAGAAGAAAGAGAGATGGATGACCTATGGAAGTTGGTTACCCATGGGCAGGGAGAGGGGCAACCCCTTGATATTAGAGCAGAAAGTATCCCAATCTAACAGCCACACAGCACATTATCCACAAATGCCCCTGTTTGTGCCCTTGCAAGGTTAAGATCAGGCAGCTGGAAACAAACAAAATCATTCTCAGCTGTGTGGAGGGCAAGCCCTTTTTGGTGGAAGTACAGAACCTCTGCTGTATCAAAACATCCTGGGCCCAAACATGTAGGTGGAGCCATAGCCCCTCTCCTGGTGATTCTCACAACATTGCCTGGAAACAGCAGCGCTGTCAAGCCAGACCATAAGACTTAAGACATACATTGATTGCTGTCAGACACACTATACACAACTAGAAACAGATATAAATATACAAAAATGATCCAAACGTTAGCCAGGACCCTCCTCAGTTCAGGCAGAGCTTCAAGATCCAACTCTCAGCTAACATTCTTAATCTATTGATAGCCCCTGTTAAAATCAGCCAGCAAATATAAGAGCATATAAAACCAAATAGATATATGCAAATGTATAGCCCATGTGAAAACTGCAGTATCTGGAGATACAAAACACAAATGGTACAAATGCCATGAAGAAAAACAAAAAGTCCGAACGCATTCGTTGGTGATTATGGCATAAGCACACCAACCAGTTTAAAATGAGGAACAGCAACATCAACCAAAAGAGACTACTAAGAAGCCACACTTTGAGGCATACTTTCATGTCATGAGGATCACCACAGAGACAGTGGCACCCAATAAGCCAGTTATTTCTAAGCAAACATTCATTCAGAGACCAATACCAATCCATAGGCCCCTTGACTAAAGGAATTCATTCATCTCTCATAAACAGGATGCTGTAGTGAGAGGCCATCAGCCTAAATATGACGCCTCCAACATACAGCAGCAAATCCTGATACGACCAAGAGCAAGGATTCTCTGGATGCGTGGAAACAGACACCATCTTCAATGAGATAGTTGTATAAATCTAGTTTACCAACCAAAGACAACAGCTTGATAAAACAGCATTGGAAAAGCCAATAGGTTTTGCTTTCATGTGCGATTGGCTTTGCCAATTGGTTTAGCCATGCTGCACAGCATCACTATATGAACAGGAAAAAAAGCCTATGCGTCTGGCTTCATCATTTCCCAGGTGCATGCATCAAGCATGCGCACTCCTCCAAAATGACCAAGAGTTTATTTTTCTATTTGCTTACCGATCCGACTTAGTACACTTAACAAAAAAAATAATGACGCAAGTGGATGAGAGAGGAATGCAGGTGGAGAAGCAACATGGAGGGCAGAGTCATGAAGGACAGGGAAGAAATGAGCAGAGGGATGCAACACGGAGGTGGGCAGAAGCAACACAGGGGTGCGCATAGGGGGAATGAACACGGAGGGCGCTGGTGGGGGGAAGCAACACTGAGAGTGCTAGTGGGGTAAGAAACACAGAGGATGCAGGGAGGGAAGCAAACGGAGACAGAGCAATGTGGAGGGGGTGGAAGCGAATGAACAAGAGAGAGTGCACATAGAGTTAAAGAGCACAAGAAGTGCAAAATTGTATAAAAGTGAAAAAGTATGTAAAAGCGGTGGTAAATGAAATTTTTATAATGCTATGAATATAAATGTGCTGAGAGAAGTGAGCAAATACGCTGAATGGTAAAAAGACATGCACTCATGGGATGCTTATGAAAAGAAATGTCCTGGGAGTAGTGAAAAAACACATGGAATGTGGGAAATGCATGCACATTCATGGAGTGCTTTTTAAAAAAGAAAAGAAAAGTTCCAAATAAACAGACACTTGTGGAAGGATAAAAGGAGCCAATGAGAGAGTTGGTAAAGAAGCTACGGTCCACAGGATGGAAAAAGACTAGCTGGACGGGCTAAATCAAATAAAATCATCTAAAAGAAAGCAAAAAAATATGGATGACAAAACAATAAGACAATGGAAAGCAATGGGTGGAGTTGCTTTCCTGGTCAGCTATCAACATTTCCCCAATAACTCCACTGAAATCAGACAGCTACACTGTCTGGCAGGATTCGATCTAAAGAGGTATTAATCACACTCTTTTAGCTCATTAACATTTCGTTGGCATCCTCAACGTAATTCATGACAACAAATGCTGCATTATATGTGAAAGCTTAATTTACTGATAAATTCATCACCATTTTTGATGATGCATTTCCACAAAGGTGGGAGATCATGCAAATAAATAAACATGCGATTAGGCGAAGTATTGATAGGAATGTCAATTAATACCACGCATATATTTACTATTTACAATGTGGTTCATTACAACACAGTCTTACAACATACATATTTACCACATATAATAATGTAATTCTATGTGTTTTTCCTTAACCACAAAGGTTTTGCAACGCATATTTATTTTATCACGCAATATTAAAAGTATAGTATTAATTTGTTTCCAAACTTAACATCCTAAAAAATATATTAATATTAAAAAAAACACATTACAAAAATGACATTGTTTCACGTTTTCAAAGTGGAATATATATGTTTGCAGCAAATATGGTGCCAACATTTAGCTAATAAAGAAGGTCAGAATGTAATTTTTTCATCTTATCAATATAATTCAGGTTTCAGTCATGAAATTCATTGTTAAAAAATACATTCCAGGACACATTGTATTATAAACAATGAGTTTCTTATAAAAACAGTGCAAATTATATAAATACCAGCATCCACTATTTTTAAATCAGTTAATGCCAGCTTCTGAGTGGACAACGCGACCCTGAAAGCAATACACTATTGAGAAAACTACAGTGCCATCTAGGATCCAAAATCAGTAAACACAGCTTATTGATAAATAACATAAATAACCAAAGATATGAACCAGACATTAAAATTCCTCCTCTTTTCAAAATAGAACAATTACATATGATATTTCCTTCTAATTGTTCTTAACAGATTTACCATATCCTGAGCCAACAACTAAGAATTCTTACTGAAACTGGAAGGAGAAAGGTAAAGAAAATCTTTTAACTTAAGAAACCTGCATTGAATATATAAACAAAACCCATGGGAAAATAAAATAAAAAGGAGAATACAAACCAAATAAACATTAATAACAACAATGACACACTTTTTACAGCCAAAAGCAGGTACATAAAAATTACATATAGAAAAATGTTCTCCAAATAATCCTGCAGATATTTTAAATTAACAAATGAAAGGTAAAAAGCAAATTTGATGTAAAATTAATGTAAATATTCTGTATTTCAGACAAAATCTGAAAATTCTTACTGAAAGAACTATTCGAAAATAAAATCTTATTGAAAACTGAATATCTGAGTGACAGAAGATCGGTAAGATACAAAGCAGACAGTATATCAATAAGGATAACAAATCAAGCAATAAAATAAAACAGTAAATATTTGATCTCTACATTTTATACAGGTAAATATGGAAAACATTCCAAGAGCAAACTACGTTTTATCTAAAAGGGGAAATCAATTACTCAAACATGAGGGATACATTTATTGTATGGTGAGGCAAACTAAACCAAGGGCTCATTGGAGATGTGTGAATTACTTTTAAACTTGTTGCAAAGGCAGAGCGGTTACAATAGGCTATTTTGCAGAATGGACAAGTGAGCATAACCACTCTTCCTCTGCAAAAGAGTTTGAGGTAAAAGAGAATGTACAATAAATAATTCTCTTCGGAGCCACCTCCAATGAACCCTGTGGTTCAGTTCTAAGAGAGGTAGCAATAAATATTCGCATAAACATTGCCAGAGATATGGCCTCTATCCCAAATTTAAAAGGAATGAATAGTAGAAACAATCTTTTTTAAGTTTTAAAGGCTTCATAGAATTCATGAAATGAATATAGCAGCTTCACAAGGAAACAGTTGAGGAATATAATAAAATGTATGTAATAAAAAACAACATACAAGTAATGCAGAGATACAAATAGGCTAAGGGGCCGATTCCGATCTCGGTCGGAGGCGCACCCAATACTATTCGGTCGGGAAAAAAGCCATGCGAAAGCCAGTTTCCCGACCGATCCGTACAGCACACCGAACGAGCAAGTACGATGCGCACAACAGCAAAAATTCCGGCCGAGCCGTACTCACCCAAACCAGGTCCTGTTCTCCGACCGAGGCGAATCCGGAAACGCCGAATCGAGTCGCACGGAAGGGAAAATGCAGCCCCGTCCGGCCGGACAAGTACGATGCGCTTTCCGTACGCGCCGAACCCGTCGCTACGCACGGCACGTCAAAGCATCCGGGAGAGGCGCACATAAGCTCCGAATCGCGCCACAACACGATCCACGGCTACGAGACGAACACAGCACCGACGAGGACGACGCGAAGCGACGAGGACGAAGCGAAGCGACGAGGACGAAGCCAAGCGACGAGGACGACGCGAAGCAACGAGAAGGACGAACGACACGAACCAACCATGAATCCCTTCGTCCCGATCATACCAATATTCTACATCTACTACCGGAACAGGCACGGACGCGTACGGCGCAGAAGGTAAGTCAGACACCAACCACAAAACACATACAACACGTACACGACACATCACACACATACACTGGGAATCTGAATATACTTACACCAGCAACAGCAGCACCATAGGGGCGGGATGCCCATCACCAATGCCACATATGCACACAGGGGCCTGAATGCGCGCCACCACCCCAACCCAGGGGGGCTGGATGCCTACCACTACTACCACCCTTAGCCAGGGGGCAGGATGCCTACCATTACTACCACCCTCACCCACGGGGGCAGGATGCCTACCACTACTACCACCCTTAGCCAGGGGGCAGGATGCCCACCACTACTACCACCCTCACCCAGGGGGCAGGATGCCCACCACTACTACCACCCTTAGCCAGGGGGCAGGAAGCCTACCACTACTACCACCCTTAGCCAGGGGGCAGGATGCCTACCACTACTACCACCCTTAGCCAGGGTGGCAGGATGCCTACCACTACTACCACCCTTAGCCAGGGGGCAGGATGCCTACCACTACTACCACCCTTAGCCAGGGGGCAGGATGCCCACCACTACTACCACCCTTAGCCAGGGGGCAGGATGCCTACCACTACTACCACCCTCACCCAGGGGGGCAGGATGCCCACCACTACTACCACCCTTAGCCAGGGGGCAGGATGCCTACCACTACTACCACCCTCACCCACGGGGGGCAGGATGCCTACCACTACTACCACCCTCACCCAGGGGGGCAGGATGCCCACAACTACTACCACCCTTAGCCAGGGGGCAGGATGCCTACCACTACTACCACCCTCACCCACGGGGGGCAGGATGCCTACCACTACTACCACCCTCACCCAGGGGGGCAGGATGCCCACCACTACTACCACCCTTAGCCAGGGGGCAGGATGCCCACCACTACTACCACCCTCACCCAGGGGGAGCAGGATGCCCACCACTACTACCACCCTTAGCCAGGGGGCTGGATGCCTACCACTACTACCACCCTCACCCAGGGGGCAGGATGCCCACCACTACTACCACCCTTAGCCAGGGGGCAGGATGCCCACCACTACTACCACCCTCACCCAGGGGGGCAGGATGCCCACCACTACTACCACCCTTAGCCAGGGGGCTGGATGCCTACCACTACTACCACCCTTAGCCAGGGGGCAGGATGCCTACCACTACTACCACCCTCACCCACGGGGGCAGGATGCCCACCACTACTACCACCCCCACTCATAGGATGGACAATGCATGACACAACAAGCACACCACAACCTAGGGAATGCAAGATTAAGACATCCCCCCACCACCATGACAAGCGTGTGAGCAGGCTGTGTCAAATGCCTACAACACCGAACATGACTTTGAACATACAATGTGACCCCCTAGCACATGTGCCACACATATATGTGTGTGGCACCCACAATGCAAGCAGCCCATGACCATTGTGGCAATGGGGCCTAAACCCCCATCATCACAGTGACCAAAAGGCAAGTGTGGGGTCCATAGCTGAAGCACATTTTGACCATTGTGGCAATGGGGTCTAAACCCCCATCATCACAGTGACCAAAAGGCAAGTGTGGGGTCCATAGCTGAAGCACATTTTGACCATTGTGGCAATGGGGTCTAAACCCCCATCATCACAGTGACCAAAAGGCAAGTGTGGGGTCCATAGCTGAAGCACATTTTGACCATTGTGGCAATGGGGTCTAAACCCCCATCATCACAGTGACCAAAAGGCAAGTGTGGGGTCCATAGCTGAAGCACATTTTGACCATTGTGGCAATGGGGTCTAAACCCCCATCATCACAGTGACCAAAAGGCAAGTGTGGGGTCCATAGCTGAAGCACATTTTGACCATTGTGGCAATGGGGTCTACACCCTCATCATCACAGTGACCAAAAGGTAATTGTTGACAAAGAAAGAGCTGCAACTGCCAAACTGCATGGATCATTCCTGGTCACAGAACCAAAAACTCATCTGTGGCAAAGTAGTGTATGTGTCCCATTGCAACATAAATTGGGGGAGCCAAATACTGCAGTGCAAATGAAACATTCCTTTGGCCATGTGCAGACAAACAACACCCATGGGGGCTGAGACCGTCAACAGTCATCAATGACACAATGACAGAAGTGACCATCAGAATGCAGAACCACATATTTGCACCAATGGGCACACAAATGCAGATACCCTGTGGAGACAGCAGATGTGAGGTGAACAGATACCATACCATGGCAGCAATGGGACACACAAACCATGATCACTGTGCTGACCGATGACCTAGGAGTCCCAGGGACAGCAGGGGAAACACACCAAACAACATACAGCCAATGGCACACCCAAGATATGCCAATGCAGTGGTGCAGATGCACAAACACAAACAGGCAGACCAACACTGTCATCATACACAGCAGGTGAGGGGTGGGGGTGCCAGTGTCCCCAGGCAACAACACAACACATGAGGAGAGCTGAATACCAATCATACAGATGTGCATACACTGCCACACTAAGGTAACTCATGGATCCAAATCCCCTATGTGGGCAAGCAGGCATTGACAGGTGAGAGGGAGCACAAAACACACATGTCACACAGGCACGTAGGAACAACAACTGACACAGCAAGTCACAGACACACCACAGCACCACCCCCAGGGCCCCCACAATGTGGTGACCCTGGGCTGAATAAAAATACCACTGTGATGACAAAGCTAAATGTCGTTCACACTGTGAACCACAGTCAGGTGTCCTGAGCAACTAACTACCATCACACCTACACAAGCACAAATCAATCAGCATGGCCAGTAAGCCAAGGCCAACATGGAGGCAGGGGACTAGCCGGGCAACAACTCTCATCAGCACACACTCAAGACCACACCCCTCGACCTCCAACAATGTGCAGCAGTGAAGTACACATGCACTGGTGACATTGCACATGCACCCATGACTATTCCAGGGTGGTGGGTGGGAACCAAGGTGTAGAAACACATCACACATGGACACTCAACAAGACTCCTGAATGTCTGACACACTGCACACTACGCTGTACATGGACATGACGGCAATACCACACCGACCAATGGGATCCCAGCCACAGTCACACACCAATGAAGAAGCCAAGGTCACCCACAAAGAACACACATAGACAACAACCAACATTGCAGCCCGGACCCTAAGGAGTGCCAGCAGTCACACACACAACGTGTCACAATCACTGAAAGATAACACAAACTGGAAATCACATGACAGGGGCAAACAACAAGTGCCAAAGGGAAACCTGACTGTGACCCATCTGCGTCTGCACACAAACTCTGCCCTGACAGCAAACACACCTATGGGTGACACCCTGATGACCAGTAATGTGCCATGCACCCACATCACAGAGAACACAGGGAGAAGACTTTGGGGGAACATAGCTCAAGTCAGCAAGCATCACAAACAGGTACAACACTAGGGATCACAGCATGCGCAGATGAATGGAAGTGAACACACAGACATGCACATACAACACACACCTTGGGCGCAGGCAATGTCACACGTGTACACACTGCCATGAGGGGACTCCACTCCTGTGTGAGGAAAGCTGTGCCATATGTTGCCTCAGTAGGGCCCCATCATGTCAGCTGAGCACTTGGTCACACAATCAACAATTAGCACCAAATGAGGGCTCCCATCACATCAGCCTGGTCATGGATGTGCCAACGGAATCATCAGCACAGATCCAACACACTTGTATAGCAATGTTGCACTGACTACACGGATGAGTCCCTCCCCATTGATGCCCAAACCTGCATGTCCACTGGAGATGGCAACACGGTCAGGGAAGTAGACAAATGCAACGATGGCAGGCACAACAGATGTGCAGGGGTGGAAGCCACAGATATGAAATTGCCAATGTAAGTAGGAAACCCATTGCCAAATACTGAACACATGACACCCTCAGATGCTGCTATTGATGACATGGATACACCACATGATAGGACACATTCCCCCTGGACCACATGGGTTCCTGCACAGTAACACTTCATAATCATGAGACCAGATATCACCATCACTGCAGCAAGGGCATGGTTAGCTGCACCAACAACATGTACATCTGAAGCATGAGCACTAGAGAAAAGAAAGTTGCTTTATTCAGCATATGTGTTGTTTGATAATGACGTCCAGAAGAAATTAGAGCAAAGGCCAATGGCCAGTCCATTGTCAAAGTTCAAACAGGGTGACACTGGCAGATGTCTCCCTACGCATGCCTGCACAATACCAGGGACAATCCACTAGGAGGGGCAACCGGGGGGGCAGGCCAGGCACCGCAGGGACAGGATCAGGGCTCACCAGGGGGAGTCAGGGAAGGGGTGGTGGGTGCTGGAGAGCCACTGACAACTGCAGTGGAGGTGTCTGACATGGTGTGTGCCGGCACAACTGGGGGGCATGACACAGATGTCGTGGGTGCCGGCACAACTGCAGTGGACCCTGCAGATGGGGTGGACAGGTCCGCCACTGCAGTGCCCAAGTCAGACAGGGCGGTAGTGGACTCCACTGCAGTGCCTACCTCCAGGGGAGGAGAATGGGGAACAGGCAAGGTGGGTTGGACAGAGGGGGAGGACACCCTCACCACATCAGTGGCACAGACAAGCGCAGCGGGGGGTGTGGTGCTGGGAGAGCAAGTGGCAGGGGGAGAAGGCCGGAGCATCTTGGGGATGGTATATCTGTGGGTGGGGGAACCTGGGGCAGGGTGTGGTGGGGGCACCTGTGCAGTGGGGGCCTGAGGGATGGAGGACGGAGACCTTGTGCCTGAGCTGCAGGGCGGTGGCGGGGTCTTGCTCTTAGCACTCCGGGGGGACTTGCGGGTGGGGGCCTCAGTCCGTCTGCGCCTGGGGGAGGGTGTCCGGGGGTGAGGGGCACTCTGCTCCGTGTGGGTGGGCTTCCTCTTCCCCCGGGATGCTGGAGCAGCTTCATCGGTGGGGAAGAGGCCGAGGTCACAGAGGAAGAGCTGCTGTGACTTTGGGGTTGCAGGTGAGGCAAGGGAGGGTGCTTTGGAGGGAGAGGGAACTGAGGACTGCGCAGTGCATGTGGATGCGTGTGTGTGTTCCAGGGCCCCATCCCCTGTGAGTCTGGCTTCAGTCCCCTGAATGTGCGTGCGTGTGCGTTTTGTCATTGGCGTGTGTGTCAGTGTGCTGGATGTGTGTGTGCTGGTGTGTGCCTGTGCCGGTGTGTGTGTGCCTGGGATGGGTAAGGTGCTGGGGAGTGTGGATGGAGCAGAGGCAGGAGGGGTGAGGGACCGTTTGAGGAGGGACACTGCTGCCGTCAGGGAGGAGTCCATGGACCTATTGCCCCTCTGTAGGTCAGACATGCCCGATGAGATGCCCTCCATGAACGACACCAGCTGAGTCAACAGCGCGGTGTGCGCATGGAGGACACTCAGCATGGCTGTCTGCCCTACATGGAGCTGGCGAAGGAGGTACACAGACTCCTCACTCAGGGCAGCAGGGGACACAGGGGCAGGGGGTGCGGTGCCTGGCCCAAAGGAGACACGCTCCCGGACATGGGAGCCTCCACGGACCTGGGGAATGGGAGCCGATGGGAGGGCGGTGGTGGTGCTGGTGGTGGCGGGGACAGCAACACTAGCTGGGGTGTGGTGGCTGCTGACACCCGCCTCCACAAGGGAGTCATCCTCCGAGTTGCTCTGGTCCTCAGCTGAGGTGGATGCTGCTGAGGACTCCTCGGTGTGGCTCCCCTCGCCCTCCGTGCCACTGGGTCCCTCCGACCACTCCTCGGCTGCTGACCCAGTCTGGCTCTCCGGCTCCTCCTGGTCCGTGGAGCTGTCCCCTTCCGTGGCCGTGGATGTATCTGCAAACAATGGGGAAACAAACAGACATCAGTCACCTGCACCAAACGCACACACCACTGTGAGCACAGCACATTACAGAGCAAGCCCTGGCATCATTAGTTGTACATTGCTAAAAGTGCCCTAATTGAACAGGAGAAGTCAATTGTCAGTCTGATGCCAAGCATGGCACTCACATCCCACATGGCCTTGCACCCATCTGTCTGGTGTCTGTTGGATTGCAACACCCCAGTGTTGACACATGCACCAAGTACACAGTAGTTGGACAGTGCAGAGGACACGGTGTGGACACATCACAGCTCTTGCCACTGAGTCAGTACAGGTTTACGGATGTAAGGGATGCCCAGAGTCAAATAGGAAATGCATGTGATGCATACCAGCGACAGACACCATGATGCACCCATGTCCTGATAGCCAGCGCCACTATGGTGTGCATGTAGCACATGTCACTCCCCTGCAGGATCACCAATCAGTAGACACATGCCATGGCGGAGGCATGACTGCAAAGTCATACATCACTGTCTCAGTGATGTATGACTTTGCAGCCAGACAACAACACTCTGCACTGTGTCACAATAGTAGGTCATGGGGAATGCAAGTCCTGGAGCTGCACAAGTGCACATGTACATCCCCCCACAACACATCCTCTTAACCCTCATCTGTCCAGGTCATACCTATTGGACATATGGGAGACCTGTGACACTACCCTCTGAACCTGAGCCCCTCACACTCTGCTGTGCATGGGGAACAGCTGCCTGAACTTCACATTTACATGCCCCAGTCTGCATGGGCAGCTGATCAGACACCTATGTGTCACACAAGTATCGTCTCCTATGGTCACATCTCCAGTGGCATGCTGAGCCCCTACCAAGAAACTCCACAGCAGTCCTGGCGACTAATCCACAGCACACTGACACAGAGGCAGACACCTGAGGGGTCAAATCACTGTGCACAATGTGTCCTCTGATACACGGGAGTGGGAGTACAGAGTGTATTGTATGGCCTGGAGTAGGCATGACTGTCCAGCCCCACATGAATGAGGGATGAGCCCTGGACTGTAGGCAGCTGGCTAAGTATGTGTGACACACGTCATATACATACTCCTGGGGCCCAAACATTGTTCCCACCCGCAGCATGGGTGTGTGCCAGGTACCCCAGCCACATGTGGTGGATCAGCTCAGCAATTGGACCACAGATCAAAGTAACACGCTGAATACATGTCAGAATACAGGCATTGTGTAAGCAATGGACCCACCCATGATGCCCACCACAGAGTCAGGGAAACAGATGCTGTCTCCCACCTTGAGTCAAGCAAACTGCAAGGACACAGTCCTAAGTGACAGAATTCCCTGCATGTAAGGGCCACACCTGGGTATCAGATGAGGAGTGGGCAGTGCACAATAGAGGGACATGGCTCCTGGACAACATGACTGCTGTACTGTGGCAGTTCAACCTGGCCCGAGGAGGGCACATAGCATGTTAGACAGAGTACACAGTGCAGTCTTTGACTCACCCCCTCCTTGCTGCTCTCTGGCCTTCAGCTGCCCATCCAGGTCTGGAAAGACCACCGCCAGGATCCTGAGCATGTGGGGGTCAGGGTCCGTGTTCCGCCCCTCCTGCGAGGAGGCGACAGCTTCAGCTGGACCCGTGCAATCCTCCGGGTCCAGCCCCGAAGGTCCTGCCACCTCTTTTGGCAGTTGCGGATCCGGCGCTTGTAGACCCCCACGGACCGGACAGCCCGGACGATGTCCTTCCAGATCTCATGCTTCCGATGGGCAGAAGCCTGTCAGGATGACAAAGTGATAAGGCCATTACTACACATGCAACATATCCGTGCATGACACAGTTGCATATACATGTCGCAATCACAGGGGCACATGGTGTACCCAGGCAGTGCACGGCTGCCCATGGACAGTTTTCCAGAAGTCACTACATGGTATCATTGCATGGGGAGTAAAACCCTGTTCAGAAGCACTGTCACTGCACCATACCTGTCCAGTGCAAGTCACTACACACTATGGGGGTGACAACTACTCAGTGAGCCTGCTAGCCAGTGGTGTGCTGACTCTCAGCCTTGCTAGTCAGACAAAATGCACATTCAGAAAGGCAGTGCACAGAACACTCACCTGCTCCCCTGGTGTCCCATACAGCTTGCTGTACTGTGGAAGTAGGCTGTCCAGCAGGGCCTGGTTCTCTTCAAGGCTGAAGGCTGGGGCTCTCTCCACAGTACGTGCCATTGCAGGGTCCAGAGGGGCAGAGACAGCAGCAGTGCAGTGGCAGATGTCGTCCTGGAGCATGTAGTGCAGGCAAGTGGGCTCTCAGGGGAACATGCAGCAATATATATGTGCTGGAGAGGCAGATACTGTCCCTTGTGTCCAAAGTGATAGGTCCAAGTCGTTTGCATCTTCTGAATCTGGCCAATCCATGGAATAGCAGCACCAAAACACGCCCACAGCATCCTTCAAAATTTCAACTTCAAGACATACATGATTTTGCAACATTGTTGTGGGTGACCAACTGATTTTCCAGCAACCGACTCGTTCGAATATTCGAAAACGCGTCCGTTGCCAGGCAAGCCCATTGTCAATGGGTGCGCACCGATCGGTCCATTGAGGTACAACGCGCACAGGGGTACAACGCGTACCCGCACACATTGAAAGCAATGGGCCGGCCGGAGGCACCGATCGGTCCATTGCTGTTCAACGCGCACAGGGGTACAACGCGTACCCGCACACATTGAATGCAATGGGCCGGCCGGAGGCACCGATCGGTCCATTGCTGTTCAACGCGCACAGGGGTACAACGCGTACCCGACACATTGAATGCAATGGGCCGGCCGGAGGCACCGATCGGTCCATTGCAGTACAACGCGCACAGGGGTACAACGCGTACCCGCACACATTGAATGCAATGGGCCGGCCGGAGGCACCGATCGGTCCATTGCTGTTCAACGCGCACAGGGGTACAACGCGTACCCGCACACATTGAATGCAATGGGCCGGCCGGAGGCACCGATCGGTCCATTGCAGTACAACGCGCACAGGGGTACAACGCGTACCCGCACACATTGAATGCAATGGGCCGGCCGGAGGCACCGATCGGTCCATTGCAGTACAACGCGCACAGGGGTACAACGCGTACCTGCACACATTGAATGCAATGTGCCGGCCGGAGGCAGCTGTTGTGTCCCTACAGGTGATGTGCGCCACACCCCGCGGACTTCCTTCTGTCTACAGTTGTTGACTGTGTGCCCGCTACCAGGTGGGGTTGCCTTGCCCATCTGTAGTGGTTGCGGCATGTTGCTGCACTGTGTAATAAACCTGTGCTTCACTTAGTGATGTGCGTTGTCTGTGGTCACACATTTGACTGCCATTTGCTTACTGCACCTGTGGGCTACATTGACTACAACTGGGAATGGGTGTGGTGTCTGTGCATTGCACCGTCTTCCCTGGCAACATCAGTGTAGGCAATGAGTCAGATGGCCTAGGTGTGTATGTGTTGTGTAGCCCTGGTGGTGTGTCTCCCTCATATGTGTCACGTTGCCTGTACTCACATGCCTGTGTTGTCCTTGCTGTTGCAGTTCGCATCACACAGTGTAATTTTGTTGTTCATCATCCCCATAACAGCACCCACGTTGGAATCACGACAGAGGCAAGTATGGTGTATTATTGTGTTTATTGTGATACATCTGTGATAATAGTGCATAGGATGGATTGTGCTGTACATGGATCTTGCAATCCCAAGTTCCTAGATGAATAGAAAGTCCAGGTAGACAGGATCCCCAGTATCGGGGCCACAGTTGTCTGACACATTGTTCCAACTTAGTACTCCCCATGCAATGTGTGGGAGTAGTGTTGCCATCAACAGGGTGAACAGTCTGTGCACAAAGGCGAAAATCCAGAACAGGTTCAGGCTTCCTGGGAGTTGCGCTTGGCCATCAGCCTCTCACTTTCCCCTCCTCGGACGACCCTCTTCTTGGGGGGGGGCCCTCAAGTGCAGGCTGCTGCGGTGCAGGGACTCTCCGCCAGAGTCCTCCTCCCTCCCTGTGGCAGTTGCAGTTTGTTCGGTACCAGATGTTGTTGGCACACAGGGAGGTGTGGACTGGTTGCTGTTCATCTGGCTTGGAGGCATTGTAAAATGTCTCTGTGCACCGCACGTCATCTCATGTAGTACATCCCACTTGGACTCCACGCGGGTCATGTGGGAGTCCACACGTGACATGTGGGAATCCACACGTGACATGTGTGACTCCACATGGGACATGTGGGAGTCCAAGCAGGCATGATGGGCAGCCTGCTGCTGTTTGATGTCTCTGAGGAGCCCCACTACCTGGCTGAGCTCTCCGGTGCTGGACTGGTACCGCACTCAGCTATGCGTACCAGTTGTGGGTCTTCATGCACACCAGCAACGTCTGCAAGCAGCGACCTCTGTCTCCCACCCTTCCCACCACCCCTGCTGACATGTGCAGTGTGTGCAGTTGCACGCACAGATAACCCTGGTCCACCTCGGGGGTTGGTGGTGGTGAGTGTCCATGGCCCCAGGTTGGTCCAGGGT